>CM053769.1:197962791-198024007 GCA_028658325.1 Potorous gilbertii
CTAGGAAAATCAGCAAGTATTTGGTCACCTTTCTCTCCAATAATCTTATGGACAAAATCGAGAACTGTGGACTGATTCATGATTATATATACATTCTATTTTTTATTAATTGATTTGTGTTCAGTTTTCTACATTCACTTCTATAAGTCTTAGATTTTCTGCCCCTCCCACCCTCCTCCATTCTTGAGAATGGCATACAATCTTATATGGGTTCTACACATACATTCTTATTAAACTCATTTCCACATTAGTGATGTTGCATAGAGAAATTAAAATTAATGGGAGAAACCATGAGAAAAACCAAAACAAAAGAAAACATAATACAAAAGAAAATATTTGCTTCACTCTGCTTTCCAATTCCATAGTTGTTTCTCTAGATGTGAATGACATTTTGCTTCAAGAGTTCATTGGGAATGGTTTAGGTCCTTGCATTGCTGTGAAGGGCTAAGTCTACTAGAGAATTTCTCACATACTGTGGTTGTTACTGTATACAATGTTCTCCTGGTTCTACTCCTTTCATTCAACATCAGTTTATAAAAGTCCTTCCAGGCCTCTCTGAAGTCTTCCTGTTCATCATTTCTTATAGCACAATAGTATTTCATTATAGTCATATACCACAACTTGTTCAACCATTCCCCAATTGATGGGCATTCCCTCTATTTCCAGTTTTTGGCCACCACTAAGAGAGATGCTGTAAATATTTTTGTACATATGTGACCTTTTCCCATTTGGGATCTCTTTGGGATACAGTCCTAGAAGTGTTATTGCTGAGTCAAAGGGTATTCACATTCTTGTAGCCTTTTGAGCATAGCTCCAAATTGTTGTCCAAAATGACTGGATCAGCTCACAGTTTCACCAACAATGAATTACTGTTCCAACTCTCCCACATGTCCTCCAGCATTTATCATCTTCCTGTTTTGTCATATTAGTCAATCTGATAGGTGTGATGTGATACCTCAGAGTTGTTTTGATTTGCATCTCTCGAATCTATAGTGATTTAGAGCATTTTTTCATATGACTATACATAGTTCTCATTTCTTCCTCTGAAAACTGCCTGTTCATATGCTTTGACCATTTATCAATTGGGGCATGACTTGTATTCTTGTAAATTTGATTCAATTCTCTATATGTTTTAGAATGAGTTTTTATCACAGATATTAGTTGCAAAAATTCTTTCTCAGTTTTCTGCTTCCCTCCTAATCTTGGTCGCATTGGGTTTGTTTGTGCAAAAACTTTTCAATTTAATGTAATCAAAATTATCCATTTTGTACTTCATAATGTTCTCTATCTCTTGTTTGCTCACAAATCTCTCCATTTTCCACAAATCTGACAAATATACTATTCCTTGATCCCCTAATTTGTTTATAGTATCAATCTTTATACCTAGATCATGTATCTATTTGGACTTTATTCTTGTGTATGGTATTAGGCATTGGTCTTTGCTCAGTTTCTGCCACACTGTTATCCTGTTTACCCAGCAGTTTTTATCAGACAGTGAGTTCTTATCCCAGAAGCTGGGATCCTCAGGTTTATCAAAAAGTAGATTGCTGTATTCATTGACTATTGTGTCTTGAGTACCTAACATAGTCCACTGATCTACCCCTCTATTTCTTAGCCAGTACTAAGTAGTTTTGATGATTGCTGCTTCTTAATACAATTTGAGATTTGGTAGAGCTAGACCACCATCCCTAGCATTTATTTTCATTAATTTCCTTGATATTCTGGACCTTTTATTCTTCCAGATGAATTTTGATATTATTTTCTGTAGCTCTAGAAATTACCTATTTGATAGTTTGATTGGAATGGCACTGAATAAGTAAATTAACTTCTGTAGGATTGTCATTTTTATTTTATTAGCTCGGCTTATCCATGAGCAACTGATATTTTTCTACTTTCTTATATCTGACTTTATTGTGTGAAAAGTGTTTTGTAATTGTGTTCATATAGTCCCTGGGTTTGTTTTGGCAGGTAGACTCCCAGATATTTTATAGTGTCTACCTTAATTTTGAATGGGATTTCTCCTTCTATCTCATGCTGTTAGTAATATATAGAAATGCAGATGATTTATGTGAGTTTATTTTGTAATCTGCAACTTTGCCAAAGTTATTTATTATTTCAAGTAGTTTTTTACTTGATGTTCTAGGATTGTCTTAGTATATCATCATATCACCTGCAAAGAGTGATAACTAAGGTTCTTCTTTGCCTATTCTAACTCCTTCAATTTCTTTTTCTTCTCTTATTGCTAAGCTAACATTTCTGGTACCATATTGAATAACAGTGGTGATAATGAACATCCTTGTTTCACCCCTGATCTTTTTTTGGAAATGCATGTAGTTTGTCCCCATTCTGTATAATGCATGCTGATGGTTTTGCTTATTATTTTATGGAAGGCTCCATTTATTCCTATCTCCAGTGTTTTTCAATAGGAATAGATATTGTGTTTTGCCAAAAGCTTTCTCTGCCTCTATTGAGATAAACATATGGTTTCTGTTAGTTTTGTTGTTGATGTGATCAATAATGCTGATAGTTTTCCTAATATTTAACAGGCCTTCATTCCTGGTATAAATCCTACCTGATCATAATGTATTGTTCTTGTGATAAATTGCTGTATTCTTTTTGCTAATATCTCATTTAAATTTTTTGCATGTATATTCATTAGAGAAATTGGTCTATAGTTTTGTTTCTCTGTTTTGGCTCTTCCTGGTTTAGGTATCAGAACTATATTTGTATCATAAAAAGAATTTAGTAGGACTCTTTCACCAATTTTCCCAAATACTCTATATAATATTGGAATTATCTGTTCTTTAAATGTTTGATAGAATTCACTTATAAATCCATCTGGCCCTGGAGATTTTTTCATGGGGAATCATTGATGTCTTATTTAATTTATTTTTCTGGGATGGGGTTTTTTAAGTATTCAACTTTCTCTTCTGTTAATCTGGGCAATTTATATTTTTAAAAATATACACCCATCTCACTTGAATTATCAAATATATAGGTATATGGTTGGGCAAAGTAATTTCTAATTATTGTCTTATTTCCTCCTCGCTGGATGTGAGTTCACCCTTTTCATTTTTGATATTGGTGATTTGGTTTTCTTCTTCCTTTTTTAATCAAATTGACCAAAGTTTTATCAATTTTATTGTTTTATTTTTCATAAAACCAATTCTTAGTTTTATTTATTATTTTAAGTTTTCTTAATTTCTGTTTTTTAATCACTCCCTTGGTTTTCAGTATTTGTAATTTGGTATTTACTTGGGGATTGTCAATTTGTTCTTTTTTCAGCCTTTTCAGCTGCACACCCAATTCATTGATCTCCTCTTTCTCTATTTTATTCATGTAGGTACTCAGTGATATAAAACCTTCCCAAAGGACTATTTTTGTAGAATCCCATAAGTTTTGATAGGCTGTCTCATTATTGTCATTCTCTTGAATCAGATTGTTGATTGTTTCCATGATTTGTTGTTTAACCCACTCATTCTTCAGGATTAGATTATGTCGTTTCCAATTAGTTTTTGGTCTATCTTTCCATGACCTTTTATTACATATAATTTTTATTGCATTATGATCTGAGAAGGATACATTCACTATCTCTGCCTTTCTGCACTGGATTGTGAGGTTTTTATGCCTAGTACATTGCCAATTTTTGTATATGTACCATGTACCACTGAGAAAAATGTATATTCCTTTCTATCCCCATTCAATTTTCTTCGGAGTTCTATCATATCTACCTTATCCAGAGGTTTATTCACCTCCTTCACTTTTTTCTTGTTTATTTTGAGGTTAGATTTATTAGGTTTAGAGATGGGGAGGTTGAGGTCCCCCACTAGTATTGTTTTACTGTTGATTTCTTCCTTTAACTCCCTTAACTTCTACTCTAAGAATTTGGATGCTATACCACTTGGTGCATATATGCTAAGTAATGACATTGCTTCATTGTCTATGGTGCCTTTTAGCAGGATATAGTTTCCTTCCTTAACTCTTTTGATTAGATCTATTTCTACTTTTGCTTTGTCTGAGATTAGGATTACTACCTTTGATTTTTTTACATCAGCTGAAGCATAATATGTTCCACTCCAACCTTTATATCTTTACCCTGTGTGTATCCCCTCATTTCAAATGTGTTTCTGGTAAACAACATATTGATGGATTATGCTTTTTAATCCATTCTGCTATCTGCCTCCATTTTATGGGAGAGTTCATCCCATTCACAGTCACAGTTATGGTAACTATCTGTGTCTTTCTCTCCATCATTTTTCTCACCTGTTGTGCTTTTAGTTCTCCCTTCTCCCTTCCACTCCACAATAGAGTTTTAATTTTTGACCATAGCCTCCCTCAGTTTTCCCTTCCTTCTTTTAATTATCCTCTCTTTTACTCCCTTTCCCCTTATACTTCTTCCCTCCTTTATAGCCTCCCCTCACTTTTCTTTCCCCCTTCCCCTCCTACTGCCTATAGAGCTACTTAGATTTCTATATTTAACTGAGTTTGTTGTTCCTTCCTTGAGTCAAATCAGAGGAGAGTAAATCTCAAACAATGCTTATCTCCCTCCCCCTTTTCCCTCTACTGTAATATAATTTTGTGTCTCTTCTTATAATATAATTTACCATTTTCTCCCTCCTCCTTTTCACATCTCTTATTCCAATACCTTTTACACTCTTAAATCACATTTTTATCATCACATCATTTACTTTTTTACCTGCTCCCTCTATTTTTATCCATTTTTATATCATGAGAAGTGTACATTCTCAAGATTAATAAACATCATCTTCCCTTATAGGGATGTAAACAATTTGCCCATATTGAATAACAAGTTTTCTCTCCCTGTTTATCTTCTATGCCTCTTTTAAGACTTGTGCTTGAACATCGAATTTTCCATTGAGCTCTGTACTTCTCATCAGGAAGGTCTGGAAATCCTTATTTCATTGAATGTTTATCGCCTTTCCTGAAATATTCTGCTCAAATTTTCTGGGTAATTAATCCTTTGTTATAGTTTCAGCTCCTTTGCCTTATGGAATATCATATTCCAATTCCTTCAGTCTTTTATTGTGGAAGCTGCCAGGTCCTGTGTGATCCTGTCACTCCTCAATATTTGAATTGTTTCTTTCTGGCTGCCTCCAGTATTTTCCCTTTCACTTGATAGTTCCAAAATTTGACAATGATATTCCTTGCTGTTTTTAGTTCGGGATCCCTTTTGGCCAATTTTTCATCTCCCTCTCTAATTTGTCTTTTAAAATCCTTATTGAGTTCTTCCAAGAATGCTCTTTGGGATAAAGACAAGTTCATATTCCCTTCAGAGGTTTCAGATGGAAGTATAGTCTCAATTTTGACCTCTTTGATAATCATGTTTTGGTCCTTGTCCCCTTAGTAATGTTCTGTGGTCTTTTCTGGTTTGTATCCTGCTCATGATGATTGCTTTTGCCCTTGTTTTTAAGGAGGATCTCTGCTTCTAGGGTTCAGGGGTTTCTGTACCATGGTTCTTGTGATTTGAACTTGAGTCTTTTTTCATTGTGACCTCTAGTTCTTTCAGCTAGAAGCTACAATGCTGCAGTTTACCTGGTGCTGAATTGGCTGGTGTGCCAAAGCAGAGACCAGGTGACGTTTTTCTGAGTTTCCCTGGAGTTACCCTGGAGCTTGCTGCATGAGATGTGGGGGAGGGGTGGTCTGGCTGCAGGAGGTCACTGGTGGGCTCAGCAACTGGTAAATCCTGCCTGCAATAGAGTCTTCCTAATTCCCTTGGCTGTGCTAAGGTACCCTTGGGGTCCTATTGTTAGTGCTTATGGGTTCCACTCCCTTGAGATTCAGGATCTTCCTCCTGGTTCACTGAGGTGGGGCTGTCTGGGACAGCTCCAGTCTTGCACTGGTCCTCTTCAGCCACAGCAAGAGGGACCCTACTTTCTGATTTTCCTAGCCTTTCAGGCTAAGAGACTGTTTACCCCTGCAGCTGATTTCACTATTCTAGGACTTTTCTGGGGGAAATATTCTCTGGGTTTTTCAAGGTCAACAAGGGGAAGGAGAGAATATTTACACATCACTCCCCCATCTTGACTCTTGAAACTATATATTCTAATTACCAAAAGTTCTCCCTCAAAAATTGTCAACTAATTAAATAAATGTATGGTAATTTAGAAATGTGATTCAGGGTCATGTCTTTAACCTTGTTTGGTCCAAATAGGACCCACGTGTTTGTAATAACTGTGTGTATTTAGCCTGGGAAAAGAAAAACATGTAAGAAGATCACGATCTCTATCTATAATCAAATATCTGAAAGGATGTTGTGACCTGTATAAGAAAGATTAGATGTTCTACTTGAACTCAGAGGACAGAACTATGACAAATTGATGCCAGTTGCAGGAGAATAGGTTTTAACTCACTACATTGCAGAATTCCTCTGAATTAGAGCTGTCTGAAAATGGAATGAGCTTCCAAAAGGGAGAGAAATCCTTGTCACTGGAAGTCTTCCCACAGAAGCTAGATGTATATTTGTCAGAAATTGATATCCACAAAAAAGGGATATATTTATATAGAGTTTGTATTTCATAAGCTCTATACCTGCATTGTATGCCATCTCCCATCAAGTCTACTGCAAGTCAACCCCAAATATGTTGGGGGTCAGTATCCTAGGGATGGTTACTAAAGTACCTGAAAGCTGACCCTACTAATTAAAGTTATCATTTTGCTCCAGAGAAGGAGAAAAGTATCTGATGTCATTTATCAGGCAAATAGAACATAAGAGAAATTCTTGCTTCAAAAATGAATGTACAGATCCAGCAGCAATCGAGACTTATCCATCACATGCACTATCAGGGGAAATCCCCTGCTCAGAACAAACATAGAAATCTATCAAAAAATGACTCCTGTATAATGAAAACAGAATTCTTAACATCAATCCTAAAATATAAGCTACATGATTATTCTTGAAAAGAGGATGATGGTGTATCACCAATTGATACGGATGCTGTGCCTACCAGGCCGTGGCATGCAGTCACCCTGAGAAGAATGGAAAAGACAAGGAATGTTATTTGGCCTACTAGGAAAATAGAAAAGAAGAGAGGAGGGAGGGAAGGAGGGAAGACAAAGGGGTTTAGAGAGAGGAAAGACGCGAGTAGGGAGAATATAAATGGAAGAAAAGGAAGGGGAGAGAGAGATGCAGATACAGAAGAAGAGAGAGAGAGAGGGATCTAGGTTGGATTCTCAGCTTCTTCCTTGAATGTGAAGCAATATCTTAATTTTTACATTCTAAGCTCTGCTGTCCCTAGAAATCAGTGGAGATGGGAGGATTATATATATTTTCCAAGGAAGGAGTCAGTTTTAAATCCTTTCCATTAATGAACAGAAAAAACTCTTAATCTAGTCTGCACAACTGATTGGTGGGCCATAGTTTTAAATCAAGGGGATCCTGCCTTAGTAATAACTTAAAACTACCCCCAAATGACCAGTCCATGACTCTCTGAAGACCAAAAGTCTTGAGAGCTGCTACCTAGCTAGAACTCAGTGAATGGGGGATAGGAAGTAGGGTGACATATTATCCTATCTTTCTTCCATTCCAAACAGCTAGAAGGTAATTTGCTGTCAGTTGTTAACTACAATATTGCCAAGGATGGCTGAGCAAGCAGACTCATAACAAGATATTGCAGAGGGAATTCATCTATCAGGTAGGAGGTTGGACTAAATGACTCTAAGGCCCCATCCGATTCAATTCAACAAGAATTTATTAAATACCTACTGATTGTAGAGAACTGAGCTAGGTATCAGGGACAGATACAAATATAAACAAGATGCGTGAAGTGAGATGATATTTGTAAAGTGTTTCAAACTTTACAGCGCTGTATAGATGCTAGCTATTACAGGGCTATGATTGTTATAATTCCTGCCAATGTAAGGTTCTTTGATTCAATAATTCTTGCTTCATCACAGGATTGTTTTGAAGATCAAGTAAGAGAATTTACAGTAAGTAGTTTGAAACATTTTAAATCCTATAGAAACATGAAGAATGATCATCTTTACTCCACTAAGAGTAGGAAATGGAATCAGATAAAAAATCATGGAGTTACTTATGGTTGTTTTCTCTTTCTTTCCCTCTGGGCAAAAATGGAGGCTAGATCTCTGCTCCTCTTGAACTCCATTTCCCCAAAGCTTTACCCTCCTGGCCATGTTAACATACTTTGTCCTTTCTTCATTTCCTTTGCCCCTTCTTTCCATCCTATCAAACCAGATGGGGAGGAATTGAAATTTGACATATGGTTGCCATGCACAGGTCAAGAGCAGAAGTAAGCATGCTATATAAATGACTCTAACTTTCCTGGACAGTGCATGGTACTCTAAAGAAAAGAGGCAGAGAGAAAGTATAGAGAATAACTCACAGAGTGATGTGACATCCAGAATGATGAATTTGTTTTTCCCACTATGGATAATCAAAGATAAATTCACTCTTGTCTTGGGTATTGGTCAAATAATCCCATGTACTTTTCACTGAGCCTTTGGATGGAATCCTTTAGTGGTAGTTTCTTTTCTGATTGTCTTTTAAATAACATGTTTAGCATATGAAGAGACAGTAGAAAGGTATTTCACTGTCAGAAACCTTGGGTATGTGATCCTAAGGATAAAATGCTAAGAGATTAATCATCAAGAACACAAATTAGCCACAGCAAGAGACATAATCCAGTAAAGCAGCCAGAAACCACTGAGAGATACAGGCAAGATGCTAAATCAGAACCAAAATGGATAGACTTGCACAAAATAATGAAGAGTGAAATCAACAGAACCAAGAGAAAGTTATATACAGCAACAGCACTATTGCTTTAAGAACAACTTTGAATGACTTAAGTCATTTTGATTACCATAAATACCCAAATTAGTTACAAAGGATCTGCGAAGACACTATCTGCCTCCAGAGAAAGAACTGATAAATAGACATGTGAATAGAATAATTTTACATATATACTCATATTTCTATATGTACATACTTACTCTATACTAATAGCAGCCATTTCTAGGATGGGAGAAGGGAATGAAAAAGGGGAAAAAAGAAAGTTACATAGCTTTATTATATATTTAAAAGGAATAGCAACTTGTACACAATAGATTTGTGTTTCATGTGCAATTATTTTTGTTAAATTCTATTATGTTATGGAAATGCTTATTTTATTTCATAAATTAAAAATAAAGAAAATAAAATTTTAAATAACACAGCAGTACCCTTTCAATGGCATATAGATAAAAGGTATCACTTACAGGGGAGCAAGGAGCCTCAGTACCCAAGTAGGTCAATGAATTCTGAAGTGGGCATATCAATTACATTTTCTGGGAGAATTTTGGCATAGATTTTTCTTCATTTTTTAAGCTTTAGAATATAATAAAAAGGGCCTTTTAAGGACCCACATTCCATCCAAGCATATATTCTGTCTTTGTTCCACCAAGATACATTAATGGGTGATGGTGTGTGGTGGTGGTGCCATAGGTTGTCCTCTATGATGCCAACTTCAAAAGGTTCATGTGCTCCAAACATCCTCATTTCCCTAAATAGCCCATACTTTTTGAGACAAATTTTATATATTCTTTTTTATTTTAAAGAATTTTAACCTTAACAGACACCAATTAAATGAACATTTCCATATACATAGTAAAACAAAGAGGATTGTACACAAAACTGTGACTCTCTAAAGTTTATTTTTCTTTTTAAATATGTAATAAATTCAACATATACCTTTCAAAGCTATCCTGATAATCTATGATTCCTTCTGGCTTTCCTTCTATTTTCTTCCGTCTGTTTAAAAATTTTTTCTTTCTTTTAGGGGAATCTGAATCCTAGTGTTCTTCTTTTCTCCTGAGAAAAAACAAAACCCTTTACAAAAAAAATGTACACAGGCATAAATTCCCCAGCAATAAAATACATACATCATTCTGCCAAATGTATCTATCACCTTTCTGCCAAGATATGAGTAACATGCTTCATCAGGGGTCCTCTGAAATTGTGGTTGGTCATTTCATTGATCAATTTCTTAAATCTTTCCAAATCGTTTATCTTGATAATGTTTTTATTGTATAATTTTTTTCTTCCTGGTTCTGTTCACTTCATTCTGTGTCAATTCTTTTGCATGTTGCCACGTCACTTTAAAATTATCCTTATCATTGTTTCTTGTGACATAATGTTATTCTAAACATTTATAGACTCTAACTTGTTACCATTTTTACTTTCTGTCTGTATCACTTCTCAAGCTGAATTTTATTCTTTCACCCAGAGAGGAACTTGTAGCCCTCGAGTTACTTTGTAGCTACTGAACTTCTCTGTTGGTGACACCCATTTCATTCATATCATTCATATTTCAATTGATCCATGAGGTTGATGTGGGTACTCCCTCTACCAGTGTAGATTGCAGTTCTTCCACTCTTGTACTTTATACAGTTGTTAGGCGTGGCTGTTAAATTGTGTAGTAAATAGAATGCATGGTCTGGAGTCAGGAAGTTGTTGTGCAGTTGTTTCAGTCATGTCTGACTCTTCATTTGGGGTTTTCTTGGCAAATATACTGGAGTGGTTTGCAGTTTCCTTCTCCATTTCATTTTACAGATGAGGAAACTGAGGCAAATAGGGTTAAGAAACTTGCCCAGGCTCACACATCTAATAAGCATCAGAGGCCAGATTTGAACTCAGGTCTATCCTAATTCTAGACCTAGCATTCTATTCTCTGTGGAAACAGGAAGATATGAATTCAAATTCAACCTCTGATACTTATTTAGCTGTTTGACCCTGGACAAGTCGCTTAACCTCTGTTCACTTTAGTTGCCTCATTTGTAAAAAGGAACCAATAATTACACTGACCTCACAGTGTTGTTGTGAGGATAAAATGAGATGATAATTGTGAAGTGCATAGTACGATGCTTAGCACATGGTAAGCACTATTTAAATGGTAGCCATGATTACTATTTTCTCACAAATATTTCAAGTAAAAGACACCAAACGTACTAGAGACCTCCTTTATTTCTTTTAATATTTGTGAGTACCACTGCAATACTCAAGATAGGCTTCTATTATCCCTCATTCTTCTATTCTTGTCACATGACATTTTTCTTGGCCATGTATGTCTTTGTCAATGCATCTCAAAGGCATGACATCATTGGCAATAGGTGGCAGGCTAATGACTGCAGTTAGGTGGTGCAGTGGATAGAGCACTGAGCTTGGAATGAGAAAGATTTATCTTCATGAGTTCAAATCGGACCTTAGACACTTAATAGCTGTGTGACCTTGGGCAAGTCATTTAACCCTGTTTGCCTCCATTTCCACATCTGTAAAATGAGCTGAAGAAAGAAATTGCAAACCATTCCAGAATCTTTGCCAAGGAAAACCTCAAATGGCGTCACAGAGTCAGACATGACTGAAAAATGAGTAAACAATAACATAGCAGTGATCACGTATCTTTCCATGTCCTTTTGTTCACCAACAGTGGCGATTCTTCAGATCTCACCATTCCAAGACTCAGAGCCATGGAGAAACAGATAGAAATAGGGGCAAGATGGTATAGAAGCTAGAAAGTCAGCTTTGAAGATAGGTTGACCTGATTCAAATCCTGCCTTTGACATGTTCTTCCATTTAGTCTTTCTGTGCCCTGGTCAAGTCTCTAAGTTGAGACACCTTGGGGCACAGTGGACATACTGAGACAGTATCCAGTTTCAAAAACTTACTAGCTGTGTGACCCTAGATAGCACCTAACTTCTGTCTGGCTCAGTTTCCTAAACTATAAAATAAGGCTCAGAATAAGGCTTACTCCCCAGGATTATTGTGAGGATCAAGTGAGACAATATTTATAAAGTGTTTAGTGAAGTGCCTGACCCATAATAGTTGCTTAATAAATGCACTTCTTTTCTTTCAAAGTTAAAAAGAAATTGAAGGAAAGGTACAGCCTACATTGGGAGATGGAGTTTGCACACCAGGAAATTATCTATTTGAATGAAATCACAGGTCTAGTCCCTACCTAATAAAAGAATGATAGGAAATTAATAAAACATATATAAAGTACTTATCACATGCAAGGATCAGTGCTGAGGAAATAACAGTGAAAATCAAATCATCCATATCCTTTAGGAATTTGCATTCTATGAGGGTGGGGAGTATATACAGCACAGATATGAGTAATTAAATACAAAGCAATTTCAAGGGGGAGAGAGTACCAATAATTTTGAAAAGCATGATAGGTCTTGTGGGGAGAAGGTTGTATCATAGGTTTATTTGAAGAAAACTGAGTTCTAAAGGAAGGAATTGAGGAGGAAATGTATTATAAATATGCGCAGCAATATGCACAAAGGTGAATGGGTGAGATGTGAATTGCTCTGTACAGAGAATATCCTTTGACCAGAAAGAATACTTAAGTGATAAAAATACAAATGCAGTTGAAAAGTTGGTGGGAGCCAGACTGTGGAAGATTTAAATGCTAGACTAAGGATTTTGTATTTTATCTTATCCTAGAAACAAAAAGAAATTAATGTAGACCTTGGTAGAAGGAGAGAATGGGTAATGACATGGTCAGATCTACATCATAGGAATATAAATTTGGCTAATGTGTGGAATAAGCATTTTACAAGGAAGAGAATTGAGACAAGAAGACCAATTAGGAAGCTCGTGTACTAATCCAGCTAAGAAATAGTAAGGTTCTTTTATTGTTTTTTTGTTTTGAGTGATGAGTATTTTTTTGTCATATTAATGTTTCATTTTTATATGTTACCCCTCTCTTTGAGAAGTTTCATGTAACAAAACAATTAAAACTAATAATATGGTAACTTCCAACAAAAGGTCATGTAACTTTCCCCATGTATATCCCTCTTTCTATTTTTTATTTTTTTAATTAACAGAAATCTCCCTGTCACCTTTCATTTCACTGGGGAAAAAATAAAATAAAATCCTTGTAACAAATGTTCATAGTCAAGAAAAACAAATTCTATATTTGTATGCAAAAGATAGATTGATATATAGATGATAGATGGATAGATAGATGATAGAAAGATAGATAGACAGATAGATAGTTTCTCATTCTATACTCTAAATCCATCACCACTCTGTCAAGAAAAGGATTGACTTTATTCATCAGTTCCTTGGTAGCCAGGATAATAGTTGTATTGATCCATTCTTAGATTTTTCAAAGTTGTCTATTTTTAGTGTAATTTTTGTGGTAGTACTCATTTCTGCTCATTTGGAGCAGCTAGGTGGTATGGTGCACCTGAAGTCAGAAATATCTGAGTTCAAATTCAGTCCCAAACACTTATTAGGATCCTGGACAAGTCATTTAACCGTTATTTGCCTCAGTTCCACATCTGTAAAATGCAGACAAACTGGAGAAGGAAATGGCAAATCCAGTTTCTTTGATGAAAATCCCCACACACAATGTCTACGGAGTCACATAGAATCAGATACAATTGAACAACATCTGCTCATTTCACCAGGCATAAGTTCATATAAATCTTTCCATGTCTCTTTGAATTCATTTATTTCATTTCTTAGATATTAGTAATGATGATATTTTATTTCATTTATATACCACAATTTATTCAGCCATCCTTCTATTAATTGTTATCCCTTTAATTTCTAGTTTTATTTTTTCTTTATTACCACAAAAGAAGTTGCTATAAATACTTTTGTAAAAGGCCACACAGCTAGAAAACAGAATTTCCAGGGTTCAAATCCCAGTTCTGCTGGTTCCAAATCTAACACTTTCTCATTATGCCACATTGCTATAGGAGTAGCTCGAGGAATCATATGTTATATTTAATAAAAATAAAACCTACTATGTAAAAGAATGAGGTAATTTAAGAGAAAAGTTGAGTTGAATTTATCAAAGTTCATAAAACCTTTCACACACTGGAAATTAGCAGGTTAAAAAATTGGAGGTTCTATATTAAAGTTGGGGTGGAGAAAATGGGATAGATATGGGAGATAATTGGAAGTTGAAATTACAGGAATTGGCAAATGACTGGATATGGGGCTTGAAGGAATAGGAAGCGTGAGGGATGAGTCTAAGATAGTGGTCCTGGACATCTGTAAGAATGGTTGTGCTAACAACAAAAATGGGAAAGTGTGGAGGAGGGAACAGGCCTTTTGTGGCAATGGTCAACATGGGATGTTCATAACCTCTACACTTTTCGCTGAATGTTGTTCAAACCTATCTCCTCCTCCTATTCAGTTCTGGACAATGAATTGTCTATTAGTAATACATGTCCAAGATACATGGATTAATAGTTTAATTTAATGAATGGCCCTTCCTTCTATTTGTCTTGAATATATGCCTTATGTAAAATGGGAAGATACTGTTTATTTTCTCTCATCCTCATAGTGTGTTTATGGGTTCGGTGTGGAATGTAACAAAGAATCTTGTGATATCCTTCAGAATTTATTAAGAATGTAATAGTTGCACATCTAGCCAGGGCTACAGAGGAGAAAGTCGGAAGGGATCAGAGGCGTATCTCATAAATGTTTAGCCTCACTCACGAGTCTATCCAGGAGAGATAAAAGTTCCCTGAAACCAGGAGACTGATCCAAAAGTCAGATATAACTCAAAGTCTACTCTCCTTTCTAGTTTCACATGCTTCCTTCTTTTTCCTTTTTCTCTTCTCTCTTATCCACAGAATGATAATCCACCATACAATCTGGAAAATGTGGCACAATCAAGGCAAGGAAGATAGTGGAGAAAGCCAAATAGGAACCCTAGGTAGTGGCCAAATGATGGAATACCTTGAAAAGGGATAAAGATCCAATTTTCACCTGTGCCACCAAATTAGGACAGGAGACGTATTCACATAGTATGCAAGACCGGCATGGAAAAAGAGATGAGCAATCAAAGAATAATCCTAAAGAATGAATTGAATTTTGTGTTTCCTGATTCTTCTTCTCTGGAGAAGATAAACTATAATCATGGGAAGAGTGTCTACATTTATAAGACCAGAGATCCATCAAAGTATTGTCAAAGTATTCCATTTTAACCCTCTCCTCCGCCAAAAAAGACAATTTTACTATACCTCTATGTTACCCACCTAAATGATGGTTAATGGTCCTTGGAGTCCTTAATTGATCACTGAGGTAGAGTCATAGAATTGTAGGGATTTTTGAAAGCATACTGTTCAATCCCATGGTCCTCTCATTCTATAGCATCAAGCCACTGTTTGGATTGACTCCTGTGTTAAAATGTTCACAATTTCCCAAGGTAACTCAAGCTGTATTCTTGGACTTCCTACAAGTATGTATTCTGAAATAATCCATCCTTGTACCTCCCACCATAGCTCCCACCATTAGTACTTTGTTTTTTCTTAAATAGTATTTTATTCTTTCCCTCAGTTACATACCAAGAAAATTTTTAGTATTCATTTATACAAGATTTTGAGTTCTAAATTTTTCTCCCTCCCTCTCCTCCCCTCTTCTGAAAATGGTAGGCAGTTTGATATAATTTATATATGTGTTATCCTGTACAAATATTTCCATATTAGTCACAGTTGTGAAAGAAGAAACAGATCAAAAAGAAAAAAGTATGAGAAAGAACAAAGTGAGAAAAATGCTTCAACCTGAATTTAGAGTCAATCAATTCTTTAAGTGGTTGTGAATAACATTTTCCTTCATGAGTTCTTTGTACTTGTCTTGGATTATTATGTTGCTGAGAAGTGCTGAGTCATACGTAGTTGATCATCACACAATGTTTCTGTTACTATGTGCAATGTTTTCCTGGTTCTGCTCATTTCATTTTACATCAGTTTGTCCAATTCTTTCCAGGTTTTTCTGAAATCTCCCTGCTCATCATTTCTTATTACACAACAGTATTCCATTACATTCATATACCACAGTTTGTTCAGCTATTCCCCAATTAATGGGCATTCCCTCAATTTCCAATATTCTGTCACCACAAAAAGGGCTGCTATAAATGTATTTGCACATTTTTCTCTTTTTTTTTATGATCTCTTTGAAATACAGATCTAGTAGTGGTATTGTTAGAACAAAACATATGCACAGTTTCATTGCCCTTTGGGCATAGTTCCAAATTGCTCTCTAGAATGCTTGGATGAATTCACACCTCCACCAATAGTACATTTATGTCTCAATTTTCCCACATCTTCTCTAGCATTTATCGTTTTCCTTTCCTTTTCATTAGCCAATATCACAGGTATGAGGTGTGAAGTGGTACCACAGAGTCCTTCAATTTGTATTTTTCTAGTCAAAAGTAAGTTAGCATACTTCTTCATATGTCTAAAGATAACTTTAATTTCTTTATCTGAAAACTGCCTGTTCATATCTTTGACCATTTATCAACTGGGTATTCTTACAAATTGGATTCAGTTCTCTATACATTTGAGAAATCAGGCCTTTATCAGAGACACATGTTGTAAAGAGTATTTCCCATCTTTCTACTTTCTTTCTAGTCTTGGTTGTATTGTTTTTGTTTGTACAAAAGTTTTTTTAATTTCATATAATGAAAAATACATATTTTACATTTTGCAATGCTCTCTGTCCCTTGTTTGGTCATGAATTCTTCCACTGCCCATAGATCTGACAGGTAGGTTATTCCTTGCTCTTCTAATTTGTTCATGGTGTCACCCTTCATGTCTATAATACCAAAGGTCTGCATATCTAACTTTTTAAATATTCTGCTTCTCTTTAGATTTTTTCTTATTTATTTTTGGTTGGATTTATTGAGTTTGGGAGAGGACAGTTGAGGTCCTCACAAACATAATTTTTAAATTTCTTCCTTAATTCACTTAATTTCTCCTTTAAGAATTTGGATGTTATGCTAGTTGGTGCATATATGTTTAGAATTGATATTGCAAGAATAGAATTGTCTATGGTATCTATTAGCAAGAGATAGTTTTCTTCCTCATCTCTTCTAATTTGTTTTGTTTGAGATCATGATTGTTAACCCTGGTTTTGTTTTTGTTTTTGTTTTTCACTTCAGCTGAAGCATAATAGATTCTGCTTCAGTGCCTTACACTACTCTGTGTATGTGTCTCTGCTTCAAGTGTGTTTCTTGTGAATAGCATATTGTAGGATTCTGGTTTTTGATCCACTGCTACCCACTCCCATTTTATGGAAGAGTTCATTCCATTCATATTACCATACATTATGATTACTACCTGTGTATTTCCCTCCATTCTATTCTTCCTCCTGTTTGTCCCCTCTCTTTTTACCCTTTCCCTCCTCACCTGTGTTTTTTCCCTGATCTGCACTCTCTTATGTCAGTCTCCACCCTGCCTCATACTTACTTGTCAGGGAGGATAGATTTCTACATTCATCTGATTGTGTATATGATTCCTTCTTTGAGCCATTACTGATGAAAGTAAGGTTCAAGTGATGTTTGTCATCGCCCTTCCTTCTTCTCCTCCATTGTAATAGGCATTTCCCACCTCTTCATGTGCAATAATTTACCCCATTCTTCCTCTTCCTTCCTTCTGTACCCGTTGTAGTCTTCTTTCTCTTCCCTTAATTTTTTTCATGTTATTCCCTCAAATTCATCTTATACCCATACCTTTTGCCTATTTATATTCCTTCTAGCTGTACTATTTGTGATACAATTTTTAAGAATTACAAGTATCATCTTCCAGTATAGGGATGTAAACAATTTAGCTCTACTGAATCCCTTATGTTTTCTTTTCCCTTTTCACCTGTTTATGTTTCTCTTGGGTCTTGTTATTGGAAGTGAAATTTTTGGCTGAATTCTGCTTATGAAAGCTTGAAATCCTTCTATTATATTAAATGACCATTTTTCTCTAGATGTATTTTGCTTAATTTTAGTGAGTAAGTATAACAACCAGTACTGTAGCGTATCCAGGATGACCTGCTAGCACAGGTTCTTAGATCTGCTTTACTAGGAAGGATAGCTGTTTAAGGGGTCAGAAATCTTTTTTTTTAAATTACATTCACTAGTTCAGGGGAAAAGTCGGCACCCTGAACTTCAGAGAAAATAGAAACAGAGAAATAAAGACCAACAGACAGGGCTCTACTGCCTGAATCAAGGCAATATTGCTATACATTTTACATACATCCCTGGATCAAGAGAGCCTTTACACCTGAGCAGTCAGAGGATCTGAACATATGACTACTCAGTGTCTCAACTAGGGAATCACAGGGTCATTGTCATAAGCGAACCCCCAAAGTAAAATACCAACTCAGAGCTAGAAGCTATCACAACCCTCATGACTTGGTGCCTAATTAGATTTAGGAAAAGGTGTGAAAGCCTTCCTACAAGCAATCCTCCCCTAAGCAAGCTTCCCTTAATGGGCTATTAATGGGTGGAGAAGATCTTAAAACCCATTAACATTACTACTTGATTGTAGTTCTAATCCTTTGCCTTCTAGAAGATCATATTCCATGATCTCTTCTCCTTTAATTTTACAGCTGCCAAGTCCTATGTAATTCTGATTGTGGTTCCCCAGTATATGAATTGTTTCTTTTTGACCACTTATGGTATTTTTTCCTTGATCTGATAGTTTTGAAATTTGGCTATAAATGTTCCTTGGAGTTTTATTTTAGGTTCTTTTTCCTGAGGTGTTCAGTGGATTCTTTCAATGTCTACTTTGCCCTCTGGTTCTAACATCAGGGAAGTTTTCCTTGATAATTTCTTGAAAGATACTGTCCATGTCCTCCTTTTGATTATGGCCTTTAAGTAATCTAATGATTCTAATATTGTCTCTCCTGGATCTATTTTCTATATCAGTTGTTTTTCCCATGAGGTATTTTTATATTTTCTTCCACTTTTTTCATGTTTTTGAATTCATTTAATTGATTCTTAATGACTCAAAGTCATTACTTTCCACTTGGCCAATTCTAACTCCTAAGGTACTGTTTTCCTCAATTTGATTTTGTACTTTCTTTTCTATTTGGTCAATTGTACTCTTTAAAGAGTTGTTTTCTTCAGTGGATTTTTGTATGACCTTTTCCATTTGATGAATTTTAATTTTTAAAGCAGTTTTCCAAGCTGTTGACTCTTTTTCCATATGTCTCTTGCATCAGGCTAATTTATTTTCCTATTTTTTCTACCATCTATCTTACATGATGTTTAAGCTCTTTTTTGAGCTCTTCCATGAATTCTTTCTTGGCTTGAGATAACTTCTGATTTTTCTTTAGGGTTTTGCTTATAGGCGTTTTGACATTTTGTCCTCTGAGTTTGTTTGTGTCATGGTCTTTCCTGTCACCATAATAATTTTCTATGGTCAGATTTTTGTTTTTGTTTTTTGTACATCTTTTGTGTGAGTGTTGGGGGGTGGGAATTTTTCTTTTCTTTTAAACTTGATCTCCATACCCAGACTAGAAGGAGCACTGTTTCAGGCTTCTTGTGCTGGTGTCTATAAGCCCTGGCTATTTTCACTGATGTTGCTCTCAGGTCCCCAGGGACCTTTGTTTCTGGTGCTGTGCTGAGGGGATGGGGTTGGGGTGACTGGCACTGTTGGAGGCCATAGCAGTCTGGCAGCTTACCTGGTGCCGAGCTGGGGTCATGCTTGGTATGGGCTGAGGACAAATGGGTGTTTTTGTGTTTCCTGGGGGGCTACACTAAAGCATGTGGAGGTCTGGCCTCTGGAGGATGCCTGTTTGCCCAAGTCTGTGCTGAAGAAGCATCCTGAGGTCTGACCTACTTTCTCATTCTGCTAAAGGATGCCATTTGCTCTGGGCTGTACTGAAGTAAGTGGAGGTCTGGCACTGAAGGTTGCCTATCTGTCCAGGGGTACGCTGAAGCATGTGGAGGTCTCTCCACTGGTACCTTTCAAATGTTATTATTATAAAAAACAATTAGATGATGGCATTGGAAGGAGATGATGATGATGATGATGATATTAATATATGTGTATATATATATATATATATATGTTGCATTTAATATATGTCAGGCACTGTGCTAAGTGCAATTCAATTGTCTCATTTGATCCTTAACAGCAACAACTACTACTGAAAAGTAAGTGCTTTTACTCTCCCCATTTTATAGATGAGAAAATTGAGGCCAATAGACTTTATCAGAGTTACACAGTAGGTAAGTGTCTAGTCTAATTTGAACTCAGTTTTTCTTGACCCCAGACCCGGCACTCTGTCCATTTTATCACCTGAGGGATCTGAGAAATTCATTCAGTCCAACTACCTTGTTTTGTAGATGGGGAAACTGAGTAAGAGAAAGGAAGGCAATTGCTAAAGGCCACGTAGCTAATAAGCAGCAGATTCAGAATTCTGCCAGTTCCATACCCAGCATTGTTCTTCATTATGCTATGTTGCTGTAGGAGTAGCTAGAGGAAGTGACTGCAGAGCTTTTAAAAATGTACCATATTTGTCAGATTTAATAAAAAAAATAAAACCTAAACCATAAGGGAGCAGGGCATTTGAAGGAAAAAAAATAAGCTAAGTTGCATTTATCAAAGTTCACAAAGGCTTTCACAGACTGCAAATTAACACTTTGGGCCAAAATGAGGATAAACCACAGGGGACCAACCAGAAGCCACATATCTGGAAACTGAGAATGCCTAACAAAGCTACCCCTCCCTCCCTCTGCTTGGCTGGCAGTGTGAGTTTCCAACAAGAAATTTCTTCACATCATCAAAGTCATAGAGTGTTTTACACCTTTCAATAACACTCAGAATTTGGCAGACTAGAGCCCTTCTTTTTCCCTGCCAATGTGCAATATCAACCTCCTTCCTGGTAATACAGCTTAGTTCTGTTACTGTACCCTCAGCTCAGGAAAATGCAGACTGCTCCTAAGGAAGAGGGAAGACATGTCAATCCTACTATGTATTTCTGCATGACAAAATTCCATCCTCATCTCAAAGAGGCAAAGAGAGACCATGACACCAGAATTAGAAACTTCTGGGTGGCTGCCATAACTAATCACAATTGATTTATCTATCCAAAAGATTGTAGATGGAAAACCTATTAAAGAGCATATGATGCAACCTACTCATGTGAAAGTTGAGGAAACTGAGGTCCAGAGACAGAAAGAGATTTCTCAAAGATCAGACAACTAGGAAACAGCAGAAGTAATTTTCTATCTCAAATCTTCTGGTGTCAAGTCCTGAGATCTTTAATTATGTTATCCTGCCTGCAAAGTTCAAAAAAATAAACACATATTGAACACCCACCATGTGTGAGACAATTTTGTCAGACAATTGTAGAGATACAAAGCAGAGAATATAAAAATGAAACATGGTTCCTCCCCCAAGGAGTTTGTAATCCAATCAGAAAGTTAGTCACAAAACAGCAAGATCTTGGTAGAATGTATTTGGAAGTTCAATATTGTCCTTCTATGAATTGGTTTTGTAAATGAAAATAGTTCTTTCCCTTCCCCCTTTATGCCAGTGAATAAGACCATTTCACCTAGTCTATTTTGATTTTAAGACCATCTTGAGATTTGCTCGGAATGTATTGTCAGTATGCTTATCCTGGGTCAATAGAAATCTCTAAATTAAAAAGAAGAAAAATCATCCCCTCGATGTTATCCTTTTCTGCCTCAAGTTGATTGCCTTTGTTGATAGAAAAACAAACAAACAACTTTTTCTACTGGAAAATCTGCACCTAGCAATACCTGCAAGTGATTTCTAGGCAAATAAATGATGATGCAGGCATAGCTAAAGGAAAACAGTGTCACATTTGGCTCAGTTTGTCTTTGTTCTTTGCCTCTTAACCTGGGTGCCCTTAAACTTTTCCATCTCTACCTCTACCAACTTCAAGATTTTCCTTTTGTACTTCTTCATGCTGGCAATGCTTAGGTTCTAGATCTTTTCTCTCACTCTTTGCACATAAAAAGTTATGGGTACTGTGTCACCTCAAAAATTTACTAGATGAATGAATAATTAAAAAAAATTATTAAGCACTTGCTATGTGTTGGGAGGCTAGACCATAATCTGCCAACTAATTATTAAAGGCTAAGGAGATAATGCCTGATAACAGCTCAAAGTCGCATTCTTCTAGAATATATTTGCTATATCCCTATGGCCTCCCACAGCTACAGTACAGTGAGTCAAAGATGGAGGGGCGGATACTTTTAGGCAAAATTTTTCGTTAGCTTTCAGATAACTGAATGTAGTATTTCAATTATTCTTCCTGCAGATACATTTATTTCTCACTGCATGTACATATGGAGGAAAGACGGGATGATTTTTTTTTTCTTTTGGCAAATAATATTTATTTTTTTCTAATTGCATGTAAACATAGTTTTCAATATTCATTTTTATAAGATTTTGAGTTTCAAAGTTTTCTCCCTCCTTCTTTTTCATCACCTTTCTCCAAGATAGCAAGCAATCTGATATAGGTTATACATGTGCAATCATGTAAACATATTTCCACATTAGTCATGTTGTGAAGAAGAAACAGAAGAAAAGGGAAAAGTCACCTCCCCCCAAAAGTGAAAATAGCATGTTTAGATCTGTGTTCAGACTCCATGTTTTTTTTCCTTTAGATGTAGATAGCATTTTCCATCATGAATCTTTTGAAATTGTCTTGGATGATTGTACTGCTGAGAAGAGCTAAGTCAATCATAGTCATACATACATATGATTGACATACATAGTCAATCATAATCAGACAATATTGTTGTTAGTGTGTATAATCTTCTTCCGGTTCTGCTCATTTCACTCAGCATCAGTTCATGTATGTCTTTCCAGATTTTTCTGAAATCTTCCTGCTCATCACTTCTTATAGCACAACAATAATACTCCTTTATGTTCATATACCACAACTTGTTCAGCCATTCCCCAATTGATGGGCAATCCCTCAAATTCCAGTTCTTGGCCACCACAAAAGTAGCTATCAATATTTTTTGTACATGTAAGTCTTTCTCCCACTTTTATAATCACTTTGGAATGCAGACCTCATGGTAGTATTGCTGGATCAAAGGGCATGCGCAGTTTGATTGCTCTTTGGGCATGGTTCCAACTTGCTTTCTATAATGGTTAGATCCGTTCACAACTTTATCAACAATGCACTAGTGTTTCAGTTTTCCCGCATCCCCTTCAACATTCATCATTGTCCTTTTCTGTCATACTAACCAATCTGACAGGTGTGAAGTGGTGCCTCAGAGCCATTTTAATTTGCATTTCTCTAATGAATAATGACTGAGAGCATTTTTCATGTGATCACAGATAGCTCTAATTTCTTCATCTGAAAACTTCCTGTGCATATCCTTTGACCATCGATCAATTGAGGAATGACTCGTATTCTTATGAATGACTCAGTTCTCTAGATATTTGAGCAATGATGCCTCTATCAGCAAAATTTGCTATAAAAAACAGTTCCTATCTTTCTGTTTTCCTTCTAATCTTGGGTGCAATGGTTTTGTTTGTGCAAAAAAAATTTCATCAAAATTATCCATTTTGTATTTCATAATATTGTCCATATCTTGTTGTTGTCATCAATTCTTCCCTTCTTCATAGATCTGACAGGTAAACTAAACATGTTTTGTGGTTAAATCTTGTATCAATTTTGACCTTATTTTGGTATACAGTGTAAGATGTTGGTTTATGCCTAGTTTCTGCCATGCTATTTTCCAGTTTTCTCAGAAGGTGTTGCCAAAGTGAGCTCTTTCCCCAGAAACTAGAGTCTTTGGATTTATATTTACTACTGTGTCCTGTATACCTAACAGGGTAAGGAACCTGCTGCCTCAATGCCACATGTGACTCTCTAGATCCTCTAACGAGGGCCTTTGACTAAATCCAAACTTCACAAAACAAATACTTGTACCAAATAGTTTTGATGATTGCTGCTTTGTAATATAGTTTTAGATCTGATATGGCTAGGTCATCCTTTACAATTTTTTATTAATTCCCTCGATTTTCTTGACCTTTTGTTCTTCCAGATGAACTATTATTATTATTTTCTAGCTCTATATTTTGGCAGTTTGATTGATATGGCACTAAGTAAGTAAATTAATTTATAGAATTGTGATTTTTCTTTTACTAACTTGGCCTACCCATGACCAACTGACATTTTTCCAACTGTTTAGATCTGACTTTATATGTGTGAAAAGTGTTTTATAATTTTGTTTATATAATTCCTGGGTTTGTCTTGGCAAGTAGACTACCAAGTATTTTATATTGTCTACAGTTATTTTAAGTAGAATTTCTCTATCACTACTTGATGAACATTTTTGGTAAAATATAGAAATGCTGATGATTTTTGTGGGTTTATTTTATATCCTGCAACTTTGCTACATTTGTTAATTATTTCAAGTAGTGTTTTTAGCTCATTCTCTAGGATTCTCTAAGTATACCATCATATCATCTACAAAAAGTGATAGTTCTATTTCCTCATTGCCAAGTCTAATTCCTTTAATTTCTTTTTCTTCTCTTATTGCTAAAGCTAACATTTCTAGTACAATATTGAATAATGGCAGTGATAATGGGCATCCTTGTTTTACCCCTGATCTTATTGGGAAGGCTTCTAGTTTATCCCCATTACAGATAGCACTTGATGATGGTTTGAGATAGACGCTGCTTACTTAGCATTTTAAGAAAAGCTTCATTTATTCTTGTGCTTTCTCATGTTTTTAATAGGAATGATTGCTGTGTTTTGTCAAAAGTTTTTTCTGTTATCTATTTAAATTATAATATGATTTCTGTTGGTTTTGTTATTTATATGATCAATTGTATTAATATTTTTCCTGATGTTGAATCAGTTCTATATTCCTGGCCATAGTGTGTTATTTTCTTAATAAATTGCTGTATCTCTTTGCTAATTTGTTATTTAAAATTTTTGCATCAATATTCATTAAGGAAATTGGTTTATTGTTTTCTTTCTCTGTTTTGGCTCTTCCTGGTTTAGATATCAGCAAAATATTTGTATCATAAAAGGAATTTGGTGGAACTCCTTCACTTGATTTTCCAAATATTTTACATAATATTGAAATTAATTGTTCTTTACCTATTTGGTAAATTCACTTGTAAATCCATCTTGGATTTACTGGAGAATTTTCCTTAGGGAGCTCATTGATGGCTTATTCAATTTCTTTTCTAAAATGGGCTTATTAAAATATTTTATTTCCTCTTTTGTTCATCTAGACAATTTATATTTTTGTAAATATTCATCCATTTCACTTAGAATTCCAGATTTTTTCAGTACATCGTTGGGCAAAACAGCTCCTAATTGTTGCTTTGATTTTCTCTTTATTGATGGTGAATTCATCTTTTTCCTTTTGGATACTGATAATTTGGGTTTCTTACTTCTTTTTTAAAATTAAGTTAAGCAAAGGTTTATTTTTATTTTTTTTTATAAAATCAACTTTTAGTATTACTTATTAGACCAATAGTTTTCTATCTTTTGATTTTATTGATCCTCCTTTGATTTTCAATATTTTTAATTTGGCATTTAATTGGGGATTTTTAATTTTTTTTAGCTTTTTTAATTGCATAATTTATTTAATTGCCTAATTTATTGATCTACTCTTTCTCTATTTTATTCATGGAAATATTTAGAGGTATAAAAGTTCTCCTAAGTACTGTTTTGGCTGCATACCCTAAATTTTGATATGCTGCCCCATTATTGTCATTTTCTTTGATGAAATTATTGATTGTTGCTTGGTCTTCTTTTTATTCTTTTGATATGGTTTGACTGATTTTTGATGTTTCTAAGAGTCATTAGCTTCCACTTGCCCAATTCTAATTTTTAAGGAATCATTTTCTTCCGTTGACTTTTGTACCTCCTTTTCCATTTGACCAATTCTACTTTTTCGTTTTCTTCAGTAGCTTCCCCACCTCCACCCCCCAATTTGGCCAATTCTATTTTTTTGAGTTGTTTTCTTCAATCAGTTTTTGGGCTTCCTTTTCCAAGCTGTTAACTGTTTTTTTAAAATAATTTCTTTATATGACTCTCATTTCTTTTCCCAATTTTTCTTCTCCCTCTTCTACTTGATTTTAAAAATTCTTTTACAGCTCTTCCAAGAGGGCTTTTTGGGCTCTAGACAGTTCCCCTTTGAGGCTTCACATCTAGGCATTTTGACATTGTTGTCTTCTGAGTTTATGTTTTGATCTTCTCTGTCACCATAGTAGCTTTCTATGGTCAGGTCTCTTTTGTTTTTTACTCATTTTTAAAAGTCAAGCTCTGCTCCTAGGACACAGAGGACACTATCTCAAACTTCTTTAACTGATGACCTGGTCACTGACTTTCTGTGCCAGGGCCAATGAGGCTAGTAACCTGCCCACTCTGCTAGGATGACCCAACCTAGTCCTGCCTGTTGTGTCCTAGATTCTTGAACTGGAAGTTTGCCTACTGTGCCAGGGCTGGAGGCCTCACAGCAGGCCTGCTGAGCCAGATCTTTGAGGCCTCAGATTTTGATCTGTGCTATATTTAAAAGCCTTCTGTTGGCTTGCCCAACCACTGCCTGCTCTGGGGTGTGCAACCTTTTTACCCAAGTGAGACATCTGCAAAGCTTTCCTGATCCCCCATAATTGTTTATACTATATCCCTTCTCAAAATCCTTTACATTTATTAATCTGCAAACATTATATGTCCCTTACTTTTCATTTAGTAGAACATAAGTTTCTTGAAGATAGAGGCTATTTAATTGTATATCCGAGGCACTTAAGGTTCCTTGTATTGTTTAACACTTACCCTCCCTCTACATCTCCATCTAGTGATGTTTTCCTCATCCTTGAATTTCTGATTTAAATGCTACCTCCTCTTTGAGGCTTTCTTTGATTGCTAATACTTTACTCCCCAGCTCAAATCTCCTTCCTCAAAATTTATCATAGAACTTTGATTGCTTCTTTCCTACATCTTTACTCCATTTGAACTTTAATCATATGTATTGATGCATGTTTTACTCCACTTCCATATGCCCATGAGGGTAGTGGTTCTACTTTTTACCTTGTATCCCCAAAGTCTAGCAGAGTGCTCCCTGTTCATGCATGGGAGCTGATTAATACATAGTGGTTGCTTAATTAAATCTGCTACACTACAAAGAAGTGCTTTCAGGATGTGCTGTCATTATCATTTCCCTTCTCTTCTTCTACTAACTTTTTACCCTTGATTCTAATCCTTTTTAAAAATTATATTTTATTTTCCCCCAATTACATGTTAAAACAATCTTTAATACTTTTTAAAGTTTTTAGTTCCAAATTCTATTCCTCCAATCCTCCCCTTTCTTCTCTCTCTCCCTAAAATAAGTAATCCAATATAGTTTATATGTGTATAATCATGGAAAACATTTCCATATTAGTCATTTTTTACAAGAAGTCTTGAATTAAATAAAAATAATGCAAGAAAGAAAATGAAAAATATATTTCAGTCAGCATTCAGACAATATCAATTCCTTCTCTGAAGGTGAAGAGGAAGTCTTTCGGGATTGAGTCTTTTGGGATTGTTTTGGATTGTTATATTGCTGAGAAGAGCTTTCATTCACAGTTCTAGACCAAACAATGTCATTGTTGCTGTGTATAACATTATTCTAGTTCTGCTCACCCCACTTGGCATCAGTTCATGTAAGTCTTTCTGGGTTTTTCTGAAGTCATCCTGCTTATCATTTCTCATAGCATAATAATATCTCATCACAATCATATAGCACAATTTGTTTAATCATTCCTCAATTGATGGGCATTCCCTCAATTTCCAATTCTTAAACACCACAAAAAGAGTTGCTATAAATATTTATGTACAAATATAACCTAACCATTTAGTAAGACTAAAGGAGCTGTAGAAGAGAGTAAGTCCATAATCTGAGAGTAAAGGAGAAGTGGCCAAACATACTTTTTGAAATGTCAGTCCATCCAACAGGTAAAGGTTTCAACCCTTTTCCAGCTGACTGTCCAACATTTTTGTAACATCCCCAGGAGACCCAGCAGAATGGGGATTGACCAATTTGAATGCTTTGAACACTGTTTTAAGCTAGTCTTTTCCTAGCTAACTAAGAGATGTTTCACACCAACACTCTCCTTGCCTTAGGAGCTTCCCTTCTGCCCCTGCTTTTCTTTGTATGACTAGCACCTAGCAAAGTGACTGGCATATAGTAAGCATCTAATAAATGTTTGCTGACTGGATATTAACTACTTGGCTACTCATCATTTTCCTACCAGGAGTAATCTAAGATCCAATATATAATATGAAAGTTGACCATGGAGATAGCATCATTCAGGGAAAATTGTTTGACTTGGAGTCAGGTTATATGGATTAAAATCATTGATTAAGTCACTTGGATGACATTTTTTCACCTTAGGTTTCAATTTCCTCCTCTGGAAAACAAGACAATTGGACTAGATGACCTTAAGGTCCCTTTCATTTCTAAATCCATGATTCCACTTATTCCTAACCCAAATTTATATTCTTTTCTTTCCACTCTTAGGTAAGGGGTAAAAATAATTTAGAACATGGTTGATTTCAGGAAAAGCAATCCATTTTCTCAGATTATTCTTTAATACCTCTTAGTCCTATCATCCTTTAAGGTATACAGAGTATGAGACAGGTAGAGTAAATACTGTGACTCCTATGTGACAATGACAGCTGTAATTGCATTACAATTAGAGGCTTAGTGAATTAAAATTATTTGTTCTTTGGCCACATAACTAGCAGGTCCTGAGTTGGGTCTTAAACCCATGTCTTCTGTTTTCCAGTTCAGCCTTTTTCTTCCCATCACTACCCCAGCTGCCTCTTAATATGCAGCTCTGCCCAAGGCCTATTTGGGGACATTCCTGAGAAGGCCCAAAGCTCTCCACAGAGTAAGAGGGAATGAGTTGACCAGGTTATTAAACTTGCAGCTGGGACCCTGCTCCCATTCCCCTCCTGGTCTCCCTGGAACAGGAGGAAAACAGGCTGTGCTTATAGCAATCAGGAGCTCTGTGGCTGTAGCTGTTGCTGCTTCCCACCTGCTTTCAGGCATAACTACCAGATGTTATTTCTGATCAGCAGCTGCCAAGATGGGGCCCATCCAAATTTTTTGAAAGTGTTAGGCATGACAGCAGAGATAGCAGTAACAGGTTTTCTTCTGATCCAACATGGATCACCCCTGACCTGACATTAGGACACCCACATTTGGGTTTTTCCATTGCCTAGTAGGTTTGTGTTGACTAACAGTACATATCTATGAGATGCTTGTCTGATTAATGTTAGGGATTCAGGGCATGATGGCAGAACAGAGGAAAACTAATCACTCCACACAGGATGACCTTAGCCTCATTATTACTTTGCTAAGACCATATGGTTTAAACACACAGGTAGAGTAAAGGACATACTGCCTTGGCAGGTGTAGGAGGCTGGCTTTTCAGTACTCAGAAGGACTCTGCCTTCCTAAGGGAAGGAGAATCTCAGCTAGAGCCCAACGGGTCTTTTCCAGATGATTAAATTATGGTAGAGAGACCTCTATATTGCTGATTACATTCAATGTCAAGGTTGTTAATCAACATGGAAGATGCCCAGAAAAGATATGGGATCCTTAGCTCATTAGACTTTTATGGAAAAGTCAGCCCTATTGAATGATTTTAAAAATAATAGCTAGCTTGCATATAACACTTCACAAATATTAATTCATTTGCCTCACACTAAGACTATAAGGTAGGTGCTATTATAATCTCAATTTTACAGAAGAAACTGAGGTTGGAAATGACTTGCCCAAGACTACAAAGTTAATATATATCTGAGGTAGGATTTAAACTCAGGTCTTCATGCCTCGAATTTCAGCACTTTATCCACTTGCTCAACTATCTAGGGAGTACAGTGGATAGAGCACTGGGCCAAGAATACAGAAAAAAAAAAGACATATTTGAATGGGAAAAACAACATGCACTTGGACAGATATTGGTACCAACAAAATACATACAAAGCAGATACAAGGTAGCTGGGGAGAAAAGTTACTAGTAACTGAAGGGACAAGGAAAGACTTTATACACAAATGGTGCTTCAGCTGAGACTTAAAAAAAAAACCAAGGATTCCAAGAAAGGGAAGGGAAAAGGGAGAACATTCTAAGTATGGTAGACAGATAAATGCAATAGGCAGAGATGAAGTCTGATATGGGAGGTCCAGCAAGAAAGCCAGTATGACTGGATAGCGGTGTACTTGAAGGAGATATAATAAAGGATATATAGGAGATCTGACATATTTATGTATGTGTAAATATATGTATATATGTGTATATACATATACAGATACATAAATATGTATATGATGTAAAAAAGGATATATAGCAAAGTGCCTGAAGGGTAAGTAATAAAACTGGAAAGTTGAATTAGAACAAGGTTATGAAGATCCTTAAAAGACAAATAGAGGGATTCATTTTTGATCCCAGAGGTAATATGGAACCAATGGAAGGACATGACATAGTAAGACCTAGACAACTTCATGCAAAGTCATACATTTCGAAGCAAAGATTCTAACCAAGTTCCTCTGACACCAAATCTAGCGTATTTGCCAACGTAACAGCTACTTATTCTTTCTTTTGTATTTTCTAAATTTCCTTCAAGGTATAACATTTTGTGTTATATCTTCTTGGGTCTCTTTACCTTCTGAGTCACTTAAACTCTTAAGACCTCAATGTCTTCATTTGTAAAATAAGGAGGTAACAATAGATGATGTCTTTGGTCCTTTATATGTCTGAATCCTGTAACCCTCATCTAGGCTTTGGATGGGTCTAAATAGATTTTGGGTTCCTAAATGATGCAGCAGATAGAGTGCTGGGTCTATAGTCATGAAGACTCATCTTTCTGAGTTCAAATCCGGCCTCAGATGTTAACTAGCTGTGTGACCCTAGGCAAGTCACTTAACCCTATTTGCCTCAGTTTTTTCATCTATAAAATGAATTAGAGAAGAAAATAGCAAACCATTCCAGTGTCTTAGACAAGAAAACACCCAAAAGACATCATAAAAAGTTGGATATGACTGTACAACAAAAAGGACTATCCAGAATTCAGCTGCCCTTGCTTTTTCTAAATTTTTTGTGTCTTCTTTCTCCCCATTTCAAGGAGCTGGCATTCATCACTGTTCATGACCTCCATTTCCCCACCTCATGCCTGGGTAGTTGTTGTTTGTCCATTCTCTAAAAGGCCCATGACATCAGGTAGGTGATTCCATGACACACAAAGGAATTGGATATAAGTGAGGCAGGGCTGTGCAAAGCCACCAGTCTCACTTTTTTCCCCACAGCCACCTGGGTGCAGGGGCCAAACCTGCATCAGAATGACTACAGATGGCCCCAGATTCAGTGGAAGACATTAGCCTTTTGAAGCTAAGGTCTTTAGTTTGACCAGGCAGTTACAGGCTCAGCTCCTTTTAGTATGTTGGACCCAGGGTTCTAGTTTATCACTCCACTGAAAGAGGTAGGTGAGGCCTGTAGGAAAGGCTCAGGAGAAGTTCTCTGCCAGGGGCCTCAGCAACACTGATTGCCACATAGCAAGCAATTGGTGAGTGACTGCCCCTTCAACACAAAATTTTATCAGTATGAGCAGTACATGCTACCCTGGACATATTTCATTTTGTAGGATTTGGCCACTCCTGATGGAAATGGCAATACTTACCAGTTTGAGATGGAGGCCCTAATGAGGAGGGAAGCTCAGGAGGGAGGGTCAGCCCCCCAGCCTAGCCACCTCTTCTTGAAAACCCTGTGGGTGGCCCTTGCTCCTCACTTCCAGCATTCATTTATGGGGTGAGGGAGGAAGGTCATAAATTCCTTTCAATTACTGCCTGGGGTTTCACTAAAGAGAATAGAGCAATGAAAAAATAAGCAGGTTTTTTTCTGGACAAAGATTGAGAACTTAAGTTTTCCACTGAGATTTACTTCAAGGAATAATATATATCAAGCTTAAATTCCAACTCAGGGAACCTCAGTGATGCTGGCTGCCTGGTTTCTCTTTGCAAAATGTAAAAAATGCATAAAGTTCAAAAAACAATTAGGTAGACACAGGATGCCTTCAGAGCAGAGAATCTACAGTGCATGGCATTTGTTTCTGCTGAGTTCAGGGACAGAGGACTGGGTCTTGCCATAAGTATCTAATTTTACTTCTCTGTAAGGGGGCCTAAAGTAGGTACAAACACAGGCTGAGGGTATGGTCATTGCCAAAAGGCTCAGGGAGTAGATGAATCTACACCTAATCTTTTATACTGTTCAAGTTGCCAGGCCATTCTATTTTATGCACATTTCATAGGAGAATTAGATTTAGGGCTGAAAAAAGACCTTCAAGATCATCTAGTTAAATCCCTCTAAAATTTTGTAAGTGAGGAAACTGAGGCCCATGGCCATGATATGATCTATACCCTATTGTTTCTCCAAGAAATTAAAGGTCTTTTTTCTAACTTTTGTGACTTCCCAAGGGCTACCACCACCTGACTTTTTGTGTTGTATCATACATTGAGCATAGTATAGTGTTATATTTGGAGTCAGAAAGTCCTGAGTTTGAACCTTGCCTCAGCTCCTACTAACTCTGTGACTAGGCAAGTGACTTAACCTCTTATAGCTTCAAGTTCTCCATCTATAAAATGGAGATAACATTATCTACCTCTGAGGTTGTTGTAAAGATTGAATGCAGTAATATATGCAAAACAATTCATAAACTTTAGCTGAAATGCTAGCTATTATTACCGAATGAGATTCTATATGTAATATGTTTGTAAACCCTCAAGTGTTATACAAGTGTTAGCTATTAGCATTATTGTATGTAATGCTATGCTACAGCCAAGCCTGAATAATTAGTTTCTACATTCCTTCTGCCACCCCCTTCCATTCCCTTGGTCTTGTCATTCCCTAGGTCTGTAAGGTTCTTCCTTCTCCCTATCTCTTGAACCCCTAATTATCCTTTAAAATCCTGATTAAATGTCAGCTCTTCCCTCATTTCCACATGGCCTCTGATCATCCTGATTTGACTAGACTAAATAACACACCTCTCTCTTAAGTACTTGGAGCATGTCAGTTTGTATTATAGTTATCTGTACCTGTGTCCTATGTCTCTACAGAAATGTAAACTCCATGAGGATAAAGAACATATCTTTTAGGTATGTATCTGTACCCTGTGCTGTCTGCAGAATTAGTACCTTATGGAAACTTAAAAGATGCTTTCCGATTTTAAGGTTGTTAGATTAGAGAGTATAGAGGACCAGAAGTGATGCAGGACTGAAGGCTTCCAGAACATGTGTGACATCAGCTGTTTGCCCACTCCCACAAGTAGGAAGGATGATTAAGTCATCAGCTTCTTGATGCCATCCTTAATTTTAAAATCAAAACAATATATTTGGAAGAACATGAGCTAGAAATCCCTGATGAGAGGCACCAATTTTTAAAGTAACTCTTCAGTTCTTTAAGCATGTATTAAGAAATAGTGTGGCATAGTGGATACAGAACTCACTTAGGAATGAGAAAAATAGAGGTTCAACTCCTAATTCTGACAAATATTGACTGTGCGACCCAACAGAAGTCGCTTAATCTTTCATTGGTCCAGCCCAGTCTCTAAGACTATCATTTACAGAAAAGGCGCCAATTTGCATCAATCATTTCCTCACCCAGTCTTCCCATACCCTTCCCTGCCAGCATCTATTAAGAACTGCCAGTTACATGGCACTATCCTGAGTACTAGTGATCTGAGGACAAAAAATGAATATGCCCATCCTTAAGGAGCTCACATTTATACACAATGATAAGTAAATACAAGAAAATTAAAAGTGAGAGTGAACAAAAACAATTAGAATCAGAAAAGGCTTAAATAAGAGAAGGTATCAAATCTGATCCTAAAAAAAACAAAAGCCAGAAATGCTAAGAGTCAGAGCTGAGGAGGGAGCATAGGTCTGACATGTGACAAAGGAGGAGGCATAGGAAATGAAATGTTGAGTTCAGGGAATAACTAGGTCAGTTTGACAGGAGCATAAAGTACATGGATGGAAGTAATAGGAACCAAGTTTGGAAAAGTGAAAGAAGGAATATTGCCCAGTACCTTAAATGCCAAGCTGCAGAGTTTTCATTTTATGCTAGAGGTGATAAGGAATCGTTGAAGGCCTTGTCTTGGTAATACTTATATAGTGGCTGCCTGCAAGGGAGAAACTAGAAATAAGGCGTTCAACTAGGAGAATATTACAATAATTAAAGTGAGAGCTGATAAAGGTTGTGAACTAGAGTGGTAGTCATGTGAAGGGAGGGAAGATAGAGGCGAGTGTTATTATGAAGATGTTATCAACAAAGCTTGACAAATGATTTGATATACAGCATAAGGGAAATTCAAATGTAAGGGAGAATCAGGAATAAGCTAGAGGTTGCAAATCTAGATAACTACAAGAATGACTGTACCTACTATGTAATCTCTACAGTCTCTTAATTATAATTCCCGTGATCCTCTCATAGAGAGTTAGTCAAGGGCATCCTCTGATAAATTAAAAGAAGCTGCAGGAAGGGGAACTTTTATTTGGTACTTTTGAAAGCAACTTCCTATGAAGGGTGTGTGTTTGTCCTTCACTGCTGAAGAAGACCACGCCATCAGAGAAATAATGACATGACTTGTACTTGACTTCGTTTTGAATGAGGGAGAGCTGTGCAGGTCACCAGCCTCACTTCTTTCTCCTCCAGAGCCATGTGAGTCTAGTGACCAGATATTCAGCAGGATGACTGGAGATGACCCAGAATGAGGCAATTGGGGTTAAGTGACTTGCCCAAGGTCACACAGCTAGTGAGTGTCAAGTGTCTGAGGTGAGATTTGAACTCAGGTCCTCCTGACTCTTGCACTGGTGCTCTATCTATCTCTACCTAGCTGGCCCCTATGAAGGGTATGGATAGATTCATTGGAACTACAGTTGATCACAGTCTCCTGATTAAGTCTCAGTAATTTGGGCTGTATCCAAGATGAACTGATTAGATCCCATTTTTGTGGGATGGATTATGTGAAAAGAGCTACTTTTTTTCCATTGGCCTGGTAAAAGAATCTAGAAGATGCTTTTGTGCTTTTTCCTTCTGCTTTTCTTCAGGAGAGAGACTGAAAGAGAAGAATGAACTTCAGTCCAAGGTGATCCTGGGACCATAGAAGCAACCTAATGATGATCTGGGGGGAGATATTCATGGAAGAGCCAACAAACATTAAGGCACATATAGATCAAGAAAAGGGTCCCTGAAACTTAGTTTGCTGGTTTCAGCCTTGATGAGATAGTAGATTCACCTTAGCCTGAGAAATGGCAGTTGTAGAGAGGGGAGATATGGCCAAATGGTGAAAGTTCTTGAACAGTCCCCCAGATAAAGGAGGGAGGATTTCCTGGGATGCTTGATTCTGCAATATGGGCACCTAGTTACCTGTTACCTAGTTACCAGCCAATCATCCTGGGTATTGTAACTAACACTTAACAAAGAGATGGCATTAGTCCTTTTAGGAAGGAGCCAATTGTATCCACATACAACCCCCATAAGAAGAGGTTATCAATAGTCTCAAATGAAGGCTCATCTCTCAGTAAGCTCATAAGGAGATTCCAATGATCCCCTCCCCCAACCCTCTGCAGTTGAAATGGTCAAGAGAGTCCTTATTTTGGAGCATTTTAAGAGGTTTCAGGAGTAAAGACTTCCAGTGTCCTAAATTATTTTCCATTTATGCTGGCTTTCTGTTATTGGCATTTCATTCTTAATGTTAATCATCACCCTCTGCACACAATCTGCCTTTCAAACATAAAATCCTATTGGAAATATAAAGCATTTAGTCACTATGTACTTATTCCTTTCATCCTTCCAGGTCTCTGGAAAGCCAGCTGACAAAAATAATTTATACTGGATGCTCTAAGGAAATAGTAAGAGGACAATAAAAGAGTTTTAAAAAGAGGATAACGTGGTAGATATAAACTTGACCTTCTTCCCGTTCTTTTTTTTTGCAGAGACTGGGGCTGACCCTGTAAAGGGGTCCTGTTCTATAGAGAGTTTTCACCCCTCAGTTACTGACTAGTAGCTGCTTACTTTTGTATAGTGCCATAAAGATGTACATTCCCCATACATATATTAAAGTGCCTGACTTCTTGCCATGGCCTAAGCTTCTGCTCCTTTATCCCTTAATTGTAGGATACCACCATGCTCCTTGCTTGACTAGGCAGCTGTTCTCCTATGGACCATTGTAATAGTCTTTTGGTGGGACTGAGGCAGCTAGGTGGCACAGTGGATAGAGTATCAGACCCGGAGTCAGGAACACCTGAATTCAAATCTGGGCTTAGACACTTACTATTTGTGTGACACTGGGCAAGTCACTTAACCATCATCGCCTCAGTTTCCTTACCTGTAAAATGAGCTGTATAAGGAAATGGAAATATACTGTAATATCTTTGCCAAGAAAACCCCAATTAGGGTCACAAAGGGTTGAACAGCAATCTAGTGGGTCTACCTAACATCACTCTCTACTCCAATCCATCCTCTATTTATCCACTAAATTGATTTTCCTAAAACACAAGTATGACCATATCACTCTGCAGCTCTCCTCAATAAACTCCAGTCATTCCATACTGTCTCTAGGAACAAATAAAAAATACTCTGTTTGGCAATCTAAACCCACCATAATCCAGCCCTCTCTTACCTTACTCTCTAACAGATACTCTTCCATAAGGGCCAATGGCCTCCTGGCTGTTTTACAAACAAGACACTCCATCTCTTGGCTCTTTGGCCATTCCCCATCCTTATAAAGCTCTTTCCCCTCTCCTTCAACCACCTTTACCCCCAATCCAACAAACCTTTATTAAATTCCTATTATATCACACCAGGCACTGTGTTAAGTGCTGAGGATACAGTAATAACAATGATGATGATGATGATGGTGATGATGATGACGACGACAACAACAGCAACAGTCTCTGACCTCAAGGAACTTACAATGTGGGAGGTGCAGAAGAAACAACACAGAAAGAGGCAGCCAAGGTGTTGGGGAAGACCAGGGAGTATTTTGTTTCTCAGAAAGGAAATCAGGCAGAACAGCACATGCAGAGTGGAGTGAGCAAAATTCCAGTTTTTTATGAAGGGCAAACCCTCCATAAAGGAAGCAGTGGGAGGAGTTCAGTACACTACCCTTCAACCTTTCAAAACAAGGCGTAGGAAGGTTGAGGGACAAGTTTCAGCTAAGGCTTGAGTGAGCAAGGTTGCGATAATGTGTTTAGAGGTGATGAGCTTAACTTGGGAAGGCTACCTTGCTCCTGAAGTTACTGACCCCTTTGGTTTCCTTTAAGTCTCAAATAAGGTCTCACCTTCCATAGGAAGCCTTTCCCAACCCCTCTTAATTCTAGTGCTATCTTTCTGCTCATTATTTCTTCTTTTATCATATATATATATATATATATATATATATATATATATATATGATTACTTTCTTCCCATTAGATTATAAGCTCTGAGTTCTGAGACTGTTTTTGTCTCTTTTTGTATACCCAACACTTAGCACAGTGCCTGGCACATAGTAGATGCTTAATAAATGTTTATTGATTAATTAATCTCTGAATATTTGAGATTTATCGTATTTTGTACCTGTTGGAACTTACCTTTAACAAATCCTTTCTGAACTAGAGCTTTTTGAACCAAGATCTTTTAGTTTCCTTTCTCCCAGAACCCTTCTCAACTTCAAGCAAACAACTAAATTTCTACTATGGCCCTCCCCTCACAAACTTGAACTGTACCTGATGATATAATATTGATATCACTTTTTCTGGCCCACAAAATACTTCACATTAATTATTTCATTTGATCATCATGACAGTCCTGTATATAACAGATTACATTGCTATAATGTTTTATGATTTATAAAATACTTTCTTCACAGCAATACCTTGAGGTTACAATGCAAATGTCATTATTCTCATCTAAAAGATAAGAAAACTGAGGTTCAGACTGGAGATGGTGCTCACAGGGTCACAGAATTTATGAGTGTCAGAAGAAGGCTTCAGTTCTTTCACTGATCTTTCCACTATTTTGTTGTTATTGTTTTCAGTCCAGATCTTCATGACCCCATCTGGGGTTCTTGGCAAAGATACTGGATTAGTTTGCCATTTTTTTCTACACTCCATTTTACAGATGAGGAAATTGAAGCAAAGAGGATTAAGTGACTTGCCCAGGGTCATATAGCTAGTAAGTATCTGAAGTCAGAATTTGAACTTGGGAAGACTCATCTTCCTGACTCCAGGCCCAGTAATCTATTCACTATGACACCGAGCTACCATAGAGTATGTTACAATGATCATTAGTGGACAATCCCTAAAGGTAAAGTTGAAGGAAGAGCAGACCTTTTCTTGGTAGTTTCCTTAGTCCTTTAAGAGGTGAATATTATCAGCAACTTCATCTCAAGTGTTCTACTCTGAGATAAACATGGAGATAATGACCCTCTTCAATCTCTTCCTTCTCTGATGCATCTCAACCCTCTGTATCTCATGCCTCTATGCCACTGATTCATTCTAGCTAAGTTCTGGGAATCACTCTTCTTCAACCCTATGTCTCTCACAGACAGTGTGCATCTCTTTAAGAATTCCAAGGCATAACTCAATTCAACTTTCTGTCTCAAAGACAATTCTCAAGGCTGAGAGGCTTCAAGACTTACTGAACTACAACTTTCAAGATGCCAGACAGTTCTTAAACCCCTTATTATTTATACAAAGAGAATAATCATCTTGGGATTCTTAGAGAAATGATCCTAAATAAAAAAAGAGGAAATAAAGAGAATTAGACTTGTTTTATTTGACTTCAAAGGCAAAAATAGGAGTAAATTCATAAACAAAAGAGAAGATTCTATCTTCATTTTCTAGGTAAGTTTTCTAACAATTATTTATCCCAAAGCGTACTGAGTTTCAGAAAGTAGTGAATACCTCATCATTGTAACTCATCAAATAAGACATGCCAGGGATATTTTAAACCCTACCTAACTTAAGGTAGCATTTTGTTGACATGAAAGGTAAACAACTTCTGAAGGCCAATCCCATTCAAATTCTGTAGAATCTATAGAAAATTCCCATCTTTTCATGAAGATTTTCCCATCCCCTCTTAGTTCTAGTGCCTTCCACTTGTTAATTATTTCCCATTTATTCTGTATATAGCCCGTTTGTTTCTATTGGTTTGTTTGTTGCCTCCTATATTAGATTGTGAGTTCCTTGAGGAGGAGAAAGGGACAATCTTTTGCCATTTTGCATAACCTCAGCACTTAGTACCATGCCAGGAACATAGTAAATGCATGATAAATGTTTATTGATTGATTTATCTGTAACATGAAACCTCCTTCACTTTCCTCTGTTCTCTTTTCTCTCCTTCCCTTTCTTCTTCTCCTCTCCCTACTCTGCTCTCTTCTCTCTGACTCTCCTTTCTTCTTTTCTCTCCTGTCCTCTCTTCCTTTTTTTCTTCCCTTCTATGCCTTGTTAGTGTATTGTTATGGTGAAATGTCTATGTTTACTATATCAAGGTTTATAATGAAACATAAAAATATAATTTGCTCCAATTTTCTTTCCAAAACAACTGTAATGCTCCAGTCCCCAATGCTCAATTTGGAAAGATTCAATGAACCTGTGCTTTGGAAACTAACACTTCCACAATCAGATACTGAGACTTTCTTAAGCTGCTTAGCCTCAATATATATGTTTTTAATATTAGTTGATGTAGATTTAATATTAGACAAGTATCCTAGTTAATTAAACAGGTTGTTGGGGATATTTACAATGCTTAATTCAACCATACTGATGGCCTTGGGCACCATTTTCCTATCACTGGAGTATTATCCTTTCATGTTGGGTAAGTAATAAATGCTAGGAAATAGACAGTGAATAGTGCGATTTTTCTCCTCTAATACTAGATACTTGGGATAAATTTGTGCCTGTGATTTATCTCTGAAAAACACTGCATGTTCAGAAAATTGTTCTGCTTGTAAGATGTGAGTTTTCCTGTTTTCCTTTTTTTCTTTAAACCCTTTGGAAAAACTAACATTAATGTAAGATAGCTCCCTGAAAGCTTTTATTTTCTACAAAGCAGATTACAATAGTTGATCTCAATGTGAATGTAATTTCCTAAAAGTAAACAAGTGCAGTCAATTTCTTGTAAACCAAAAAAAAAAAAAAAAGGCTTTCCTTCTGCTTGTAGGCATGTGTACATATAATCACATACGTACTTCTGACAACTAAAAACTGGAGGGATTAGGTAATGCCTTCTCTAAAAGGTGGCTGTAGGACTGTGTTCTAACTAGAACTAGGGACTTCAAGAGGTGAAGGGAAAACATTCCAGAGATGGTGCACAACTTAGATGGAAGTGCAGAGGAAGGAGACTGAAGATCATTTATGTGGGGGAAGAGCAAATAATTCTGTTATGCCAGAGTGTAGAGTCTGAGAAGGGTAGAAATGCAACATCAAGAAAGATAGCTTGGAGTCAGATGGTGAAGGACTTTCAATACCAGTCACATCTTTTGTCAGAAACTTTTTTAACTGAGTAGTATGCAGTCTTATACAAGAAAAAAATATGACATCATCTTCCCTGCTGTAACCTTTCAAACTAGAATCCCAGAAGGGGAAGTGACATAGGTGATATGCTATTTAATATATGGAACACCTCAGAGACATCCCCACAGACTCCCTTAATGAAGAGCCCCATTACAAGTTCACATCCCCTAAGAAATCCTCAAAATGGAAACCAATCTAGCCAAACAGCCTCTCTCCTCTTTCTCTTCACAAAACAGAAAGGTCTTTTTCCCTAAAAAAGAAAGAGACCCTGCCAAGCAGGTAGATTTAAGTCCTTTCCCTTCATCCTTTACCTCTTTTTAGGGTCAGGTTCAGCTCAATATTCTTTTAAGGGAACAGAACCTAGAATTCAGAAGTTGGAGGAAAAACTGATGGCATCAATCATAAAAACTGAACTAGGTATACAAGGAAGAGGGCATGAACAGCTTGACTCAGTGGTCTCCTGAGATGGCTATAGTAGCACTATATAAATACAATTTGCAAATTATCTAGGGATATGGGATTCCTATATACATGAGGGCTCACCCTACAGAGATGCTCTAGGAGACAACAAAATACATCCTCATGGAGCTTGGGCATTGGGCCTATGAGTTCATACCCCATGCCAGGATAGATTCTGCTCTGGTTCAAGGAATATAAGGGCTTCTCAGACTAAGGGAGTAGAGGAGATGGAATTTGGAATGGGGTGCAGTATGAGAGTGTCAACAATAGAGGCAAAAGTAATTGGGGTAGTAGGGCCTAGAGAAATTCACAAAGAAAAAACTTCAAGGCCCCAGTCACAATGTCTCTTTCTTCCAACTCTGCACTGTCCAGGTCCGGCTATCCTTCTTTGTTCTGGCTGCCCTGGAAACTGGAGTCAACCATTAAAGAAAACTCCAATAGATGACACCATTGTCCTTCTATCTCATGTCTGTCTATTTGTTCATTCTCTGTCCCTAGGAATCATTTTTTTTCACTTACAGCCCAGTTTCTGCTTACTCTGTAAATACCATTCAGTCAGACCTCTCTTGTCTACAGTAGAAATCAAGAACCTGAAAGTTTGCCCTCTTGTTTCCTTTCCTCTTGGAAAGTGACTTAAATTGGCATGAAGAAAATAGCCTCAAAGTCTCCTATGCACCCCTGCTCCTTCTGTAAGCTTTGGGGGGCAGAGGGGAAGGTTGTGAAGAAGGAGGTTTCCTTGCTATTGATCATTTCAGCTTGCTCCCTAACTTAATTGGTCCCAAAAGTTGGGACCTCCAACCATTAGAGGATGAGATAATTGGTTGCACTTCAACTTCCCCCAGAGACAGCTTGGATTAGTCTCCCATATATCACCTCTTCACCTGTTATTATCCAACACTCTCCATTCTTCTTCTCATTTTTGGATTCCTGTGGCTGAGCAAGCTTCCACCTTTACCCCTTCTGCTCTAAGTGTCAACCTAATGTCAACTGGGGGCACCTGGCATCCTCAGCAGCAACTGCATAGATTTTGTTGGGAATGTACTTTTTTTGTATCTGACTCCTAGAATACTCACCATCCTGATGATAATCCTTTGCAAAAAGACTTCCATGAAAATAACTGAAGCTTACGTACTGACATTTGTAGCAGAAAATGAGAAGTGAGTAATTCTATAGACAGCTTAGTAAACCCCAAATTAAATTAATGTAGTACCTGGAAACACAATCCAATTTTCACATGGGCCTTCCCAAACAAACTACCTCTGATTTAAGATATTCTATGGACCTATAGCCACTCATTAAACATAGCTTATGTATCCCCATTGACATATTTGCTTTAACTAGTTAGAGGACAAAATTTATTCAAAGTAAAGGCATGCAATGAAATCCCATAATAAACAATTAGAAATATAATCTTTTCAGAACTGAAGTACATTTTTGCATAGGCATGCATACCTTTCAGATATCACTTGCCCATTCCTCACTAGGAATTTGTGACCCACAACAAATATGCAGAGAAATAACTCATATCTCTGAAACTCAAAGGCCATGAGCAATTTGAGGTGCTTTTACTGATCCTGATCATTGATGAACTTGAGTAACATCTAGTTTCTGCAAAATTGTAGAAGTAGTATATAGTCATTAACTTTAATTATTCCCAGAGAGCCTCATGTAGCTGCTGTTTGATGATCTCTCACATATTCTTTTGTCTCTGGTGGTCACTAAGAGGTGACTCTACTGGAAATAAGATTGTGCCACTTCTGCCTACTTCCTGCTCCTGGGGTCAACTTGATACCCCAGCTGAAATGCTACTTTTCACTCATAAAAAAAAGAGTGGAATCTGTCAAGTCTCTTTTATCTTAAATCCAAGAAACTTAAGTTAAACTCTTTTAAAGAGAGTCCTAGACAGTCATAGAACCAGAAAAACAAATCCTTAGATGCTTCTTCTCCCCCAAAAGGAGATCAATTAGTTCTTGGAACCTTGATTTTAATAGACTTGTCCTCTTTGAAAAGTGATTCCTTTTCCCTTAGGCTAAGTTCCTTTTCATGTATCCAGAAAAAATAGTACATTAAAACTATTTTTAATCTCAACTTCATGTTCATCCAAGAAAGTCTTTCTACTTAAAGTTTCTATCTACTTAGGTTTAGAAATTCCTTGTACTTCCCATTTAAAGCCCCACTGCCAGATGTCACCAATTCAGAATCATATTAGCATTCTCTTTCCACTAAATTTCTAAAGGCTGTTTCAGTCTGAGGACCCTCAATTTTCTTAACCTTATCATCCTTTTTGGGCTCCCATGCAAACAAATAGGAGGAAAAAAGGCAGAGAAAAAGAAGTGAAGCTATTTCAGACATGATTTCTCATCTTAATTCTTAGTTTCAAATTCCTGCCTTTGTTTTTTATTTGTTATGTGCACCAAACTATAGAATTTGGAAAAAAGACATGCCCTACATCAATATATTCTTTAATATTCAGTGACAAATCAAAAGGTATGCATGTGCACATGTGTGTAGGAGAGTAGAAAAGATGGAAAATATTTTTCAGGAATAGGAAGTGAGAGCAGCCAAAGAATTAGAGAATCTCAAGAAACTTCACACTTAGGCATATTGAATACTTAATTAGAGGAGATAGTTGATATGGATAAGAATAATTATCATCAAAAAACATGATAAATATAAATTTATTACATTTTAAAAGAGAGAAAAGTGATTATTTTCATAATATCTATATAATCAGACCACCAATTGTTAAAGGTCAAAATCAATAACAAATTAGAAGGAAGAACAAAAATTAGAAGAAATGGTACCAAAATCCTATAACTCCAATCAAATGATGTATTGATACTAAAAAATAATGGGAAACTGGCAAGTTAACAGACATTGATACAAACTACCACAATTTCCTTAAAAATGTTAAATCAATTTTCACAGTGAAGAGGCCAAAAAGAGCTAGAAACTGACTCATTCTGTAAATAGTTCATCTTCTTGCCAAGAAGAAAATTATGACAGCCAAAGGCAAAAACATTTTAAAAAATAAATTCATTTGCAAAGTCTTACAGAGGGCAATGACAGAAAAGTATAAGTAGTATTATCTTTATATAAAAAAAGAACCAGTGAAAGGAAAAACAAGCTAGAGGAGAGCAGAGTACAGAGAAAAAGTGCTAAATTTGGATTCAATAGACTGAGATTCAGATCCTAAATTTGCTCCTTACTACTCATGTAGCCTTGGATAAGTCTCCAGACATCAGTTTTCTTACATGCATTATGAGAGAGTTGGACTAGGTGGCCACCAAGAGCCCTTAGAGCTCTTAAACTGTGATCCTAAATTTACCAAAATCTTGGTGAAAGATCCAACTAAGCCAAGTTACATTAAGAGCAATTAAGGATGGAAATGAAAAGCAGACAACAGACAAAAGTGGAAAAGTCCTATCAAGTTGTCTATAACAATTTAGTTTCTTCATCCGTGACACTGGGGCTAGCTACTACATTTGGACAGTAACATGACAGTCCCAGAGGAGGAAAAGAGCATGAAGAAATAAAAATGGCACTGAAAATATGATACCTAGCAGGCACTTAAATGCTTGTTGACTGACTAAAGACAACAAAAATTGGAAAAAATATATTATTAAAAGCTAATGCAAAGGTGGTCACAGAGGTGAAGATGATATGGTTTTGAGGGCACTGAGGGATCAATTCTCCAGGTATCTAAAGGACAGTTCAAAAGCTTGGGGAAAATTCAGAGGTTTTTATTATGTTCTTTAAAAAGACAACATGAAACTACTAACCTGTATGTCGCTTACTTTATCATCTCTACAAAATATTTATGAAAATAATCATATCAGACATTAAGAAGGTCCTTGGTTTGAGAAGGGAATATGTAGAATTTTACACATAATATTGAAGGTTAGACTTTTTTAAAATTTAGTATTTTGTTTTTCCCCAATTATATGTAAAAACAATTTTTAACTTTGATTTTTAAAACTATGAGTTCCAAATTCTTTCCCTTTTTCCCTCCCCATCTCTTTATTGAGAACACAAGCAATTTGATACAGATTAAACATGTATAGTCATGCAAGACATATTTCCATATTAGTCACATTGTGAAAGAAAACATAACATCCCCCCCAGAAAAAACTCAAGAAAAATAAAGTTTAAAAAGTATACTTCAATCTGTATTCAGACACCATCAGTTCTTTCTCAGGGGGATGGATGACATTTTTCATCATTAGTCCTTCAGAGGTGTCTTGGGTCATTGTATTGAGAATAGTTAAGTCATTCACAGTTGATCATCTTATAATATTACTGTTGCTTTGTATACAGTACATTTCACTTTGCATCAGCTCATGCAAGTCTTTCAACGCTTTTCTGAGAGCATGCTGCTCATCATTTCTTATAGCAAAATAGTCTTCCATTACAATCACATACTACACTTTGTTCAGCCTTTCCTCAACTGATGGTTATCTCCTCTGTTTACAATTCTTTGCCATCAGAAAAGAGTTGCTATAAATATTTTTGTAAATATAGATCCTTTTTTATCTCTTTTTGGATACAGACCTAATAGTGGTATTGCTAGATCAAAGGATATGCATGGCTTTATAGCCAGCCCTTTGGGCATAGTTCAAATTTCTCTATGGAATTCGATAGTTCATTAATGTCTCATTTTCCCCACATCCCTCCAACATTTGTCATTTTCCTTTTCTGTTCTATTAACCAATCTAGTAGGCACAAGATAGGATCTCACAATTATTTTAATGATATTTCTCCATTTTTTTATATGTCTATAAACAGGTTTGGTTACTTCATCTCAAAACTTTTCATATCTTTTTATCATTTATCAATTGGGGAATGGTTCTTATTTTTATAAATTTGACTTTGTTCTCTTATGTTTGATAAATGAGACCTTTATCAGAGAAACTTGCTTTAAAGTTTTTTTCACAGTTATTATTGCTATCTGTATTTCCCTCTATTCTATTCCATCTACTTCATTTATTCTATTCTCTCTCTTCTTTAACCCTCTACCTCCTCAAGAGTGTTTTGCTTCTGACTATCACCACCCTCAATCTGCCCTTGCTTCCATCACCATACCCCTTTCCCTTCCTACTTTCTTGTAGAGTCAGATAGATTTCTATACTCAATTGAGTATTTATGTTATTCCTATCTTACTGATGAGAGTAAGGTTCACTCATTCTCCTCCCTCCCACATCTTCCTCTCCACTATAAAAGCTTTTTCCTTTCCTCTTTTATGTCAGATAATTTACCCCATTTTATGTCCTCCCTTTTCTCTTTCTCTCAGTGCATTCTTTCTCACCCCTTAATTTTATTATTTTAGATATTATCCCTTCATTCAATTCATACATATGCCCTCTCCGTATGTATACTCCTTTAACTTCCCTCATAATGAAAGTTCTTATGAGCTACAAGTATCATCTTCTTATGTCAGAATGTAAACAGTTTAACCTTATTAAGGCATTTATGATTTCCCTTTCCTGTTTACCTTTTTATGCTTCTCTTGAGTCTTATATTTAAAAGTCAAATATTTTATTCAGTTCTGGTCTTTTCATCAAGAATGCTTGAAAGTCCTATATTTTATTGAATACCTACCTTTCCCCCTGAAGAATTATACTATTTTGCTGGATAGGGAATTCTTGGTTGTAATTCTAGCTTCTTTGCTCTTGTAAATATCATAGTCCAAGTCCTCTGATCCTTCAGTGTAGAAGCTGCTAAATCTTATGTTAACCTGACTGTCCCTCCATGATACTTGAATTGCTTTTTCTGGCTGCTTGCAACATTTTCTCCTTGACATGGGAGCTCTGGAATTTGCCTATAATATTCCTGGGAGTTTTCATTTTGGGATCTCTTTCAGGAGGGGATTGGTGAATTCTTTTAATTTTTATTTTACACTCTAGTTTTAGAATATTGGGGCAACTTGCCTTGATAATCTCTTGAATGATGATGTCTAGGCTCTTAGTTATTCCAGTAATATTTAATTTATCTCTCCTGTATCTATCTATTTTCCAGGTTACTTGTTTTTCAATGAAATATTTCACATTGTCTTCTATTTTTTCATTCATTTGTTTTTTATTTCTTAATTTCTTATAAAGTCATCAGCATCCATGTGTTCAATTCTAATATTTAAGAATTATTTTCTTCAATCAACTTTTGTCACTTCTTTTCTATTTGGCCAATTCTACTTTTTAAGAAGTTTATTTTTTTAGTGAATTTTAGTCTCTTTTTCCATTTGGCCAATTCTGTTTTTCAAGGTATCATTTTCCTCATCGGCTTTTAGCACATCTTTTGCCATTTGGCCTAGCTTGTTTATTAAGGTGTTATTTTCTTCAGTATTTTTGTTTATGTGTCTCCTTTACCAAGTTGTTAACCCATTTTTCATGACTTTCTTGCACCATTCTCACTTCTCCCAATTTTCCCTCTATTCCTCTTGCTTGATTTTCAAAATTCTTTTTGAACTCTTCTATGTCCTGAGACCAATTCATACTTTTCTTGGAGGTTGTGGATGTAAGAATTTTGACTTTGTTATATTATTCTGAGCATATATTTTGATGTTCCTTATTGCCATAGTAACTTTCTAGAGTCAGAAGTTTTTTCTGTTTTTCTTTTTGCTCATTTTTCCAGTCTGTTTCTTGACTTTTAATTATTTGCTAAAGTAGAGATCTACTTTCAGTGTGGAGAGCATACTTTCCCAAGCTTTAAGGGTTTTGTGTAACTATTTTTAGAGATACTTCTAGGACTGTGTAAGTTTTCAGCTCTTCCAAAGTGGCATGTTCTAAGGAGAGGTGTGCTTACTACTCTCCTGCTCTGTAAGCAGTCACAAGCACTCTTTGCCCTGAAATTGTGGCAAGGGTCCTTGCTCCACTATTGTCACAAGCTCTAGTGTGCTAATCTTCTTCCTCACCCTAGGACTGCCACCCAGGATTGTGACTCAGATCTGAGTATGGGTAAAACAAGAGAGTCCTGCCCCCAGTGCTAGCTGAGAGATCCCTATAATCACCTTCTGACCAGTTTCTCAGTCCCCTTACTATCTGTGAGATGATAGCTCCAGACACAGCCACTGCCACTGCTAATTCAGTGACTCCAAAGATCTGCTCATGCTTTTCTTGGACCTGGTCTGAGCTGGCATGCCCTGCCCTGGACTGTGCTTCATCCTCACCCAAGTGTGACAGATCTTTCCTGCTGTCCTTCTAAGTTCCAGAACATTATTTCACCTTATCCTTTTGCGGGTTCTGCTACTCTAGCAATTGTTTTATGGCATTATTTAAAGGTGTTCAGAGAGGTTTTGGTGCCTTTTCTCCATTATCTTGGCTCTGGCCCTGGGAGTAGGCCATATTTCAAGAGTCATACAGATGAAAAGTATTCAAAATCCCAGTGTGCATATTGATTATTACAGTTCAATAAAACCAAACACTTTCTTAAAGGTGCTCCTCCAACAGGTGTCTCCCACGTACACACCAGAATCAAACAACATTCCTTGTAAGAAGCAACAACAGAAATAAATTGGTTCAATGCCATGCTGATTATCAATATCAATGGGGGCTAAAATGGGAAAATTTATTCTTGCCAAAAGTGTCTACTACCATCATGAATTCAAGTAGAAGAGGGATTCACTATGTGTGATAAAGTTCTCAACTTGGTCCTGTTTTTCTATGATATTTGTTAATTTTATTAAGCCCCAGGACATTATAGAGTCTCTATTCAAAAAGAAATCAGTCTAACTATTCACACAGAAAAGATAAGTGGATGGAAAATGCCTGTGATTCTTACTATGATGTAAATCAAATGAACAATTCATCAGTACATATATCTTGAGCAAAATATCACATATAGGTAATGAGATGAACACAAAACTTAACTGGAATTGGAAGGGAGGTTGGATATGCTTTGGGAAAATGTTCAAGACTTTTAATGATACCAATCTGTTGCCTGAAAAAAGGACTCAATTTCATCATTATTCTTCAATTTATGTATTGCTGTGAATCCTAGGAATTGCTAAAGTATTAAATGTATGGAATACCCAAAGGACAATGGAGAAGATGTATGATAGATATAAGTAAACTTTAACACATTACAAGCAAAGAATTATGAAATTAAAAGAGCTTAAAGGATGTCATCAAAGACATGTATAACCAGAAAAGAGTTTCAGCCTTCTTAATGTCCACCTTCCTCAGGCTTCTCTCTCATTTCCAATTCATCCTCCACATATCTACCAAACTGATTTTCTAAACCATGAGTCTAACTTCCACCATCCTTCCCCTTTGACTCAAAGAACTTCAGTGGCTCCTTGTTACCCATAGGATCAAATATAAAACTTGACTATTTGGCTTCTAAGGCTTATCCCCTACCCCAATCCTACCTTTCTATTCTTATTACCCACAATTATCCTGAATGTTTGCTATGTTCCAATGAAAGGGGTTTGTTTGCTGCTCCTACCATATGATGCTCCATCTCTCCTCCCTCTGCCTTTGCTTTGAACATCTCCCAAGCCTTCAGTCAATTCCTTCCTTACTTTCATCTCTGGGATTCTCTAATTTCCTTGAAGCTCAGTTTAAGTACCATGTTCTATATAAAACCTTTTCTGATCCCCCACAGCCATGATTACACCCTTTAAATACCTTATATTTATTCAGTATATATTTTATATACTGTACGTACTTAAATAGTATATACTTATATATGTGTATCTCCTTTAAATTAAATATAACCTCCTTGAGGCAGAGATTGCTTTTCTGTTGTCTTTATATCTCCAGCACCTATCACAGGAACTAGAGCATAGTAGATGCTTAATACATGGTTGGGCAAGGTAGTAAGAGCAAGGAGTAACTGGATGAGCAGCTGAAATTCTAAATTAGTATCTACATGATGTCAGGATATCTAGAAAAATGTACCCAACATGTTGAAACCTTGAAGAATTTATGAGATGGCATAGATAGGAGTTACACGGGTTGAAGTTGAAAAGACATATTTGACTCATCGACTGTATTGTTGGAGGGATTACTCATAGATCCATCAAAGTTTCAAAGTAGTCCTTTTTACCCTTAGCCAGGACAGAATGCAAGATGCTTGAGGACAGGGACCACATCTCATATTTTTAACACTATTCCCCTAGAACTTAGCTGAGTATGTGAAGTCAGTAGTCCATTTATTCAACAAACATTTATTAAGTGCCTACTATGTGGAAAGCACTGTCCTAGGCACTAAGAGCATTCCAAAGACAAGACAGACATGACTACTGCCTCCTGGAACTTGTAATTTAATAATAAGGGCTTTAAATTATTAACACTAATCAAAATGTCTTTATTTTTGCCTCAGTGATGCTATGTTTATCTTTCTCCACTTTATATGAACACAAGCTATTATGCAAGAAAGGCCTCCAAAAATCTTGAAAACCTGTCACTGGGGTACTTGTCTCGCAGTGCAGTGGGCACAAAACTATAAGAAATGATGTGAGAAAGGAATTCATCTGGCTTTGAGTTTTGTTTTTTGATCCAAATAACATCACTGAGGCTTCCCATAAAACCTTAGGCTATCTAATCAGACACAGCCTTTGTGGGATGAGACATTTTTCTACCCACTATCCCCCCACCCCAAACCACCAGACAGGCCAAGATATGATAATGGAGACATTAGCATGGCATGACCGGCAGCTAACACTGAGCAATCCTTCAAGAGTTCATATAGCCATGGCAGGAAGTGCCAAGTTTTTTCTGTGGTATTCATTAGAGTACATTTTTGATTTGAATGTGATAATAAGGATGAGGGGAAACCACCATAATGAGCTTTGTCTAATGCCAATCATTTCCTGACAGTTTTGTTTCTGTCATGTCTTGAGTTGGAGAAAGGGGAGGGAGGCAGATGCTTCAGGGCTGGATGAACTGGAGAGAAAGTGAGACTGAGAGTAGCCAGAGGAGAATATTAGAGGGGGATTATAATCAAATCTCCTTCATGATTTCCATGTCATAGGCTTATCATTAGGTGGGTTCAATCTCACGAACATCTAACCAAAGAAAACACACATACTATAGAAAAATGGGAAACAACAATGTTTGGAGAGCACATACCATCTGTGGTAACCCCCAACGCAGAAAGGTTCCATAAATCTGTGTACAAGATGATATGAGGGATGCAAAATGTATCAGACATGGTCCTTGCCCTTTAAAAAGCTCCAAGTCTGATCAAAGAGTTGTAATTAACACAAGAGTGAAGCAATAGCAAAAATAAAAGAGAATGTGAAACTAAGGGTTTGTTTGGGTCATATATATACAGAAAGATCTCCTTGAAAGATCTCCTCTTAGGCCCTCACTTGCCTTAGGAAAGAATGTTTTAGATGGATTTAGGACCCGAGGTTCAGCCAAAGTTTGAATTTGAAGGCATTCAGCAATGGATCTGGAGTCAGAAAAGTTGGGCTCTCATTTGGTGTCATTTACCTATTCGTTGGGTGACCCTGGGCAAGTCACTTAACCTCTGTTGACTCAGTTTTCTTATCTGTAAAATGCGGACAACAATAGCACCTGCCTTCCAGGGATTTTGTGAGTATAAAATGAAATTATATTTCTAAAGTATTTTGCAACCTTAAGCGCTATGTAAAAGCTCTCCGTAAGTGCTGGCTGCAGTCATGTAAAATGAGCTGGAGAAGGAAATGACAAACGCTCCGGTATCTTTGCCAAGAAAACCCCAAAATGAGGTCACCAAGAGTCATATACAACTGAAAGACTGAATAACAATGGCAATAATTGTTGTCATTTATTATTTATCACAGAATTTCTGATGCATGCAGCAGACGAATCCCGCATCTTCTATCCTTACTGAAGGAGGCAGGCATGGTAACCTTCCTGTCTGCTGCCAAAGTTTCCTCGGAAGTTATGTCTATCCTTCTGGTTGTGGAAACATGCAGCCAAGGCAATTTTTTAAGAGTCCTATTATCCCTGACAAAGTAGTTTAGAGGATGCTAGGTGATCAAGTGAATTTTGTCTGTCTAGGACTCGGGAAGACCTGAGTCTGAATCTTGCCTCCAACACGTATTAACTGTAACCTTGGGCAAGTCACTTAACTTCAGTTTGCCTCAGTTTTCTCTACTATAAAGGGGCATAGTAACATGACCTACCTCCCAGAGTGGTTGTGGATCTAATGGTACAATATGTAAAAGCCTTTTGCAAGCCTTAAAGTGCAGCTTAGAGCCTAGCTGTAAAATAAATGACAAGAAATCAGAACTAGGGAGAGTTGGAGAACTGGGGAAAGTCTTAGCTCCCCCAACCAGAATAGATTAGTGAACACTGAGGACAAAATGCACTGAACTTTGTATTCATAATGACTGAGCTTGACCTCAAAGATGACATAAAGAAAATGTACCTCCTCCCATCACTGGAGAAGGAGGGAACTAAGAGGATGGATCATTGCATATACAGCCAAATATTTTGGTTAGTTTTGCAAACCTGACTTTTCCCTTTTTTCTTTCTTCTATTTGTTTGTTTCAAGGGATAATTTGATGGGCAGGGGAAAGAGTAGGGATAGATTTGAAAGTGACAGTGATGATACAAACAGACTAAAAGGTATTGATTAAGAGGAACAAAGGAAAACATTGAAAACAAAAAACTAACTATTCTACCAGAAAGAACTCTTTCATAAGGTCCTTGATTTCCTCCCCTAACTCCTTCCATCCCAATCATTAGCAAGCAGGATAGAGCAAAATGGCAAGGGGGTGGGAAATTTAAGTTCCGGAAAGAGAGAAAAGAGAGAGATAGACAGATAGAAACAGAGAGAGAGAAGAATAAATGAGTGAGAAAGAGAGGAGGAAAAGAGAGACAGACAGAGAGAGAAAGGAGAACAAATGGGTGAAAAAGAGAGGAGGAAAAGAGAGAGACAGAAAGACAGAGACACCGAGAGAGATAGAGGAGAACAAAAGAGTGAGAGAGAGGAGAGAGACAGAGAGAGAAAGGAGAGCAAAACAGTGAAAAAGCAAGGAAAAAACAGAGGAGAGAGAGAGACAGAGAGAGAGGCAGGGGAGGGAGGGGAAAGACAGAGTTGTATGACTTTGGACAGATCACTTACTCTCATTCTTCCTTTACCTCCAGTCTCAGGTTAGTTTCATATCTCCTATGGTCTGTTGTACATCTGAACTCATGAACTTTTCTCCCAACCTTTCTCCTCTTCTGAATGTCCCTATCACTTTTGAAAGCATCACCATCTTCCCAGTCCCACAGTCTCACAAAGTGGGTGGCATCCTTGATTGATTCCTCACTCTCGTTCATTGACCTCCTCCAATTTATTTCCAAAACCTATTGTTTTGACTTTTCCACAATCTCTCTGCCCACTCCACTTCCCTCATCCGACACTGCACTACCTTGGTGGCCCTCATCACCTCATGGCTGGCCTGTCACAATAACTTTCTTATTGGGCTCCCTGTCTTACTCTTCTCCCAACTCCAGGCCATCCTCCACTTAGCTGTCAAAGTCATTATCCTAAGGCTCAGTTCTGACTATATCACTCCCCACCCTACTCTGTTAACTCCAGTGGGTCCTTGTTAACTCCAGAGCCCCTGTTTGATTTTGAAAGGCTTTCACAACCTGGCCCCCTCCAAGCCCTCCAGCACAATACATTGCACAGAGTAAGTGCTTGATAAATGATTGGCACTTGACTGGTTGACATCTAGATAAGGAAGAAATGAACATGAAAAGCCATTGTAGCTTTATCAAGAGCAGGTCATATCAGAGTAAATTCATTTTCTCCTGAGACAGGGTGACTAGCCTGGTACATTGGGAGAATACTATAGATAGAACATATTTTAGCAAATCACTTGAAAATGTCCCCTACTCTGCACATATCTGGGATGAACAAAATAGTGTGCTTGTTTTCTCTCCTATTAGAATATATAGTTTTTGAAGGCAGGAATTGTATTTTGTCCTTCTTCGAGTCCCTGATGCTTTGCCCAGAACTTGCCATAAGGTCTTCATAGGTGCTTGTTGACCAACTGACTGCTGCTGTTTGTCTTTCATGTTCAGAGGACCAGTGACATCATGTTGTCGGGGTCAGGATACAGTGTGTTCACCTGTGATTGAGCCATTTATACGAGCATGGGTAGGTGCTCATGAACACAAGTAGGTCACAAATGGTCTATTTGAACATTTGGAATGGAGATTTCTCTAGATTTGTGCATCTCACTTTTCCTTTGTGCTACTGTGATTCTACTTTGCTCATGGAACACAACACCTTCTTTGATACAGGCACACCATGCTGGGTGGTCCTATGCCAGCATCTCCCATGTCTCAGACTTTGAGAGTATCTGTACTTCTTCTTTTGACCTCCTTGGGAGCCCTTGCCTTGTGCAATCTTTTAGGTGAATATGCATTTGAAATTCAGACTACTGGCCAGTCCATTGGAGTAGCACTCTGAAGTAGTCTAAATGTTTGGCAGTTCAGCTCAAAAGAGAGCCTCAGTATCTAGTACCTTATCCTTCCAGGTGATCTTCAGAATCTTCCTAAGACAATTCAAATGGAAGTGATTCAGTTTCCTGGCATTACACTGGTAGATTGTCCATGTTTCACAGACATACAGCAATGAAATCAGAATTAAAGTTCTGTAAACCTCCAGATTGGTAGGCAGCCTCATGCCTCTTCTCTCCCACACTTTCTTTTGGAGCCTTCCAAATGCTGAGGAGGCCTTGGCAATGCATGCATCAACCTTACCATTGATGTGGAGATCCCTAGAAAGTATACTGCCAAGGTAAGTGAATAGCACCACAAGTCAACTCCAAGTCATGTCATCATTTTCCTGATGTCATATTCCTCTTTGGAAACGAAGGACAAACACAACCTACCTCACTAAAATCTAATTCATTTGCAAGCCATGACATCACCTTCCTCAGGAATGAAAGGCAAACAACAATTTGTGAGTGGTAAGAGCTGCCCCACTGGGGACCCAATTGACCAGTTCTAATTGGATAAGGCAGCTCATTCCTTCCTTTTTTCTTTTCTTCTTTCCTTTCTTCTTTTCTTCCTTCCCTCTCTCTCTCCTTCCCTTCTCTCCCTGCTCTCCCTCTGTCCACAAAGGGAATCATATATCTTTACCTGTGGGTGTCCCACCCAAAGTAATATAAATTTTGATCATTGAAACCTCCCAAGACATCTTAGGGTTTACAGGCTAGATATCTTTTTTTAAGGACCTTGTTTTAACCTAAATCACTCTCACTTTCATTGATTGGCCAACAATAGGTTCCAATCCAGACCTACCTTGGTCATTGTTTGGGTTTTGATGGCTCAGAGTGAGTGTAAATAGTAATTGTTTCTGCTTTGGTCAGAAATCCTGAGAGTCTCCCCCCTCCCCCCCCACCTCCCAGACTGTTTTTGGCCTAGGTAAAAAAGCCCATTCTGTCTCATTCTTATCTAGCCTTAATCACTGAATGGGCATTGCCTCAGTCAAACTGAGACCTGGGAAATACCTTAACTTACAAAGGTTAACGTCCCCTACTGCATCCAGGGCCGTCTCTAGTCATCCTGATTTATATCTGGCCACTGGACTCAGATAACTCTGGAGGAGAAAGTGAGGCTGCTGACTTTGCACAGTCCTGTCTCACTTAAATCCAATTCACTTGCAAATCACTACATCACTGTCCCATTGTCATGGTCCTCTTCAAGAAAAAAGGACAAACAGCAACAAACAGAAACACAGAACCCTGGTATTGTTTCAATACACTAGGAAGCCAAGTCCAATCTACAGGGCTAATGTGCTATAAAGCAATAATAACTTGTCTTTCTGAAACATTTTATAGCTTACAAAGTGCTTTCCTCCTAACAATACTATGACATAAGTAATGATAATTCACATTTCTATAACAATTGGGGCTTCTAGGTTTACAAAGAAATTCCCTCACAACAAATCTGGGAGCTTATATTGTAAGTGTTTTGATTTATGCTCAGGAAAGTTAAATCAATTTGTCCTAAGGTAACAAAGCTGCAAAGTGTGAGAATCAAGACTCAAACCCAGGCCTCCTGACTCAATGGATCATAAATCTAGAACTAGAAAGGGCTACAAAGGTCATCTAGCTCAACCCCCTCCTCCTATCCTACATTTTACATATGAGGAAACTGAGGCCAGGAAGGTTAAATGATTTGCCAAAAGTCACAACTGTAAGAGAATATGAGATTTGATTTCATGTCCTCTGACTCCAGAGCCAGAACTCTTTCTATCTAATTGAATTTACTTTCTAAAAAAGTATTCATTGATATTTTTTTCCAGGCTGCATGATTATACAACTAGAATTATAAGTGATTTCAGAAAGCATCTGGTTCAGTCCATTTATTTTACACACAAGGTAACTGAGACCCAAGTGAAATTAAGTGCCTCATACAATGTCATACATGTAAAAGTCAGAGGTGAAACTTGAACTCAGGCCTTCTGTTGCCAGAGTCCAAGCTCTTTTCATTGTCTACACCACTTTGCAAAAGTTATGGCTTAGCTACATGGAATAACTTTAGGTCTTCTGGGAAGGTCCTCTTTCCACCCAAAAATATCCTCCAGATTTAAAGCTAGAAAGAATTATAGAGGTCATCTAGTCCACCTCTCTCATTTTTCAGAAAAAGTAACTAAAGTCCAGAGATGTTAAGATACTTTCCCAGCTTCACAAAGGCTATAAGTTTAGAGGCAGAATTCTAACTGAAGTCTTCCGAATTAAGAGCCAACACATTTCATTGTTAATAATTTTCACTTCCTATGCTATTGCTGGTACTCTCCCACCACAAATTATGCATTATATCTTATAGTTTTCAGTCATTTTCCATTGTTCCTGACTCTGTGTGAACCCATCAGGGGTTTTCTTGGCAAAGGTATTTGAGTGGTTTGCCATTTCCTTCTCCAGCTTCTTTGACAGGTGAGGAAACTGAGGCAATCAGAGTTAAGTGACTTGCTCAAGGTCACACAACCAGTACATGTCTGAGGTCAGTTTTGCACTCACAAAAATGAGTCTTCTAGATTCCAGGACCAGCACTCTAGTCATTCTTCCACCCAGCTACTCTGTATACATACATACATGTATGTATGTATAAGTATGAATGTGTATGTATATGCATATATGTATGTGTTGTGTATGAAAATTTTTTTGGTAAGGGACTATTCATTTCTTTGCTTTATATCTCCAGTGCTTAGCATAATGTATGACACATAGTAAGCATTTAATAAATATTTATTAATTAAGTGAATTGAATTATTGAACATCTCTTCCTATTGGCATGTTGCTAGAATATTCATTGTTGTATAAATTAGTCATTCAAGCAGAGGGAAAACAAATGAAGCCAAGGTCTTCAGTGATAGCAATAGGGACATTGGAGGATGTCACTGAGCAAAGCAGCTTGGCAATATTCCTTTGATTTGATGAGGTTATAAAGTTTAAAGTATTCTTTTGCTTTGAAACTCAGTACTTTGTTGCTCTCCTTTAGGAAAAAACTTAATTATATCTTGATCCTCCTGAATAAATTCTCAGACCTACTACTTTCCTTATAACAATGAATAATTATAAGTAAATATATTGACATTATTGTGCTGTGTTCATTCATTGTCCAGTACTGATGTCAGCTATAATTCCTATGAATTTTTCTGAAATGCTCATGAAGACAGGACATTGAATCTGGAAGCATGAGTGATCTTGGGCAAGTCACTTGCTCTCTCTGGGTCTCAATTTTCTTCCCTTTAGAACGATGAGATTGAATCAGTTACTCTCTGAGGTGTCTTCTATCTCTAAATCTCATGATTCCATGACGTAACAATGAGATGGAGGAGGAGGGATAAAGCTGAGAAGTGGGGAGTTTGTCTTTGGTGACCACCATTCCTCCTTGCTCCCTCTCACTCAGAAAGTCTACCTTCTGAGAATTAATCCTCAAGGGTACAACATCATTTATGCTTTACTCTCTATTTTCTTCATCTGTTAAACTAGGGGAAAATGCCTATACTTGTTTTTTGCTTAGGATCATCAGCACTACTGCAGACCAAGGGCTTTGCAAACCTTTAGGCTTCTATAAATGTCCATCGTTATTAATGATTATCCAACTCCTCTTGCTTCTGTATAGTACTTTATTCTTTTCATTAAACCACAAACAATTAAATGTAGATTAGCTAACCAGGTGGTTTTCTTCCCCCATTATGACGGATCCCCAGCTATCTGGGGCCATGCCAAAGAGAGGGCAACCATACCACAGAAACAAGTAGTAAATGCTGAAAATGGTGGTTTCCACAGCTTTACCTAGGGCACTCCTGAAGCATTCGCAGTATCATTGCTCTGTCCCACATGCACTGGATCTGGGATTGAGAAGAACCCAATTCAGATACTTACTGTATGGTTGAAATCATTTAACTCTTCTCAGCCTCAGTTTCCTCATCTGTAAAAAAGGGAATACTAATAGAACCTGCCTCATAGAACTGCTGTAAAAACCTAATGAGATGTTTTTAAAGTGCTTTGTGATCTTGCAAGTGCTCTGTAAGCACACTTAAGATTGTTATCTGCCAAATGAAAGGCAAGAAGAGGTACAGGGTTCAACTAGGTGTTCTTTAAGTTTCCTTAGTTATGACATCCTAGGATTCCAGGATCTACACAAGTTGAAATGACCTCATTCCAGAGCAACAGTCCATGGTGGGATGTGGGGTCATTGTCTCGCACCTGATTGTATTTTCCCTAGTATCAGTCATGGACTATAGGGTGGAACAGTGAGAGCAGCTTTTACAGTAAGAGCAGCTAGGTAGTGCAGTGAATAAAGTGCTGTGCCTGGAGTCAGGAAGACTCGTCGCCCTGAGTTCAAATCTGGTTTCAGACATTTACTGTGCAAGTCATTTAATCCTGCTTGCCTCAGTGTCTTATCTGTAAAAATGAGCTGGTGAAGGAAACGGCAAGTCACTCCAGCATCCCTGCAAAACAGAACACAACAAAAAGAAATGCAGTCTTACAGAGGTGAGACATGACTGAAAGGACTGAATAACAACCGCAAGAAGAGTCTGAGGCCAGGCTGGGGACTCAGGACTTTCTGACTCCAGGCTCTATCCGCTGAGCCACCAGCTGCTTCAGTTACATAAGTAAAGAAACTCAGACACAGGAAAGTTAAGTGACTTGTCAAGGTCTCACATTTCCTGGAATCACAACATATCAGAGCAGAAAGGGCCTTCAGAGTAATATTAGCTAATATTTATATGTTTTAAGATGTTTAAGGCACTGAGCATGCAATATCTCATTTGAACTTCACCACTATACTACGAGGCAGTTTTTCCCCCCATTTTACAGATGACAAAACTGTGGCTGAGGCAGATTACGTTACTAAGCTGGCCTGACACAGCTAGGCAGTGGCACAGGCAGATTTAAATACAGGTCTCAACTCCAGATTGATATTATTTATTACCCCAGGTTGCCTCTGTAAGAAAATATCTAGTCCAGGGGCTCTTAGCCTTTTGTAGGTTATGTGCCCCTTTGGCAGCTTGATAAAGTCCATGGACCCCTTATCAAAATAATGCTTTTAAATGCATAAAATATCTAGGATTACAAAGGAAACCATTATATGAAGTATGGTAATCAGAATACATTTTTTCAAGTTCATGGACATCAGGTTAAGAACCTTGGTCTAGTCCAATGCTTTCATTTTGAAGGTGACCCAGAGAGGGAAGCCCTTGCTCAAAGAAAAAGGCAGAACAGGGATCTGAGGCCACATTCTCTGGCTAGAAAGCCTATCTTTTTTTCCACTTGAGTGACTTCCCTGTGATTGGCAGTTATCTGGACATTCACTCAAAAGGGAGAAAAAAAAAGATGAAAACCCTCCACAAACAGGTGAACCTCTAGGCCAGTTTTCCAATGGTGGAGTGGCATCAGTATGAAGATTCCACAAATTATTTAGGCTGTTTACAAGTCATGAAATAGCCACAGCAGAGCCTGGGACCATAAGCAGGAAGAAACATTGCCAGACACTGAGTTAAAATTCTGATTTTATTTCTATCCATAGGGATGGTTCAGGAGTGAAAAATAACTCTCTCCTTTACCTTCTCCTCTTTCCTCTCATCCCATCTGTCCTAGTTATGGGAGAAACTTCCATTTTCATTTATTTGGAAAAGGAGACTCTATGAAAAGCTTCTTACCCCTTCCCAAACCCCCTCGTAATATCTCCCTGTAATGGATTGTCTCTTCTGCATGTGATTTGGACCAAATTGAGAAGTAGTATCTCTGCCATGTTTGTCCATTTTTTCTGGGCCCAGCCAGCCCAATGCTTTTGGAAGGCCTTGCAGCTGTCAATATTTACCCAGCAGTTTTCTGATGGGCAGGTGGAAGGGGAGTGGTGGTGTTTGGGAATGGGGAACAAGGAGTTAAAATGGTAGAAGGATGGAAGGCACATTTAGAGGGAAGATTTATGAACAAAATCTCAAGTCTAGCTTAGTACAATTGATGCTAAGATCCATGATATTTTTACTATCCTTTTGCAGACTGATGATGGCCCAGCTGATTAAAATAAAATTGTAAGTAGAGTGAGCTGACTCCACCACCTGGGGAATGCCCTGTATTATGTCCATGAGATTGCAACAGCCTTGACTTTCCAAACCTTCAGCCCTGCCCCCTTTCACTCCTCTCTACAAGTGTGGAAAATGAACTCAATTCAACTGAACAAACTTTTTGAATTACATGTAACGTACAAAGAGCTGTGGATTAAGGAGTCAAAGGCAGGAAATGTAATGGTCCCTCCTAGCTATTCCATGACTTTTAATTTTCACTTTTTGCAAGTACCTCTGTCTCTTTCTTTGGCTTTCTTTCTGACTGAACCTTTGCCTATCCAAAGGACTTTTACTCAGGCATTTCTAGTATTTGCTCTACCCCTTCACTTTGTAGCCTCTAAAACCACATCTTACAAAGGCCCTGCTTTAGGTTATCATTGACTGACATTCTTGGCCATGTGGGGGCTGTATTACTTTGGTTTTAACTGGATTTATTTGTTTTTTATTTAGTTTAGTTTTTTTCCTGAAATGTTGACATTTCATTTCTTTGTATTTCAGAAAACTAAATGTATTAAATGAATTTCAGCAGCCAAAGGGGTTGACAGTTTGGGGAGTGGGTGTGTTAATGAATGTGTGGGTTATTTTTCCAATGAAGGTTCCAAAGCATCAGGAAAACAAGGTTTCTTTCCTTTGGGGAAGCAGATGGCTAGAATTGGAGCACATTTAGGGTTAGAATCAGAGCACATTTAGTCAGACCCATAACTAGGATATGTGTGTGTGTGTGTGTATGTATATATATATACATACACATATATATACGTATGTATGTGCACATACATAAATATATTTGCCCGGGGTAAGTACCATAAACTGTACTTACAACTTATGCATGTGTGTTCATCCTTCGTTGCTGAAGAAGACCATGCCATCAGAGAAATGATGACATGACTTGCACTTGACTTTGTTTTGAGTGAGGGAGGGCTGTGCAGGTCACCAGTCTCACTTCT
>CM053769.1:198024507-198046787 GCA_028658325.1 Potorous gilbertii
AAAATAGCATTCCTAAATGCATTCAAGCAAAGGCTGGAAGACTATCTGCCAATGCCTTTAGAAACGGTATCTTTTGGGAATAACAGAGGCCTTAGCTGGGTACTTAACACAGAGGCATTAGGAGTCAATTACAAATCATTCAATCCCTAACTAAGCTGGGATAGTAACATAAGAGTGTGCACAGGAAAATTTAGTCATAAAGTCATGAGGCAGGGAACTTAAACAAGATTTAGTTCAATTTTCTCATTTTACAGATAAGGAAACTGAGGTCTTCAGAAGTTAAGTGAGTTACTAAAATTTAATTTGCTTGAGACAAAGCAAAAGAATTACATTTATTGATTTATACAACGAATCTTAAAAGTTTTTAATGTCTTTAAACAATTTTTAATAAAGAATAGATCCTTCTTTTGCTGTAAGCATTTGTATACAACTTGGTATTAAGCTCACAAGATTTTGACACATCTTAGATCTTTATGAAAACACATCCGGACATTAACAGCCCATTTAAAAAAAATCTAGCCTTGAGTATAGTCCATAAATTTTCAATTGAGTTTAAATTATGTGAGCTCCCTGTTCACTGAAGCAAACATATCTACATCCTTTATAGATTCGACTAGATAAAGCATTTATTAAGTGCTTACCATGTGCTGGATGCTGTGCAAAGTACCAAGAATACAAGCAAAAAGAACAACTTCCTTTCCCTTTCCTCAAGGAGGTTCCATTTTATAAGGGGATTACAAGAAGGGCAAGGAGGAAAAGTAATGTGAAGTGGGGAGAGGTTGGGAAGGGAAATGGGATTGAGCTGGGTTAGAAGTGAACATGGTTGTCATGGATACTTACACAAATGGAGGTTGGGGAGGAACTCCCCAAAGAGAGTAGGAGGCTAGGGAATGGAGTCATTGTTACTGTGAAGGAACTGCTGTGCAAGAGGTGGGAAAGTCATGGGGGCAGAGGGGAGTTAAGTCAGGTTAGCAGTGGTATAAATCTCTTAACCTTTTATGACATGGAACATGATAAAAGGTCATGTTTCAGTATTCTCTCCCAGAAAGCTCCCTCATCATCCTGTAAGATCTCATCCTCTTTGCTACCCTACCTCATCAATATTATTGTTGTTAAGTTATTTTTCAGTCATGTCCAGTTCTCCATGATCCCATGTGGGGGTTTCTTGGCAGAGATCCTGGAGTGGTTTCTCTAGCTCATTTTACAGATTTGGAACCTGAGGCAAACAGGATTAAGTGACTTGTCTAGGGTCTGAGGTTGGATTTGAACTCATAAAGATGACTTTTCCTGACTCTAGGCTCAGTGCTGTATCTATTATGTAACTTAGCTGCCCCACCTCATCAATATCCTCTACCTTTCTGATTAGAGGGTGGGTCTATGAACTTAAACCTCAATTTAAAGAGAGAGAGTTCACCTCAGACATCTTATCATTTGTCACCTGACTGACAGTCCTACTTTAGGACTTCTCCACCAGCCTCCCTTGGCCTGTACCTGCTCCTCCCTTACCCCCTTTCAGATCCTTTGTGTATTTTGTCTTCACCTTTATATTATAAACTCCTTGAGGTCAGGAACAGTTTCTTTTCTCATATTTGTATCCTCAACACTTAGCACAGAGCCTAGCACATAGTAGGTGCTTAATAAATTTTTACTGACTGACAATTCTCTCTCCATTTGGTAATTTCTGTAATGAATAGAATCATAATTATTTCTATAATACATAAGGGTTAAAAAGGTTAAGAAATGTATTCAACTGCTAACCTGGTTCAACCTCCTATGTCTTTCCCACCTCTTCCCCAGCAGTTTCTTCACAGTGACAATGACTCCACTCACCATCCTCCTACTCTCTTTGGAGAGTTCCTCCCCAGCCTCCATTTGTGGAAGTACCCATGACAACCATCTTCACTTCTAACACAGTTCACTCCTATTTCTCTTCCCAACCTCTCCCTGCCCCAATCCGTTACACCACTTTTCCAACTGTCCTTGTTGTCTTCCTCTTGTAGAATTTAACCTCTTTAAGGAAGGAGATTGTTCTTTTAGCTTGTATTATCAGTAGCTTGCATCATGCCTGACACATAGGAAGTGCTAAATAAATGCTTTATCTAGTTGAATCAATAAAAGATGAAGATAAATTTACTTCAATGAATTGATACCTCACATAATTTAAACTCCATGGAAAATTCTCTCTCTCTCCATATAGAAGTATGTGTATATGTATATATGTATGCATATGTTTACATGTGTGTATATAGATACATAAGCATATCATTATGTACATATATACATATTTCATGTGTGTATATGTGCAATTATTTCTATACTTATAATTTTTTATTATCATAGACCAGCTAAACTTGTGTTTCTTTAGTCATTTCAGTTGTTTTCAACCTTTGTGACCCAATTTGGGGTTTTCAGCAAAGATACTGCTGTGGTTTGTCATTTCCTTCTCCAGTTCATTTTATAAATGAAGAAATTGAGACAAATAGGGTCACACAGTCCAAGGCTGGATTTGAACTCAGATCTTCCTAACTCCAGGCCCTGAGTTCTGTCTACTGTGCCACCTAACTGCCTCTATATTTACTAGTACATCCTTATATTTATCAGAGCTTGTCCTTCTCTCGATGAATATGTCTTCCAACCCAACTGGAAGTAAAAAAAATCCAAAATATCTCTTTGAGTGGCATTTTCCAGCCTGATGAAGATGCCCAGGTATCAGGATTTAGTCAATGATTTTGGTACACTTGAATGAAAGCTGAGATTCATTAATAAAATTTCCTTTTTTGAAAACTTCAGTACTTCTGTATTTGTATTGTCTTGCTTATGAGAAGCCTTGTTTCCCTTCCTAACAGAGGCCAGTAACTATTTAGTAGCTATTTGTTTGCATTTGTGTTTATTTGTTTGTTTTGTTTTTTTATTGTCTTTTTCACTGATTTTTCCAACTTCAAGAAATCTCTGCCTCATTGCAGAAGTATCCTTGGTACCTGAGAATTAATGAAACAATTACATAGCAATAATCTATCAGTTCTTTTTTGGTTTTGTTTTCCATTTGGAGCCATATTTTCTTTTCCTTTTCCAAGCTACTAATCTTGCTTCATTGTGGGTTTAAATGATCTTTGACATGCTTGATTTACTCACATCAGCACCTCTGCAATATCTCCAGGAGTCAACGAAGTATGCTCTTTGAGAGCTACATCTTAGAATAATATTCATTTTTTAAAATCACCAAATTAAAAACCCAATTAAAGAGCAATGAAATGCATGTGTATGGCTTGGAATCTGCCACTCACCTGGCAGAGAATTAATTAAAGCTGGAGAATCTAGCTCAGTCTAGTTTCATACAGTCAAGATCATCTATTCTGAATCAGTTTGGTGTCAGCTGGTAGCATAAATGAATGACTACTGTTGTCACAAAATGAAATTTAACCTGATTACCATTCTCAAGTATTTAAAATACTATTTATGTGGACACAAATGTGTGTATATACACATATGTACACATGCATGTTTACACACACATGACATGAAAGAGAAGGCAAGAAGAATAAAATATAGTCTGTATAAAAGAGATACATACTTATATAGAGATATGATAGTCATATAGACATGTATGTTATACATACATATTTATAATATGAAATAATATGTGTACACATATCCACATACATGTACACACATACATATATGTGTGTATACACATATACATGTGTATGTATCCTTTCTTTTCCCTGCTATCTAATAACTCTAGGAGAATAAGAATCTGAGATTTGGAGTTAAGGAATTTGAGTTTGAATCCCAGGTCTTCAATTTATAATCTTTATGACCTAAGTCATAGAGAATGAAGTATAGTCTGTCACTATAGTCTTTTGTACAAACTAAAGAAATGAAGTCTGAATGACAGTCTAATTAGGGGGACAGGCATTGGGGAAGGGACAGTAATATTCCCTCCCAACTACTTCCTCATCATCTCACTACCATCTGGTTTCTAGCTCCATTCTTTGGAAGCCTCATGATGGCTTGGCTGTCAAATTCAGTGGTCTTTCCTCAAGTATCACTCTTGTTGGTCTTTCTGCAGGAAGCACACTAAGGTTCACCCATTCCTTTCTGTTATGGCACTCTCTTCCCCAAGGTTCCTGGTTCATTTTCCACTTGCCTGACCCCTGCTTTTAAGGCTCATGGTTCTCTTAAGATATCCTTACCTTCCTCTCTCTTCTCTTTCTCTCAACCCTCTTCCCTGGAGACCTTTTCTTCACCCATGGCTTCAGTTTTCGCCTCTATAAAGATGCCTCTCTTATCTATAGACCCTTCTCCTCTCTTTCCCTTGACCTCCACACTCACACTTCCAACTGCCCCCTGGACATTCCAACCTCGATGTCAAACTCAACCTTTCTAAAGCTAAAATCCCCATCTTCACTCAGACCCTGCCATAAATGACCTGTTTCTATGGATGGCAGCAGCATTTTCCCAGCACAAGAAAGGTTTATGACCAATAAAAACACAGAATATAAAAACCAAAAATATAAAGATATAGAAAAAGATAGATTATATACAAGGTTTCCCCAAAGCCAGAGTCATTTTAAGGTTAAATAGCTTAGAACTGAACTAAGACATTTGGGACACTCTCCGTGTATATATCTATATGCATATATATGTACACACACATATAGGTAAGCATGTGTGTACATGTACACACATGTATATGTTGTATAAGCACACACATGCAAGCATATTGTGTGCATATGCATGTCTACTTATATACATACACAGATGTATGTATCTATATGTATATGTATACATATATAATTATATAACTATACCATATATTCTTATATAAGTATATATACTTACAAATATATGCACAGAAATATATATATAGCACTCTGAAATATATACATACATAGTCATATAAATAAATATACATATATATTTCAGAGAAGAGAATATTTTAGCACTTCAAGGGATCCATGAATCATTATATGGCAGAGGAGTAGGAGAGCAGGAGTAGCTTAAGTGGGACTTACAGATTCTGCCCTCCACCCTCCATCCCCCAACAACTGCCCCTCATTTAGTCTCCAGCCATCCCCTGCCATTTACAGACCTAGTCTTGAATTCCAAGTAAGTAAGCTTTCAGATTTCTTTACCTTTCCCCACTCTAGGCATATTCATTGCCCATTTATGGTGAGGCAATCTGTCAAAAGGAAGTTATTGAGTGCCCACTATATGCCACGTGTCAAGTGCTGAGGACACAAAGAAAGGCCAAAGACAATCCTAACCCTCAAGAGGCTCACAGTCTACTGAGGGAGACCGCATGGTAGCAACTATGTACAAGCAAGCTATATACGGAGTAATTTAGAATAACCAATAGAAGTATAGCACTAGCATTGATAACAGCTAAGATTCCCCCAATCACATTATTCTTTTAGTAACTTCTAATTCCTCTCCAGGCTATCATTATGAATTCATTGGAGATTTCCCAGCAATCATGACATAATCAATAGCTTTGAAAGAAGCCAGGCTACCCAAGTACTCAGCTCTCAGGACTCATCAGTCTACTAAGATAAACCTTTAAGTAAGTGCATATAGCACGTATTATCAGAATATTTCATGTGGCTGGCAAAAAGGTTAGTTTCAAGGACAGTTTGCTCGATGCTAATCACATTCCACATACGACTGAGTCAGAGTCACATTGAGTTATCAAGTCAAGGTGGATCCTTTTTGTCTTTTATATAAAAGACTGTTTAAATGCTACAGATTTCAGATGCCCAAGTCATTAAGATATGTGTCTGTACATAAAAGATGCAATACCAATCACTTAGAACAGGGAAGGAGAATTTCCTCGAGGAATAACTCATCTTCAAGTCATAATATCTGGCAGAAAACATAAATAAAATCCTCTTTTTCTCCTTCAGTGCTCTGCCATGATGGAATCCCCTAACAAACTGCTCATTCCTAGGAAAAGGGAGGTGGAGCTTGGCCTTCAGCTATGAGAGACTCTTAACACTACTCTGGATAAACTCTATGGTGGAAACAGTCCCTCAAGAAAATGCAATAATAACAGATTTTCCAAGACAGATCATTTATTGTTCTGAAATATTAAACCTTTTGTTTTCCTTTAGCTAAGAAGCTTACATAATGGCTTTTTTAAAATCACAAGATACATTGAAGAAATGGCCTACAAGAAAGCACTAAGATCAGTTTAAATGGCTTTGATAGAGTCATATAGTAGAGAACTAGGAATCACCTAATCTGAACCCCTCATTTCAGAGAAGAGGAAGGAACTTGTGGCCCGGAAAGATTAAGTAACTTGGTGAAGGTCACTCGGTGACAGAATCAGGACTGAAGACCAGTGCACCAAAAACCAATGCCCTTTTCACAATACCACAACACCTCTGTATGAAAATACACAGTGGGAGTAATTTTTAAACAGAAACAGGAAAAAGGAAGCAACTACCACTTATTTCATGACAGTATTTTCTACACAGCTCAGTATTCCTCTCACCACAGCATGAATTCTCAACCTTTTTTTTTTGTGCTTGTGGATCCTTTGGCAGTCTAATGAAGCCTATGGACCTTTCTTCAGAATAATGTATTTTAAATACATAAAATGAAATATATGGGATTACAAAGTTAAGTAAGAGTGTATGTGTGTGTGTGTGCATCCAATATTTACCACCACCACATATATATGTACACACATAAATACATATATATCAATTTTTTGCATGTGCACACATACATACATACACAACATAGTGCATACATATATACACATATATAGATACACCTACGTGATTCAGTAAAAAGAGTTTGGGGACTGAAATCAGGAAGACATGAATTTAAATGTCACCTTAGACACTTACTAGCTGTATAACCCTGGGCAAGGGGTTTAATCTGTGCCTCATTTTCCTCATCTGTAAAATTGGGATAGTAGTAGCACCAACCTTGCAGGACTGTGAGGAAGGATTAAATGGAATAATATTTGTAAAAAGCACTTAATACAATGCCTGGCATATATTAAATATTATATAAATGTTAGCGTAATTATTATAGATACATATCATACCCAATTTTCTAATCTTAAAAAATGCAAGGTTAAGTTAAATTAAGGGCCTAGGTTAGGACCCCCTGGTCTAGAGGCAATGTGAGGTAACAAATGGACGAAGCCCTGAACTTGGAATCAGGAATACTTTAGTTGAAACTCAGCCTTTGACACAAATCAACATGCCCATTAGCTCTGAAGCTCCATGAACCCTATTTACCTCATCTGTAAAATGGAGATCATAAACCCACAGTACCCACCTCCCAGGGTTGTTGTGAGGGTCACATGGGATGACACACAATGTCAGGGATCATTCCTGCCCAAATATCCCTGTTGGCTATGACCTAGTATTCTGCACACAAAGCCCAAGGATGGAGAAGACACAGAGCAGGCAACATCAGAGCTTGAGAACCTCTATTGTCTTAGAGTCAGCACCTTCTGCTCTTGAATAATTCATCCCCCTTACCTCTCAACTCCCCCAGATCTAGCGTCTTCCCCAGTTGTTCTAACAAATCCACCCGGGCGGCGTTCTTTTTGTGCTTCTTGCCTTCATAATGTTGCTGGGCCATCAGAGGGTTATTGAACCAGGCTGCGCAGAGCTGACAGTATCTGTCTGAATCCCTTCGACGATGGGGGGAAGACACGGCCACTCCCGGGGCACTGGCCGAGTGGGGCGGCTTGAGTGGACTCAGAGGAGTTTCTGTAAGAGGAAACATTCCAAATAGAGGTTATAATTAAGCCATGATTGCCTACATTTTCTTCCCAACACCTGAAGCTGAAAGATACCCCACATTAGTCACTGAGCTCGAGAATCAAATATAGCAACTTGAGAGCTGAATATTAAGCAGAGCTACTTAATTAAAATAATGTCATGCACAATAATAATAGCTCATATTTATATAGCCCTTAATAGTTGCTTCTGTACATGATCTTCCTTGATCTACAGTAAACTCAGTGAGGTAGAGAGTGCATTTATATCTCTAGTTTACATCTAGGAGTCCGGGGCTCAGAATGCTTTATAGCATGGCCAAGGGTACAATTATATAGCTAAAGTGGTACATGGGAATGTATTTTTAAGTCTAGAAGGTACCTTAGAGATTGTATAGTCCAAAGGTTCAAAATCTGGAGTCCACAGACCCTCCCCCAAGAGTCTGTTGATTGATTTCAGGGGATCCATGAACTTGGAAAAGGAGGTAGTTGAATCTTTCCTTTTATTAACCTCTAGTTGAAGTTTAGCATTTCTTTATTTAAGGATTTTTAAAAAATATTATGGAAAGGGGATTCATAGGCTTCACCAGATTGCTGAAGGAGCTTTTAACAGGAAAAAAAGATCATAATTAGTTCAAACCCATCACTTTACAGAAAAAGAAATTGACTGGCCCAGAGAGATGAAATTCCTTGACTGAGGCCAGATAACAAGAGTAAACACTCAAAGCTAGAACTTCTGATTGTATTTCAGTGCTCTTTCCTCTCCATTAGGCAGCAAGGTGATGCTGCGGATAGTGTTGAACCCAGAACTCAGGAAGATCTGAGTTCAAATCCAGTCTCAGGCACTTACCAACTGTGTGATCCTGGGCAAGGCACTTAATGTGTTTGCCTCAGGGGCCTGGACTTGTAAAATGGGGATAGTAAAGCACCTACCTCTCAGAGTTATTATGAGGATCAAAGGAGAGAATATTTTTAAAGTTCTTAGCAAACTACCTGGCACATAATAGGTGTGCCATAATAATAATATTATTAATACATAATAACAATACCTGGAACTTAATAAGTGTTTGCTTGCTTGCTTCCCTCTTCCTTCCGGTATAAGAATGCTGCTCAGTCGAAAATGTAACAGCCTAAGACTGATCTTCAGACTTGACAAAATAATACTATATTATGATTATAAAGCATGTACAGGAAAAGAAGGACTGGTCTAATGGGTAGTAACCCTAGTTAGGTTTTCATCAAGTGAAACAAGAGACGATGGAGAGTGTGCTGTCATTGTAATTCCTTAGGACTAATCCATCAATTGTCTTTGCTAACCCACCTTTAATGAAATTGAGCAATTATCAAGGCCTCATAATTTATTGATAGCTGGATTTCCATAGAGTTATGGAAAAACCTGACAATCTAAAGAATAAGCCACCCCCAGGAGGAAAGAGGTGATATCCTTTGCTAAACTCTGAAAAAAAGATTTATTTCAACATCAACATTAAAGTGAAAATTCATTTTTACTTGAAATACACAGAACGAGAAAGTGAGCCACTAGTGAAGGAGCCCTGCTCTCTCATTTCAGAATCACTACCCGCTATAGCCTGAATATATTAGAGATAAAACTGAGACTTCAATAACTCCTTTAACAAATGAGGACAGATTTCTTGATAGTGCCGTACCAGGGGCCAATTTTCTTCCCCAACCTGGGCCTCAGTTTTCTTGTCTGCAAAATGAATCTGAAATAGAAGATCTATAAGGTCCATTTTGCTCTAATGGAGTCTTTTCCTTTCTAAGGCTCCTTGCTGCTTTACAATCGTTCTTGTTCTATTTTCTATGCTCTGAAGGCCTTTCCAGCTAAACAACAATGATAGTGACAAAATAATAAGAGTAATGGTATTTACGTGGTGCTTTAATTAAGGCTTGCAAAGTGCTTTACAAACATTACCTCATTTTGTCCTCACAGCAACCTGGAAGCAGGCGCTTTGTTATCCCCATTTTCTGGCTGATGAAACTGAGGCAAATGGGTTAAATGACTTGTCTAAGGTCACCCAGCTAGTAAGTGTCTGAGATAGATTCACACTCGGATCTTTGGTCTCCCAAGCTAGCTTCATCAATGATGATGATATTAATAAAAATGATAACATATATCATCTCTAAAATAATAATAGGGACCCTTTCCACAGAGCTTTAAGGTTTGCAAAGTGATCTACACACATTATGTCACCTGAACCTTATAAACACCCTGGGATGTAGTTACGACAAGGAGTTTTGCCTCAGCAAGCCAACTTCAGGGGTGCTGACCAGCAAGCACCTTGGAGCTGTTACCAGGATGACAGAGGAGCCCCTCTAGCTACTGAAGTTTAAACCAGGCTATGTCAAATGTATGCAAATTATATTAATTACATTAGCCACTTATTGGCTGATGTTGGAGTGACATTTGGGGAGAAGGGAAGAAAGAATGGTGCCTAGAATGATGCCAGGGATGGGAGAAGTGATGGATGTCTTATCGACCCTGAGGTTCTGTCTTTTTAGGAAAAGGTGGGACATATGTAATACCTTTATACAGCAAGCTTTATCTTCATGGCATTAGTTTGAGCTATGGGTTCCCAATATAGTACTTAGATAAACTCAGCCTTCTTCTATACTATTTACAATGCTGGAAAGCTATGATAGAATGATATTTGAGGAACAATGGGTTTAAGGGATGTCTAGAAAGATGCCCATGATATGCTAACTTATATCCATTTTATGCAATTGAGTCTCAGATTAAGTGGTTTGCCCCATGGACATCCACAGCCAGAGGTGATGTATGAATCTAGTTCTCCCTTAAATTCAGGTCTAGTGTTCTCTCCACTATGGCAAACTGCCTGGAAACAAGCAATTGTTTCTTCTAACTCATTTGGTTTTATGTTCTAAATTCCCAGTCATCTTTGACATTTACAAACCACGTAATTGTTGGATCGAACTGAATTGAATTAATTTCTATGTTCCATGAAAGGCAGCATGGCATCATGGATCCAGAACTGGCTTTGGAGTCACAGTGACTTGGATTCAAGTTCTACCTCTGAGATACACTGGCCAGGTGAGCTTTGGCCAGTTATTTACTCCCCATTGCACTAAGCAACCTTCTAAGATGATAAAATGCAAGAGAAGCTTCTGACTTGCAATAGTGGAAGAAGTTTCCTTATCTGTGTGTTCCCTATACAAAAAAAATGAAATGCAGTTCAAATCTGGATCTATATTCTAAGGTTCTTAGTCTTTGTGTCACAGTTCTGTCTGGCAGTCTGGTGAAGCTTATGGGACCCCTTCTCCGAATTATGTTTTTAATTATATAAAATCAAATACATAGGATTGCAAAGGAAAATGATAGTATTGAAATTTTTAAAAAATACATGTACACTTTCCCATCCAAGTTCATAGAATCCCTGAAATATATACAAGGAGATACAGACCCCAGGTTAAGAACCTTTGGGCAAAAGTCCTTTCGATCTGCCAGTGTATGTTCTCCTTTCTGAGATTCTTTCTACGTGTAACATTCTATGTCCATATTCTAGGATTCCTTCCTATCCTAGTATTCTATTTGGTTTAATATTCTAAAATCCCTTCTGGATCTAACATTTTGTGATTCTATGTTTCTAAGTCACAGAAAAGAAATTATGTTGATTTTATTCTCTCTCTCTCTCTCTCTCTCTCTCTCTCTCTCTCTGTGTATGTGTGTGTGAGACAGAGACAGAGAGAGACAGAGAAACAGACAGGGAGAGACAGAGAAAATGAAAAAGACAGAGACAAAAGGAAGAAGAGGAAGAGGAGGATGGGAGAAGGAAGAAAGAAGAGAAAAAAAGGAGGAAAGAAAAGAGAAAGAAAGAACAGAGAGAGAGAGTGACTACTTTGAAAAATGACTTCTCTAGTTGATGCTTTAAGTAAATTTTTGTTTTATTTTGTTGGGAAAGGGAGAGGAGGCAGGGAGCAGAAAGTTTGCAGGAATTGCCAGAGTACGTAGAAGTAGATGTTTCCTTTCTAAATTGATAAGGAATTTATCACAAACTACAGCATTTCAAGACATGGACAGTTTCTGTTATTGATCTAAAGTATCCTCAAGTCTATGTGCTTACATTCTGGTCTAAATCCAGAGAATATGAATTTAAAGAGAAAGTCAGGAACAAGCACATTAGCTTCTCACCAAGGCCATCTCCCATGATTCTTTTATAATCATCAAGTTACAGAATATTTGAGAGAGAAGGAGTCTTTGAGGTCATCCACAGTAGCTCAGACTTTCCCAGTGTCTGATAAGGGGAGGAGCTGGCCGCTGAACCCAGGTCTCCTGATTCCCCATTTAGTACTTGTTTCTCCACACATTAGGCTGCCTTCTCCAAAGGCTTTGGGATAATAGTGGTCACCCAAACAGGACCTTTCGCTCCCCTTCCCCATCTCCTGACTATTTGTCATATTCTGAACAGGCCTTGATTTTGTTTTAGAAAAAAGAAATTCAGATTCAAAATGTCTTGAGGACAAACAGCAAATTCTCACATGATCTATTTAGTCATACTGCAACATAGCTGCTCCCTCTTTCAGTGTGTGTCTGCAGCGTGAAATGCAGCTGCCAAAACAATAAAATATGAGTTTGCTTAAAAGAGAGACTGAGAACTGGGGTACTACTGCTATATTCCAGAGCACAATTAACACTTAATCAGCACACCTAGTTTACAAATTACTTTTAATTAGGTCTTTCTCTTTTAGATAAAATGCCTGACACAGAAGTAATTACTTAGCAAATGACATTTTCTTAGAAAACATCTCTTGGTATGATGGAAGTAAACTCAGAAATTTTTTTTGCCCTCGTTCCAGAGATTCCTTTTGATCAGAAGTTTGGGGACCAAAATAATATCCATGAGGAGCCTGTGAGAAAACAACTTTATTGCTTGATTTTTCTCTTAAGGGTTTTTTAGCAGAGTAGTCTCATCTTGGAATGCAGAAACTACTGTTGGAATACCATGGTTCAGAAGGGTTACTATTAATAATAAAGACATTGATCAAAAGTCTCTTTTGATGTTTCATGGTGGTCTGGTCCTTGGGGACCATGCTACTAGGATCTTGAAGGCAATACCAGCAGAATGCAACCTACCATTCATTTGTTCATCGATTCATTCAACAAATACTTATTTAATACTTGCTGTATTGAATAATTTATCTACTATATCCTCACAGAGTTTACAAAATCCTCTGCCCTCATAGAGGAAACATGGTCTAGGGTAGTGGTTCTCAAACATTTTGGTCTTAAAATTTATTGAAAACCTCCTCCAACAGCTTTTTAATGTGAGGTTCTATTGTCCAATACAACTCTATTAGACATGAAAAGACTTGAGATTATTAATAAAATGCTTTTGACTTGTTGCCCTGCTGAAGAGCTCTCAGGGACCACCAAGGGTCCCTAGATTATACCTTAAGAGGTTCTGTGGACTAACTATGCAAGGTGGAGTCAGGAGACAAATCTCTGGTTTCAAATCCTGAGTCTGTCACTTACTAACTTTATGACCATTTAATTCTCTGTCTCAGTTTGCTCATCTGTAAAATGGGGATAAGAATAACTGAAATCTCTACTTCACAAAGATGTCCTACGTTTTAAATGGAGATAAAGCATATAAATTGCTGTGTGAACCTGAAGGTTTTATAAACGTGAGCTCTTATTACAAAGCTTACAGGTCTCGTGTAGTATAAAAAAACACAGATACAAATAGGCATGACAGATAATAATTGATGGAAAGGGCATTAGGGAAGTGGGGGGAAGGAACTATGATGGGAGAAAAGATCCAAAGTTCGCAATCTGAAGGGCAGGTGGTTTTGAAGTACAAATTTACTTTTTCCTAGGCTGACACACATACACACATGAACAAACTTTCAAATAGGACACACTGGAATTTAAAGACAAGGCAAAAAGGTATTAGCTTCTAAAATTGAAGTTAATAAGAAGCAACATAAAGATAGGACATTAGACAGCTCTAGCACTTGACCATTCTAAGAAACGATATCCTTAGATTAGAGAAGGGAAATCCATCAGCTTGCAGGAGCTCGACTAAAATATCCCTTTAAAATATATATTTTACTCTGGTTCTCTGATCACAAACCAATCTTCTCTTTTATAATTTGATTTCCTGAGTGGACACCTACTCTCTAGGATAGAGCAGTTCCATGCAAAGGCTTGAGAAAATTCTAATTTTTAAACTAATAAATTGATATCCTACTTTACAATTCATTATCTTTTTAGTTTAGGTAGCATGAATTTATATCACTGAGCGTGGACAACTCTGGGTGAATTGAAAGGGTTATATTTCTGAGCCTACTGAGTTGATGATGAGACCTTTGATATGAAATGACCTCTCCAAACTAAGGGTCACAAGATTACTATTGGCTACACCTCCTCCTCCAACCCCAGTCATCTTCTTTAATATCATCTTTTAGATAAAATAAATAGATTTTTATCAGTTGATACCTGCTATCTAGCCAGGAAGTGGATAGAGTGTGGGATCTAAAGTCAGAAAGGCTCATCCTCTTGAATTCAGATCTTGCCTCAGACACTTACTGGCTATGTGACCCTGGGCAAGTCACTTAACCCTGTTTGCTTCAGTTTCTTCATATGCAAAATGAGCTGGAGAAGGAAGTGGCAAACCACTCCAATATCTTTGTCAGGAAAACCACAAATGCAGTCATGAAGAGTTGGACACAAGTGAACAACAACCTTTTATATCATATTTATATCATATGCCATCAGGAATGATGTAAAATTTAACATTTATCAAATGAGATAATTGTACCTAATTCATTTTTTAAAAAACATGCCTTGCCTCATGTATTATAACAGAAGCAAGGTGATACAGTAGAGAGCACTTTGTTTAGATCAGAGGATCTGTGTTCAAATCACCACTGCCACTTGACAGTCATGTGACTTTGAGTAAGTCATTTAATTTTTCTTGACCTCAGTTTTTTCATCTATAAAACAAGGATAAAAATTGTTTTATAATCTAAATCACAGGGCTCTTCTGAAGAAAGAATTTGTAAACTTTAGGCTTCACTCCAATAATTCTGCTCAACATTTCACTTTCCTTCTTTCTGAATATTTTGTGACTGTTTGTTTCCTCTCTCCCACCAAAACCCAGGTTCAGATTTCCCTTACTGTATGTTCTCACATGGAAACCCATCAGATGCCGATCAGTGATTTAAAAGGCAGAGAAAGATAGCGTGGCAGGGAAGAAAGGGAACTGGACAAATATGAGAAGCCCAGGACTGTGAGGGTCAGATGAGTTAAATACAATTCAAACATTTGCTCCTTTATATATTCATCCATCCATAGACCCATTTGTTGGTTTGTTCACTGCATCTGTAGTCAGAGAACTTTGGTACAAGAAGGTTCTTTGCTCAGAAAGCTCCAGTAGTTCTTTCTTCCTTGTCTCTGGGATGAATAAGTCCTTCTGTAGAACATGTAAAGCTCTGCATCATCTAATTCTGGCCGAACCTTCCAGAATTACTCCACATCACTCTCCTTTACTCATTGTTCTAGTCAGACTGGCCTGAACCTTATTCCCCTTCTATGGCATTCCATCTCTAGCCTCCAGGCCTTTGCAGTCTGGATCACATTGCCTTTTCTCCTCTACCTTGAAAGATTCCAAGGTTCTTTTAAGGCTTGCAATAGAGGTCACTTCCTAAACATTCCTCAGTTGCTAGTCCCTTTGCTTCTAAATATTCATAAAATGTCATATTTATATTTTCTATGTACATGCTGCCTACCCCCCCCCCTTCTATCCCATCTCTCAATAGAATGAAAACTCTTGTGGGCAGAGGCTATTAATTTTATTGTCTTTGTGTACTTAGCACTTACCATGATGACTATCAGGTAGCGATTACTTAATGAATGCTGAATGAATGAATGAATGAATGAACACACACATAGGATAAGAGAAGAATTTATTATATACTGGAGAAAGATAATATTTAACTAGTTTAATTCCATGGTCAGAAATCACTTGTTGTATGTTTCTAATTTTCATCGTCTGTATTAAGTAACATATACAAATACACAGTAATTCCCCCTTACCCTGAATGACATCTAAAAATTATTTAAAAGTTATTGCTTCAGTTCTCCCTTGAAAACTATCTTTAGATACTTCCCCCCCATCCCTTTAGGGGTGGGGGAACCTGTAGTCTTGACGCCACGCATGGCCCTCTAGGAATTCAAGTGAAGTCCTTTAACTTAATCCAAACTTCACAGAACAAATCCCCTTAATAAAAGGATTTGTTCTGTAAAACTTGAACTCAATCAAAAGACCACACCCAAGGACCTAGAAGACCACATGTGGCCTGGAGACCACAGGTTCCCCATTCCCTAGGATATATATCTATATATATCTGTAGCTATATGTCTATATATTTATCTATATCTATAATCTATATCTTTCTAGATATGTGTATATATATACATACACATGCACACATACATATATACATTTATGTGTGTGTGTGTGTGTTCTAATAGTGGGCTAATTGGACCTTTCTGGCCCTTTTATGTTTTTTCCTAAGATTTCTTCTGCAAAGACTTCAAATTGAGAATTAAACATTTGTATGATAAAGAACTAACTATAATGCTCCATGGATGGGTTTTAAACACAAGGTCTGATATGAAAAGAACACAGCATTAAAAGTCAGGTAACCTAGATGTAGTTCTTGTCTCCACAACTAGCTGGCTGAACATGGGCGAATATCTCTCTCTCTGAAGATTGTGCCTCAGTTATAAAATAAGATTTTGCACTATAAAATTATAGATTTGAGGACTGGAAGAAACATTCATAATCATCTAATCCAACACTCTCATTTTACAAATGAGAAATTGAAGCCCAAATTGGTTGAAAGACTTGCCCAAGGTCACACAGATAGTTACTGAACCTTCATTAGAACCTAGGTCTTTTGACTTCAAATCCAGCAATCTTCCTACATAATCTCTTCATTTTCTCCCAGCTCCAGCAATCTCTACTAAGTATAAAATAAGACTATTGTTTGTGGAATTATGATTTTTGAAATGTCTGGGTTTAAATCTTAGCTGTGCCACTTACTGACTGTGTGACCATGTCATTATACCTTTTTGAGAATTAATCTCCTTATCTGTGAAATGAGGATATCTTTTGCCATGTTGTCCCCTCCCCCCATTAGACTATGTTCCCCTTGAGGCTGTTTTCTCCTCTCTTTGAATCCTAGTTAGTAAACTAACTGCTTAGTAAATGAGTGTTGTCTTCACTTGACTTGGTACTAAAAATAATAACATTTGAACTACCCATATTCTGGAAGTAAATTTAGGAAAATCTAAATTAAAATCTGGACTCTAACATTTCTCAACTGTGCAACCTTTGGGCAAGTCAGTGAATCTCTGTCTGCCTCAGTTTTCTCATCTATAAAATGGGGATGATGATAGCACGTACCTCCCAGGGTTGTTGTAAAGATTACAGGACATATCTGTAAAGTATGTTAGAAACCTTTAAGAGGCACATAAATCCTAACCATCATTTGCTTTTATTATTAGGAAAGCTTTTTCAAACCTTAAAGCTAAAGAAATGGGTTGCCTTTTTTTCTCTATAATTTAGCATTAGAGATAAAGTTCTGGACTTGAGACAGCAAGGCTTAGGTTCATGCCCTGCCCCTGAGTCTTACTAATTATATAAGACTGACCAAGATCATACTTTCTGTACCTATGCCCGCTACTCAGACAAATATTAGTAGGAAAATGACAAGGTAATGAGGTGGGTTGGTGTGACATCTACCCAAACCTTTCTTTGCTTTCTCTTGCAGCACAGTTCTGCTGGGTGACTCAGCAAATGACTCACAAGTGACTGCTCAGCTGGCACATTCCTTCCCATGATTCATGAGACTAAATCCAAGCACATCATCTTGGAAATACCAAGAAACGTGCTTCCCTATAAAGATACCCTTCCTCAGGTATCAGGACACTTGTCACTTCTGTCCCAGTTAAAATTCCACTTTCAGTAGGAAGCCTTGCTTAGCCTTCTCTCTCTCACAATGATAGTGCCTCTCCTCTGTTAATTATCACCTATAGATCCCTGCTGGTACATAGTTGTTTTTGTCTTCTCTCCCCCATAAGACTGTAAAGTTTTGGAAGGCAAGGACTGTCTTTTGCTTTTCTTTGTATCCTCTGTGCTTAGCATGGTGCCTGACACCTAGTAGGTACTTAATAAATCCTTATGGACTAATTGTGCTAGAAACCGAGGGGACCACACTTTTATTTAACAATTACATGACTGGATGGATTTACCTATTTGCTTACACATTTCATGGCATTCTCCTCCCCATCACCACCCAGTAAAACATTAGCTCCTTGAGGGCAATATGCCCATTGTCTTATAATGTGACCAATCAGGAGGAAGCAATACACCACCAACCATCAGTTTGGGAATTACAGATGTAGAATCTACAGTGAAGGTTGTCAAGCAACAAGGAATCATCTGCTGGTAGATCTTGAAGCCTTACCCCGTAGTTCTTCAAGCTGGGTGCCTTCATTGTGCTCCACTCTCTGCTCCTTGCCTGCATTCCCTGTAAAGAAGAGATGAAAGAAAAAAAATGCCAGCAATGTTCTCCCTTCCCTAGAGTGTGCTTAGAGATTGGAATCAGCATGGTTCATTGGGAAGATTGGTAAATTTGGAGTCAAAGAACCTGGGTTTGAATTTAGGCTCTACCTGCATGATCTCAAGAAAGATATTTCACCTTAGTTTCCTTGTCTGTGAAAAGTTGGACTTGGATATGATTATCTGAGAACATTTCCAGGTCCGAATGTATAAACCTATGACTATATGTTAGGAGGAACAGGACACTGGAATGACACAATAACCAACCAATCAGAAGGATGTGTGAGGCTCAGGGCTGCTTGATATACCAGTGAGCCTTTGTGACTGAACTGGAGCCAAATCTGGAGATGCCTGTAGCTGTCGGAAACCACAGAACAAGTCTTGTTCAGCTAAAGGGCACCCTTCAATAGAAGATACAGACTTGGGTCCTTATTCAGGATTTTCTAAACATCCTGGCTTATTATGTCTACAGATGTCTCCATCCCTTTAATCCCAATCCTTGCTTGAAAGCCTCTAGAAACAATATTATCTCACTCTGTTTTCACTTCCCTTTGAGCAGCTGAGAACTTTCTCTTTCCCCACTCTTTTGTAAGTTCTTCTTCTCAGACAATAAATGTTTTTAATTGGTGTATTAGATTCTGTTTCATTTCAGGTCCCTTAATGAGCCTTGAGGGTCTTTTGTTAATAAGACAGTTCAATGAAGATGCCAATTCCTACAGGAAACCTTTGTTATCCTCTCTTAGTAGTACCTTCATAAAGTACCTGGAAAGAACCTCAGAATGTTTTAAATCAAATTGTTATTTCTGGAGGAATCCCACCAGGACTATGCTTGAAAACATATAATGAGAAGCAAGTCCCAATAGCTACCCATTTAACTTTTTAGATAGCTCTAATACTCAGAAAGCATGTTTTTTTAAAATTTTGAGTACAATTACACCTCCCTTCAATATTTAGCAATTATTTCCAGTTTTGTCCTGTCAGGACAAATGAAATGTTTCTAATGCTTCCTCCCTTTTTCTCATATCTATAGCTACTTATCCATTTTTATATTCCCTTCCTTATAATAGATCATAAAATTCTTGGGGGGGGCACCATTTTTTAAATTTTGTTTTGTATCCCCATCCCTATTACAGTGTTTTAAATATTTTGCTAAAGAAGTTCATGATGAATTGGATTGAATCAGTGTGGTAGAAATTGGACATGGAGGCAAAGGAAGATTAGGCTTGGGTCCCAGCTCCACTAATTACTACCGGCATGACCTCTGGCACCAAGTCACTTAACCTCTCCAGCTCTCATCTTTACCTTCTGTAAAACTAGTATTGGACTGGCCAAACTCTAAGATTCCTTTCAGCTCTACATCCTATAATCCTGGTCTTATTTTTTTTTTAAAAAGATGACATTTCACAACAACAAAGATGAAAAGGAAAACAACAAATGCCTTTTATAAGAGCAACATCACGTATTTGATATTTTAAAATATGTGACATTGAACACATGGCAAGAGCAAATAGAGGGTGAGATCATTCTCTGTAGGCATCATTCCTGTTCCATTTCAGTACAGACATTCTAAGTATAATCAGACTATTAATGGAAATCGCCTTTTCACCCATGCTGTATCCATAGATTGTCAGTCTTACTAAAGTAGAACTCATAGAGCATTGCTTTTTGTTAATAGAAAATAATCATCCTTTGTTTCGCTCACTTAGTGTCTAAATATCTGAAATATGTCTAGCATCCACAGAAACATATTCTTTGAAGATCAGTTATTAAATAAAACTTTTAAAAAGCAGGAAAATGAAAGAGATATCCCTTTTCAAGTTTTCACTGTCACATGGGAACGCAAGGGAAGAATTCTCTGACTTCTAAAACCTGAAGATGTAAGAAAGTCAAGATCTAAATGCCCATGGGACTCTCATGTGGGTAGAGATACCAAGGCTTGGCTGTCTATGGTTTTACTGCTTCATTAGGTTACATAATGCAATTAACTCACAAATGGTAAACTTTGGGTGGGGAAGGGTTGCAATGATCATGTGACAATATACGACCACAAGAATAGTCATCATCAAAATACTAACTCCTGGGTTTAGAGAGCTTAACAGTTTACTTAGTGTTTTGCAGCTATTTCATTGGATCCTCACAGAGGAAGGGGGGAAGAGAAGGGAATAAATAATTACCAAATGTCTACTGTGTCTCAATCACTGTGCTAAGCAACTTTACAAATATTATCTCATTTCGTTCTCACAACTCTGTGAGATAGGTTTTATAATTATCTCCATTTTACCGTGGGGGAAACTGAGGCAAACAGAGGTGGAGTGACTTACCTAGGGTCACACAGCTGCTAAGTGTCTGAGAGTGGAATTGAACTCAGATCTTACCGTCTCTAGCCCCAACACTCTATTCACAGCATTATCTAGGTTCTGGTTGCCCAACAGCAACCCTGTTATACTATGAGGATGTGTATATGTTTGTCTATTCACACACCTATACATACATATGCACATATACATGCACACACATATAGTGGTGGGTGTTGTCCTTCATTTTTGAAAAGGACCAAAATGACATCACCTTGATAAAGTCAAGTTTCAATGAGTCCAACTGTGGCTGATCAGACCAATATGAGCTTGGAATGCTCTACCAGAGATGGGGCACAGATAGTCCATGTGAACATTTGGTGTGGATACTCCAAATTTGCACATCCTATGTTTCCTTTGTGCTGTTTCAATTCTGCTTTGCTCACCTTTCTGATATGGGTACCCTATGCTGAGCAGTCCTGTGCCAGTATCTCCCATGTCACATAATCAATTCCAAAGTTCTTGAGAGAGATCTTGAGAGTGTCTTTGTATCTCTTCTGACCACCATGTGATCGCCTGCCCCACACGAGTCATCCATAAAATAGTCTTTTTGGCAAGCATACATGAAAACAACAGTGGCCAGTCCACTGGTGTTTTGCTCTCTGAAGCATAGTTTGGATGTTTGGCAGTTTAGTTTGAGCAAGGACCTCAGTGTCTGGTACCTTAACCTGCTAGACGATCTTCAGATTCTTCCCAAGACAGTCCAAATGGAAGCGATTCAGTTTCTTGGCATGGCGCTGGTAGGCTGTCCGTGTTTCACAGGCATACAACAATGAGCTCAGTATAATGACTCCGTAGACTTTCAGATGTATAATACATCTTCTCTCCCAAATTTTTCTTCAGAGCCTCTCAAACGCTGAGCTAGCTCTGGCAATGTGTGCATCAACCTCGATGCATCAATGTGTGTAATATTGTCAGTCCTTGGCACATATACTACCAAGGTAAGTGAACTTATTCACGGTATTCAGAACTTCTCCATTTGTTGTAACTGATGGTTTCATGTATGGATGGTGGGGTGGCGACTGATGGAGCATCTGTGTTTTCTTGGTGTTAATTATTAGGCCAAAATTAGCACAGGCAGCAGAGAATTGATATATACTTTGTTGCATCTCAGCTTAAGAGACTGCACTGAGTATACAATCATCTGCAGACAGAAAATCATGCACCAATACTCGCTCCACTTTGGTCTTGGCTTGTAGCCTTTCCAAATTGAAGAATATTCCATCAGTACTGTAGTTGACCTTGATGCTGTGTTATTCCTTGTTGAAAGCATTTGACAACATGGCTGTAAATATCATGCTAAAAAGCATGAGAGCAAGCACACAGCCCAGTTTCACTCCATTGTGACTGGGAAGGCATGAGAGCTTTATCCCTTAACCAGAACCCAGGCAAGCATGCTGTCATAAATTGACGTATCCCAGCTTCTGGGATAAGAACTCACTGTTCGACAAAAATTGCTGGGAAAACTGGTTAACTGTGTGGCAGAAATTAGGCATAGACCCATGCCTAACACCGTACGCAAGAATAAAGTCTAGATGGGTACACGATTTAGGTATAAAGATTGATACCATGAATAAA
>CM053769.1:198046887-198068967 GCA_028658325.1 Potorous gilbertii
GGTTAAGGGATAAAGCTCTCATGCCTTCCCAGTCACAATGGAGTGAAACTGGGCTGTGTGCTTGCTCTCATGCTTTTTAGCATGATATTTACAGCCATGTTGTCAAATGCTTTCAACAAGGAATAACACAGCATCAAGGTCAACTACAGTACTGATGGAATATTCTTCAATTTGGAAAGGCTACAAGCCAAGACCAAAGTGGAGCGAGTATTGGTGCATGATTTTCTGTCTGCAGATGATTGTATACTCAGTGCAGTCTCTTAAGCTGAGATGCAACAAAGTATATATCAATTCTCTGCTGCCTGTGCTAATTTTGGCCTAATAATTAACACCAAGAAAACACAGATGCTCCATCAGTCGCCACCCCACCATCCATACATGAAACCATCAGTTACAACAAATGGAGAAGTTCTGAATACCGTGAATAAGTTCACTTACCTTGGTAGTATATGTGCCAAGGACTGACAATATTACACACATTGATGCATCGAGGTTGATGCACACATTGCCAGAGCTAGCTCAGCGTTTGAGAGGCTCTGAAGAAAAATTTGGGAGAGAAGATGTATTATACATCTGAAAGTCTACGGAGTCATTATACTGAGCTCATTGTTGTATGCCTGTGAAACACGGACAGCCTACCAGCGCCATGCCAAGAAACTGAATCGCTTCCATTTGGACTGTCTTGGGAAGAATCTGAAGATCGTCTAGCAGGTTAAGGTACCAGACACTGAGGTCCTTGCTCAAACTAAACTGCCAAACATCCAAACTATGCTTCAGAGAGCAAAACACCAGTGGACTGGCCACTGTTGTTTTCATGTATGCTTGCCAAAAAGACTATTTTATGGATGACTCGTGTGGGGCAGGCGATCACATGGTGGTCAGAAGAGATACAAAGACACTCTCAAGATCTCTCTCAAGAACTTTGGAATTGATTATGTGACATGGGAGATACTGGCACAGGACTGCTCAGCATAGGGTACCCATATCAGAAAGGTGAGCAAAGCAGAATTGAAACAGCACAAAGGAAACATAGGATGTGCAAATTTGGAGTATCCACACCAAATGTTCACATGGACTATCTGTGCCCCATCTCTGGTAGAGCATTCCAAGCTCATATTGGTCTGATCAGCCACAGTTGGACTCATTGAAACTTGACTTTATCAAGGTGATGTCATTTTGGTCCTTTTCAAAAATGAAGGACAACACCCACCACTATATGTGTGTGCATGTATATGTGCATATGTATGTATAGGTGTGTGAATAGACAAACATATACACATCCTCATAGTATAACAGGGTTGCTGTTGGGCAACCAGAACCTAGATAATGCTGTGAATAGAGTGTTGGGGCTAGAGACGGTAAGATCTGAGTTCAATTCCACTCTCAGACACTTAGCAGCTGTGTGACCCTAGGTAAGTCACTCCACCTCTGTTTGCCTCAGTTTCCCCCACGGTAAAATGGAGATAATTATAAAACCTATCTCACAGAGTTGTGAGAACGAAATGAGATAATATTTGTAAAGTTGCTTAGCACAGTGATTGAGACACAGTAGACATTTGGTAATTATTTATTCCCTTCTCTTCCCCCCTTCCTCTGTGAGGATCCAATGAAATAGCTGCAAAACACTAAGTAAACTGTTAAGCTCTCTAAACCCAGGAGTTAGTATTTTGATGATGACTATTCTTGTGGTCGTATATTGTCACATGATCATTGCAACCCTTCCCCACCCAAAGTTTACCATTTGTGAGTTAATTGCATTATGTAACCTAATGAAGCAGTAAAACCATAGACAGCCAAGCCTTGGTATCTCTACCCACATGAGAGTCCCATGGGCATTTAGATCTTGACTTTCTTACATCTTCAGGTTTTAGAAGTCAGAGAATTCTTCCCTTGCGTTCCCATGTGACAGTGAAAACTTGAAAAGGGATATCTCTTTCATTTTCCTGCTTTTTAAAAGTTTTATTTAATAACTGATCTTCAAAGAATATGTTTCTGTGGATGCTAGACATATTTCAGATATTTAGACACTAAGTGAGCGAAACAAAGGATGATTATTTTCTATTAACAAAAAGCAATGCTCTATGAGTTCTACTTTAGTAAGACTGACAATCTATGGATACAGCATGGGTGAAAAGGCGATTTCCATTAATAGTCTGATTATACTTAGAATGTCTGTACTGAAATGGAACAGGAATGATGCCTACAGAGAATGATCTCACCCTCTATTTGCTCTTGCCATGTGTTCAATGTCACATATTTTAAAATATCAAATACGTGATGTTGCTCTTATAAAAGGCATTTGTTGTTTTCCTTTTCATCTTTGTTGTTGTGAAATGTCATCTTTTTAAAAAAAAAATAAGACCAGGATTATAGGATGTAGAGCTGAAAGGAATCTTAGAGTTTGGCCAGTCCAATACTAGTTTTACAGAAGGTAAAGATGAGAGCTGGAGAGGTTAAGTGACTTGGTGCCAGAGGTCATGCCGGTAGTAATTAGTGGAGCTGGGACCCAAGCCTAATCTTCCTTTGCCTCCATGTCCAATTTCTACCACACTGATTCAATCCAATTCATCATGAACTTCTTTAGCAAAATATTTAAAACACTGTAATAGGGATGGGGATACAAAACAAAATTTAAAAAATGGTGCCCCCCCCAAGAATTTTATGATCTATTATAAGGAAGGGAATATAAAAATGGATAAGTAGCTATAGATATGAGAAAAAGGGAGGAAGCATTAGAAACATTTCATTTGTCCTGACAGGACAAAACTGGAAATAATTGCTAAATATTGAAGGGAGGTGTAATTGTACTCAAAATTTTAAAAAAACATGCTTTCTGAGTATTAGAGCTATCTAAAAAGTTAAATGGGTAGCTATTGGGACTTGCTTCTCATTATATGTTTTCAAGCATAGTCCTGGTGGGATTCCTCCAGAAATAACAATTTGATTTAAAACATTCTGAGGTTCTTTCCAGGTACTTTATGAAGGTACTACTAAGAGAGGATAACAAAGGTTTCCTGTAGGAATTGGCATCTTCATTGAACTGTCTTATTAACAAAAGACCCTCAAGGCTCATTAAGGGACCTGAAATGAAACAGAATCTAATACACCAATTAAAAACATTTATTGTCTGAGAAGAAGAACTTACAAAAGAGTGGGGAAAGAGAAAGTTCTCAGCTGCTCAAAGGGAAGTGAAAACAGAGTGAGATAATATTGTTTCTAGAGGCTTTCAAGCAAGGATTGGGATTAAAGGGATGGAGACATCTGTAGACATAATAAGCCAGGATGTTTAGAAAATCCTGAATAAGGACCCAAGTCTGTATCTTCTATTGAAGGGTGCCCTTTAGCTGAACAAGACTTGTTCTGTGGTTTCCGACAGCTACAGGCATCTCCAGATTTGGCTCCAGTTCAGTCACAAAGGCTCACTGGTATATCAAGCAGCCCTGAGCCTCACACATCCTTCTGATTGGTTGGTTATTGTGTCATTCCAGTGTCCTGTTCCTCCTAACATATAGTCATAGGTTTATACATTCGGACCTGGAAATGTTCTCAGATAATCATATCCAAGTCCAACTTTTCACAGACAAGGAAACTAAGGTGAAATATCTTTCTTGAGATCATGCAGGTAGAGCCTAAATTCAAACCCAGGTTCTTTGACTCCAAATTTACCAATCTTCCCAATGAACCATGCTGATTCCAATCTCTAAGCACACTCTAGGGAAGGGAGAACATTGCTGGCATTTTTTTTCTTTCATCTCTTCTTTACAGGGAATGCAGGCAAGGAGCAGAGAGTGGAGCACAATGAAGGCACCCAGCTTGAAGAACTACGGGGTAAGGCTTCAAGATCTACCAGCAGATGATTCCTTGTTGCTTGACAACCTTCACTGTAGATTCTACATCTGTAATTCCCAAACTGATGGTTGGTGGTGTATTGCTTCCTCCTGATTGGTCACATTATAAGACAATGGGCATATTGCCCTCAAGGAGCTAATGTTTTACTGGGTGGTGATGGGGAGGAGAATGCCATGAAATGTGTAAGCAAATAGGTAAATCCATCCAGTCATGTAATTGTTAAATAAAAGTGTGGTCCCCTCGGTTTCTAGCACAATTAGTCCATAAGGATTTATTAAGTACCTACTAGGTGTCAGGCACCATGCTAAGCACAGAGGATACAAAGAAAAGCAAAAGACAGTCCTTGCCTTCCAAAACTTTACAGTCTTATGGGGGAGAGAAGACAAAAACAACTATGTACCAGCAGGGATCTATAGGTGATAATTAACAGAGGAGAGGCACTATCATTGTGAGAGAGAGAAGGCTAAGCAAGGCTTCCTACTGAAAGTGGAATTTTAACTGGGACAGAAGTGACAAGTGTCCTGATACCTGAGGAAGGGTATCTTTATAGGGAAGCACGTTTCTTGGTATTTCCAAGATGATGTGCTTGGATTTAGTCTCATGAATCATGGGAAGGAATGTGCCAGCTGAGCAGTCACTTGTGAGTCATTTGCTGAGTCACCCAGCAGAACTGTGCTGCAAGAGAAAGCAAAGAAAGGTTTGGGTAGATGTCACACCAACCCACCTCATTACCTTGTCATTTTCCTACTAATATTTGTCTGAGTAGCGGGCATAGGTACAGAAAGTATGATCTTGGTCAGTCTTATATAATTAGTAAGACTCAGGGGCAGGGCATGAACCTAAGCCTTGCTGTCTCAAGTCCAGAACTTTATCTCTAATGCTAAATTATAGAGAAAAAAAGGCAACCCATTTCTTTAGCTTTAAGGTTTGAAAAAGCTTTCCTAATAATAAAAGCAAATGATGGTTAGGATTTATGTGCCTCTTAAAGGTTTCTAACATACTTTACAGATATGTCCTGTAATCTTTACAACAACCCTGGGAGGTACGTGCTATCATCATCCCCATTTTATAGATGAGAAAACTGAGGCAGACAGAGATTCACTGACTTGCCCAAAGGTTGCACAGTTGAGAAATGTTAGAGTCCAGATTTTAATTTAGATTTTCCTAAATTTACTTCCAGAATATGGGTAGTTCAAATGTTATTATTTTTAGTACCAAGTCAAGTGAAGACAACACTCATTTACTAAGCAGTTAGTTTACTAACTAGGATTCAAAGAGAGGAGAAAACAGCCTCAAGGGGAACATAGTCTAATGGGGGGAGGGGACAACATGGCAAAAGATATCCTCATTTCACAGATAAGGAGATTAATTCTCAAAAAGGTATAATGACATGGTCACACAGTCAGTAAGTGGCACAGCTAAGATTTAAACCCAGACATTTCAAAAATCATAATTCCACAAACAATAGTCTTATTTTATACTTAGTAGAGATTGCTGGAGCTGGGAGAAAATGAAGAGATTATGTAGGAAGATTGCTGGATTTGAAGTCAAAAGACCTAGGTTCTAATGAAGGTTCAGTAACTATCTGTGTGACCTTGGGCAAGTCTTTCAACCAATTTGGGCTTCAATTTCTCATTTGTAAAATGAGAGTGTTGGATTAGATGATTATGAATGTTTCTTCCAGTCCTCAAATCTATAATTTTATAGTGCAAAATCTTATTTTATAACTGAGGCACAATCTTCAGAGAGAGAGATATTCGCCCATGTTCAGCCAGCTAGTTGTGGAGACAAGAACTACATCTAGGTTACCTGACTTTTAATGCTGTGTTCTTTTCATATCAGACCTTGTGTTTAAAACCCATCCATGGAGCATTATAGTTAGTTCTTTATCATACAAATGTTTAATTCTCAATTTGAAGTCTTTGCAGAAGAAATCTTAGGAAAAAACATAAAAGGGCCAGAAAGGTCCAATTAGCCCACTATTAGAACACACACACACACACATAAATGTATATATGTATGTGTGCATGTGTATGTATATATATACACATATCTAGAAAGATATAGATTATAGATATAGATAAATATATAGACATATAGCTACAGATATATATAGATATATATCCTAGGGAATGGGGAACCTGTGGTCTCCAGGCCACATGTGGTCTTCTAGGTCCTTGGGTGTGGTCTTTTGATTGAGTTCAAGTTTTACAGAACAAATCCTTTTATTAAGGGGATTTGTTCTGTGAAGTTTGGATTAAGTTAAAGGACTTCACTTGAATTCCTAGAGGGCCATGCGTGGCGTCAAGACTACAGGTTCCCCCACCCCTAAAGGGATGGGGGGGAAGTATCTAAAGATAGTTTTCAAGGGAGAACTGAAGCAATAACTTTTAAATAATTTTTAGATGTCATTCAGGGTAAGGGGGAATTACTGTGTATTTGTATATGTTACTTAATACAGACGATGAAAATTAGAAACATACAACAAGTGATTTCTGACCATGGAATTAAACTAGTTAAATATTATCTTTCTCCAGTATATAATAAATTCTTCTCTTATCCTATGTGTGTGTTCATTCATTCATTCATTCATTCAGCATTCATTAAGTAATCGCTACCTGATAGTCATCATGGTAAGTGCTAAGTACACAAAGACAATAAAATTAATAGCCTCTGCCCACAAGAGTTTTCATTCTATTGAGAGATGGGATAGAAGGGGGGGGGGTAGGCAGCATGTACATAGAAAATATAAATATGACATTTTATGAATATTTAGAAGCAAAGGGACTAGCAACTGAGGAATGTTTAGGAAGTGACCTCTATTGCAAGCCTTAAAAGAACCTTGGAATCTTTCAAGGTAGAGGAGAAAAGGCAATGTGATCCAGACTGCAAAGGCCTGGAGGCTAGAGATGGAATGCCATAGAAGGGGAATAAGGTTCAGGCCAGTCTGACTAGAACAATGAGTAAAGGAGAGTGATGTGGAGTAATTCTGGAAGGTTCGGCCAGAATTAGATGATGCAGAGCTTTACATGTTCTACAGAAGGACTTATTCATCCCAGAGACAAGGAAGAAAGAACTACTGGAGCTTTCTGAGCAAAGAACCTTCTTGTACCAAAGTTCTCTGACTACAGATGCAGTGAACAAACCAACAAATGGGTCTATGGATGGATGAATATATAAAGGAGCAAATGTTTGAATTGTATTTAACTCATCTGACCCTCACAGTCCTGGGCTTCTCATATTTGTCCAGTTCCCTTTCTTCCCTGCCACGCTATCTTTCTCTGCCTTTTAAATCACTGATCGGCATCTGATGGGTTTCCATGTGAGAACATACAGTAAGGGAAATCTGAACCTGGGTTTTGGTGGGAGAGAGGAAACAAACAGTCACAAAATATTCAGAAAGAAGGAAAGTGAAATGTTGAGCAGAATTATTGGAGTGAAGCCTAAAGTTTACAAATTCTTTCTTCAGAAGAGCCCTGTGATTTAGATTATAAAACAATTTTTATCCTTGTTTTATAGATGAAAAAACTGAGGTCAAGAAAAATTAAATGACTTACTCAAAGTCACATGACTGTCAAGTGGCAGTGGTGATTTGAACACAGATCCTCTGATCTAAACAAAGTGCTCTCTACTGTATCACCTTGCTTCTGTTATAATACATGAGGCAAGGCATGTTTTTTAAAAAATGAATTAGGTACAATTATCTCATTTGATAAATGTTAAATTTTACATCATTCCTGATGGCATATGATATAAATATGATATAAAAGGTTGTTGTTCACTTGTGTCCAACTCTTCATGACTGCATTTGTGGTTTTCCTGACAAAGATATTGGAGTGGTTTGCCACTTCCTTCTCCAGCTCATTTTGCATATGAAGAAACTGAAGCAAACAGGGTTAAGTGACTTGCCCAGGGTCACATAGCCAGTAAGTGTCTGAGGCAAGATCTGAATTCAAGAGGATGAGCCTTTCTGACTTTAGATCCCACACTCTATCCACTTCCTGGCTAGATAGCAGGTATCAACTGATAAAAATCTATTTATTTTATCTAAAAGATGATATTAAAGAAGATGACTGGGGTTGGAGGAGGAGGTGTAGCCAATAGTAATCTTGTGACCCTTAGTTTGGAGAGGTCATTTCATATCAAAGGTCTCATCATCAACTCAGTAGGCTCAGAAATATAACCCTTTCAATTCACCCAGAGTTGTCCACGCTCAGTGATATAAATTCATGCTACCTAAACTAAAAAGATAATGAATTGTAAAGTAGGATATCAATTTATTAGTTTAAAAATTAGAATTTTCTCAAGCCTTTGCATGGAACTGCTCTATCCTAGAGAGTAGGTGTCCACTCAGGAAATCAAATTATAAAAGAGAAGATTGGTTTGTGATCAGAGAACCAGAGTAAAATATATATTTTAAAGGGATATTTTAGTCGAGCTCCTGCAAGCTGATGGATTTCCCTTCTCTAATCTAAGGATATCGTTTCTTAGAATGGTCAAGTGCTAGAGCTGTCTAATGTCCTATCTTTATGTTGCTTCTTATTAACTTCAATTTTAGAAGCTAATACCTTTTTGCCTTGTCTTTAAATTCCAGTGTGTCCTATTTGAAAGTTTGTTCATGTGTGTATGTGTGTCAGCCTAGGAAAAAGTAAATTTGTACTTCAAAACCACCTGCCCTTCAGATTGCGAACTTTGGATCTTTTCTCCCATCATAGTTCCTTCCCCCCACTTCCCTAATGCCCTTTCCATCAATTATTATCTGTCATGCCTATTTGTATCTGTGTTTTTTTATACTACACGAGACCTGTAAGCTTTGTAATAAGAGCTCACGTTTATAAAACCTTCAGGTTCACACAGCAATTTATATGCTTTATCTCCATTTAAAACGTAGGACATCTTTGTGAAGTAGAGATTTCAGTTATTCTTATCCCCATTTTACAGATGAGCAAACTGAGACAGAGAATTAAATGGTCATAAAGTTAGTAAGTGACAGACTCAGGATTTGAAACCAGAGATTTGTCTCCTGACTCCACCTTGCATAGTTAGTCCACAGAACCTCTTAAGGTATAATCTAGGGACCCTTGGTGGTCCCTGAGAGCTCTTCAGCAGGGCAACAAGTCAAAAGCATTTTATTAATAATCTCAAGTCTTTTCATGTCTAATAGAGTTGTATTGGACAATAGAACCTCACATTAAAAAGCTGTTGGAGGAGGTTTTCAATAAATTTTAAGACCAAAATGTTTGAGAACCACTACCCTAGACCATGTTTCCTCTATGAGGGCAGAGGATTTTGTAAACTCTGTGAGGATATAGTAGATAAATTATTCAATACAGCAAGTATTAAATAAGTATTTGTTGAATGAATCGATGAACAAATGAATGGTAGGTTGCATTCTGCTGGTATTGCCTTCAAGATCCTAGTAGCATGGTCCCCAAGGACCAGACCACCATGAAACATCAAAAGAGACTTTTGATCAATGTCTTTATTATTAATAGTAACCCTTCTGAACCATGGTATTCCAACAGTAGTTTCTGCATTCCAAGATGAGACTACTCTGCTAAAAAACCCTTAAGAGAAAAATCAAGCAATAAAGTTGTTTTCTCACAGGCTCCTCATGGATATTATTTTGGTCCCCAAACTTCTGATCAAAAGGAATCTCTGGAACGAGGGCAAAAAAAATTTCTGAGTTTACTTCCATCATACCAAGAGATGTTTTCTAAGAAAATGTCATTTGCTAAGTAATTACTTCTGTGTCAGGCATTTTATCTAAAAGAGAAAGACCTAATTAAAAGTAATTTGTAAACTAGGTGTGCTGATTAAGTGTTAATTGTGCTCTGGAATATAGCAGTAGTACCCCAGTTCTCAGTCTCTCTTTTAAGCAAACTCATATTTTATTGTTTTGGCAGCTGCATTTCACGCTGCAGACACACACTGAAAGAGGGAGCAGCTATGTTGCAGTATGACTAAATAGATCATGTGAGAATTTGCTGTTTGTCCTCAAGACATTTTGAATCTGAATTTCTTTTTTCTAAAACAAAATCAAGGCCTGTTCAGAATATGACAAATAGTCAGGAGATGGGGAAGGGGAGCGAAAGGTCCTGTTTGGGTGACCACTATTATCCCAAAGCCTTTGGAGAAGGCAGCCTAATGTGTGGAGAAACAAGTACTAAATGGGGAATCAGGAGACCTGGGTTCAGCGGCCAGCTCCTCCCCTTATCAGACACTGGGAAAGTCTGAGCTACTGTGGATGACCTCAAAGACTCCTTCTCTCTCAAATATTCTGTAACTTGATGATTATAAAAGAATCATGGGAGATGGCCTTGGTGAGAAGCTAATGTGCTTGTTCCTGACTTTCTCTTTAAATTCATATTCTCTGGATTTAGACCAGAATGTAAGCACATAGACTTGAGGATACTTTAGATCAATAACAGAAACTGTCCATGTCTTGAAATGCTGTAGTTTGTGATAAATTCCTTATCAATTTAGAAAGGAAACATCTACTTCTACGTACTCTGGCAATTCCTGCAAACTTTCTGCTCCCTGCCTCCTCTCCCTTTCCCAACAAAATAAAACAAAAATTTACTTAAAGCATCAACTAGAGAAGTCATTTTTCAAAGTAGTCACTCTCTCTCTCTGTTCTTTCTTTCTCTTTTCTTTCCTCCTTTTTTTCTCTTCTTTCTTCCTTCTCCCATCCTCCTCTTCCTCTTCTTCCTTTTGTCTCTGTCTTTTTCATTTTCTCTGTCTCTCCCTGTCTGTTTCTCTGTCTCTCTCTGTCTCTGTCTCACACACACATACACAGAGAGAGAGAGAGAGAGAGAGAGAGAGAGAGAGAGAATAAAATCAACATAATTTCTTTTCTGTGACTTAGAAACATAGAATCACAAAATGTTAGATCCAGAAGGGATTTTAGAATATTAAACCAAATAGAATACTAGGATAGGAAGGAATCCTAGAATATGGACATAGAATGTTACACGTAGAAAGAATCTCAGAAAGGAGAACATACACTGGCAGATCGAAAGGACTTTTGCCCAAAGGTTCTTAACCTGGGGTCTGTATCTCCTTGTATATATTTCAGGGATTCTATGAACTTGGATGGGAAAGTGTACATGTATTTTTTAAAAATTTCAATACTATCATTTTCCTTTGCAATCCTATGTATTTGATTTTATATAATTAAAAACATAATTCGGAGAAGGGGTCCCATAAGCTTCACCAGACTGCCAGACAGAACTGTGACACAAAGACTAAGAACCTTAGAATATAGATCCAGATTTGAACTGCATTTCATTTTTTTTGTATAGGGAACACACAGATAAGGAAACTTCTTCCACTATTGCAAGTCAGAAGCTTCTCTTGCATTTTATCATCTTAGAAGGTTGCTTAGTGCAATGGGGAGTAAATAACTGGCCAAAGCTCACCTGGCCAGTGTATCTCAGAGGTAGAACTTGAATCCAAGTCACTGTGACTCCAAAGCCAGTTCTGGATCCATGATGCCATGCTGCCTTTCATGGAACATAGAAATTAATTCAATTCAGTTCGATCCAACAATTACGTGGTTTGTAAATGTCAAAGATGACTGGGAATTTAGAACATAAAACCAAATGAGTTAGAAGAAACAATTGCTTGTTTCCAGGCAGTTTGCCATAGTGGAGAGAACACTAGACCTGAATTTAAGGGAGAACTAGATTCATACATCACCTCTGGCTGTGGATGTCCATGGGGCAAACCACTTAATCTGAGACTCAATTGCATAAAATGGATATAAGTTAGCATATCATGGGCATCTTTCTAGACATCCCTTAAACCCATTGTTCCTCAAATATCATTCTATCATAGCTTTCCAGCATTGTAAATAGTATAGAAGAAGGCTGAGTTTATCTAAGTACTATATTGGGAACCCATAGCTCAAACTAATGCCATGAAGATAAAGCTTGCTGTATAAAGGTATTACATATGTCCCACCTTTTCCTAAAAAGACAGAACCTCAGGGTCGATAAGACATCCATCACTTCTCCCATCCCTGGCATCATTCTAGGCACCATTCTTTCTTCCCTTCTCCCCAAATGTCACTCCAACATCAGCCAATAAGTGGCTAATGTAATTAATATAATTTGCATACATTTGACATAGCCTGGTTTAAACTTCAGTAGCTAGAGGGGCTCCTCTGTCATCCTGGTAACAGCTCCAAGGTGCTTGCTGGTCAGCACCCCTGAAGTTGGCTTGCTGAGGCAAAACTCCTTGTCGTAACTACATCCCAGGGTGTTTATAAGGTTCAGGTGACATAATGTGTGTAGATCACTTTGCAAACCTTAAAGCTCTGTGGAAAGGGTCCCTATTATTATTTTAGAGATGATATATGTTATCATTTTTATTAATATCATCATCATTGATGAAGCTAGCTTGGGAGACCAAAGATCCGAGTGTGAATCTATCTCAGACACTTACTAGCTGGGTGACCTTAGACAAGTCATTTAACCCATTTGCCTCAGTTTCATCAGCCAGAAAATGGGGATAACAAAGCGCCTGCTTCCAGGTTGCTGTGAGGACAAAATGAGGTAATGTTTGTAAAGCACTTTGCAAGCCTTAATTAAAGCACCACGTAAATACCATTACTCTTATTATTTTGTCACTATCATTGTTGTTTAGCTGGAAAGGCCTTCAGAGCATAGAAAATAGAACAAGAACGATTGTAAAGCAGCAAGGAGCCTTAGAAAGGAAAAGACTCCATTAGAGCAAAATGGACCTTATAGATCTTCTATTTCAGATTCATTTTGCAGACAAGAAAACTGAGGCCCAGGTTGGGGAAGAAAATTGGCCCCTGGTACGGCACTATCAAGAAATCTGTCCTCATTTGTTAAAGGAGTTATTGAAGTCTCAGTTTTATCTCTAATATATTCAGGCTATAGCGGGTAGTGATTCTGAAATGAGAGAGCAGGGCTCCTTCACTAGTGGCTCACTTTCTCGTTCTGTGTATTTCAAGTAAAAATGAATTTTCACTTTAATGTTGATGTTGAAATAAATCTTTTTTTCAGAGTTTAGCAAAGGATATTACCTCTTTCCTCCTGGGGGTGGCTTATTCTTTAGATTGTCAGGTTTTTCCATAACTCTATGGAAATCCAGCTATCAATAAATTATGAGGCCTTGATAATTGCTCAATTTCATTAAAGGTGGGTTAGCAAAGACAATTGATGGATTAGTCCTAAGGAATTACAATGACAGCACACTCTCCATCGTCTCTGTTTCACTTGATGAAAACCTAACTAGGGTTACTACCCATTAGACCAGTCCTTCTTTTCCTGTACATGCTTTATAATCATAATATAGTATTATTTTGTCAAGTCTGAAGATCAGTCTTAGGCTGTTACATTTTCGACTGAGCAGCATTCTTATACCGGAAGGAAGAGGGAAGCAAGCAAGCAAACACTTATTAAGTTCCAGGTATTGTTATTATGTATTAATAATATTATTATTATGGCACACCTATTATGTGCCAGGTAGTTTGCTAAGAACTTTAAAAATATTCTCTCCTTTGATCCTCATAATAACTCTGAGAGGTAGGTGCTTTACTATCCCCATTTTACAAGTCCAGGCCCCTGAGGCAAACACATTAAGTGCCTTGCCCAGGATCACACAGTTGGTAAGTGCCTGAGACTGGATTTGAACTCAGATCTTCCTGAGTTCTGGGTTCAACACTATCCGCAGCATCACCTTGCTGCCTAATGGAGAGGAAAGAGCACTGAAATACAATCAGAAGTTCTAGCTTTGAGTGTTTACTCTTGTTATCTGGCCTCAGTCAAGGAATTTCATCTCTCTGGGCCAGTCAATTTCTTTTTCTGTAAAGTGATGGGTTTGAACTAATTATGATCTTTTTTTCCTGTTAAAAGCTCCTTCAGCAATCTGGTGAAGCCTATGAATCCCCTTTCCATAATATTTTTTAAAAATCCTTAAATAAAGAAATGCTAAACTTCAACTAGAGGTTAATAAAAGGAAAGATTCAACTACCTCCTTTTCCAAGTTCATGGATCCCCTGAAATCAATCAACAGACTCTTGGGGGAGGGTCTGTGGACTCCAGATTTTGAACCTTTGGACTATACAATCTCTAAGGTACCTTCTAGACTTAAAAATACATTCCCATGTACCACTTTAGCTATATAATTGTACCCTTGGCCATGCTATAAAGCATTCTGAGCCCCGGACTCCTAGATGTAAACTAGAGATATAAATGCACTCTCTACCTCACTGAGTTTACTGTAGATCAAGGAAGATCATGTACAGAAGCAACTATTAAGGGCTATATAAATATGAGCTATTATTATTGTGCATGACATTATTTTAATTAAGTAGCTCTGCTTAATATTCAGCTCTCAAGTTGCTATATTTGATTCTCGAGCTCAGTGACTAATGTGGGGTATCTTTCAGCTTCAGGTGTTGGGAAGAAAATGTAGGCAATCATGGCTTAATTATAACCTCTATTTGGAATGTTTCCTCTTACAGAAACTCCTCTGAGTCCACTCAAGCCGCCCCACTCGGCCAGTGCCCCGGGAGTGGCCGTGTCTTCCCCCCATCGTCGAAGGGATTCAGACAGATACTGTCAGCTCTGCGCAGCCTGGTTCAATAACCCTCTGATGGCCCAGCAACATTATGAAGGCAAGAAGCACAAAAAGAACGCCGCCCGGGTGGATTTGTTAGAACAACTGGGGAAGACGCTAGATCTGGGGGAGTTGAGAGGTAAGGGGGATGAATTATTCAAGAGCAGAAGGTGCTGACTCTAAGACAATAGAGGTTCTCAAGCTCTGATGTTGCCTGCTCTGTGTCTTCTCCATCCTTGGGCTTTGTGTGCAGAATACTAGGTCATAGCCAACAGGGATATTTGGGCAGGAATGATCCCTGACATTGTGTGTCATCCCATGTGACCCTCACAACAACCCTGGGAGGTGGGTACTGTGGGTTTATGATCTCCATTTTACAGATGAGGTAAATAGGGTTCATGGAGCTTCAGAGCTAATGGGCATGTTGATTTGTGTCAAAGGCTGAGTTTCAACTAAAGTATTCCTGATTCCAAGTTCAGGGCTTCGTCCATTTGTTACCTCACATTGCCTCTAGACCAGGGGGTCCTAACCTAGGCCCTTAATTTAACTTAACCTTGCATTTTTTAAGATTAGAAAATTGGGTATGATATGTATCTATAATAATTACGCTAACATTTATATAATATTTAATATATGCCAGGCATTGTATTAAGTGCTTTTTACAAATATTATTCCATTTAATCCTTCCTCACAGTCCTGCAAGGTTGGTGCTACTACTATCCCAATTTTACAGATGAGGAAAATGAGGCACAGATTAAACCCCTTGCCCAGGGTTATACAGCTAGTAAGTGTCTAAGGTGACATTTAAATTCATGTCTTCCTGATTTCAGTCCCCAAACTCTTTTTACTGAATCACGTAGGTGTATCTATATATGTGTATATATGTATGCACTATGTTGTGTATGTATGTATGTGTGCACATGCAAAAAATTGATATATATGTATTTATGTGTGTACATATATATGTGGTGGTGGTAAATATTGGATGCACACACACACACATACACTCTTACTTAACTTTGTAATCCCATATATTTCATTTTATGTATTTAAAATACATTATTCTGAAGAAAGGTCCATAGGCTTCATTAGACTGCCAAAGGATCCACAAGCACAAAAAAAAAAGGTTGAGAATTCATGCTGTGGTGAGAGGAATACTGAGCTGTGTAGAAAATACTGTCATGAAATAAGTGGTAGTTGCTTCCTTTTTCCTGTTTCTGTTTAAAAATTACTCCCACTGTGTATTTTCATACAGAGGTGTTGTGGTATTGTGAAAAGGGCATTGGTTTTTGGTGCACTGGTCTTCAGTCCTGATTCTGTCACCGAGTGACCTTCACCAAGTTGCTTAATCTTTCCGGGCCACAAGTTCCTTCCTCTTCTCTGAAATGAGGGGTTCAGATTAGGTGATTCCTAGTTCTCTACTATATGACTCTATCAAAGCCATTTAAACTGATCTTAGTGCTTTCTTGTAGGCCATTTCTTCAATGTATCTTGTGATTTTAAAAAAGCCATTATGTAAGCTTCTTAGCTAAAGGAAAACAAAAGGTTTAATATTTCAGAACAATAAATGATCTGTCTTGGAAAATCTGTTATTATTGCATTTTCTTGAGGGACTGTTTCCACCATAGAGTTTATCCAGAGTAGTGTTAAGAGTCTCTCATAGCTGAAGGCCAAGCTCCACCTCCCTTTTCCTAGGAATGAGCAGTTTGTTAGGGGATTCCATCATGGCAGAGCACTGAAGGAGAAAAAGAGGATTTTATTTATGTTTTCTGCCAGATATTATGACTTGAAGATGAGTTATTCCTCGAGGAAATTCTCCTTCCCTGTTCTAAGTGATTGGTATTGCATCTTTTATGTACAGACACATATCTTAATGACTTGGGCATCTGAAATCTGTAGCATTTAAACAGTCTTTTATATAAAAGACAAAAAGGATCCACCTTGACTTGATAACTCAATGTGACTCTGACTCAGTCGTATGTGGAATGTGATTAGCATCGAGCAAACTGTCCTTGAAACTAACCTTTTTGCCAGCCACATGAAATATTCTGATAATACGTGCTATATGCACTTACTTAAAGGTTTATCTTAGTAGACTGATGAGTCCTGAGAGCTGAGTACTTGGGTAGCCTGGCTTCTTTCAAAGCTATTGATTATGTCATGATTGCTGGGAAATCTCCAATGAATTCATAATGATAGCCTGGAGAGGAATTAGAAGTTACTAAAAGAATAATGTGATTGGGGGAATCTTAGCTGTTATCAATGCTAGTGCTATACTTCTATTGGTTATTCTAAATTACTCCGTATATAGCTTGCTTGTACATAGTTGCTACCATGCGGTCTCCCTCAGTAGACTGTGAGCCTCTTGAGGGTTAGGATTGTCTTTGGCCTTTCTTTGTGTCCTCAGCACTTGACACGTGGCATATAGTGGGCACTCAATAACTTCCTTTTGACAGATTGCCTCACCATAAATGGGCAATGAATATGCCTAGAGTGGGGAAAGGTAAAGAAATCTGAAAGCTTACTTACTTGGAATTCAAGACTAGGTCTGTAAATGGCAGGGGATGGCTGGAGACTAAATGAGGGGCAGTTGTTGGGGGATGGAGGGTGGAGGGCAGAATCTGTAAGTCCCACTTAAGCTACTCCTGCTCTCCTACTCCTCTGCCATATAATGATTCATGGATCCCTTGAAGTGCTAAAATATTCTCTTCTCTGAAATATATATGTATATTTATTTATATGACTATGTATGTATATATTTCAGAGTGCTATATATATATTTCTGTGCATATATTTGTAAGTATATATACTTATATAAGAATATATGGTATAGTTATATAATTATATATGTATACATATACATATAGATACATACATCTGTGTATGTATATAAGTAGACATGCATATGCACACAATATGCTTGCATGTGTGTGCTTATACAACATATACATGTGTGTACATGTACACACATGCTTACCTATATGTGTGTGTACATATATATGCATATAGATATATACACGGAGAGTGTCCCAAATGTCTTAGTTCAGTTCTAAGCTATTTAACCTTAAAATGACTCTGGCTTTGGGGAAACCTTGTATATAATCTATCTTTTTCTATATCTTTATATTTTTGGTTTTTATATTCTGTGTTTTTATTGGTCATAAACCTTTCTTGTGCTGGGAAAATGCTGCTGCCATCCATAGAAACAGGTCATTTATGGCAGGGTCTGAGTGAAGATGGGGATTTTAGCTTTAGAAAGGTTGAGTTTGACATCGAGGTTGGAATGTCCAGGGGGCAGTTGGAAGTGTGAGTGTGGAGGTCAAGGGAAAGAGAGGAGAAGGGTCTATAGATAAGAGAGGCATCTTTATAGAGGCGAAAACTGAAGCCATGGGTGAAGAAAAGGTCTCCAGGGAAGAGGGTTGAGAGAAAGAGAAGAGAGAGAAAGGTAAGGATATCTTAAGAGAACCATGAGCCTTAAAAGCAGGGGTCAGGCAAGTGGAAAATGAACCAGGAACCTTGGGGAAGAGAGTGCCATAACAGAAAGGAATGGGTGAACCTTAGTGTGCTTCCTGCAGAAAGACCAACAAGAGTGATACTTGAGGAAAGACCACTGAATTTGACAGCCAAGCCATCATGAGGCTTCCAAAGAATGGAGCTAGAAACCAGATGGTAGTGAGATGATGAGGAAGTAGTTGGGAGGGAATATTACTGTCCCTTCCCCAATGCCTGTCCCCCTAATTAGACTGTCATTCAGACTTCATTTCTTTAGTTTGTACAAAAGACTATAGTGACAGACTATACTTCATTCTCTATGACTTAGGTCATAAAGATTATAAATTGAAGACCTGGGATTCAAACTCAAATTCCTTAACTCCAAATCTCAGATTCTTATTCTCCTAGAGTTATTAGATAGCAGGGAAAAGAAAGGATACATACACATGTATATGTGTATACACACATATATGTATGTGTGTACATGTATGTGGATATGTGTACACATATTATTTCATATTATAAATATGTATGTATAACATACATGTCTATATGACTATCATATCTCTATATAAGTATGTATCTCTTTTATACAGACTATATTTTATTCTTCTTGCCTTCTCTTTCATGTCATGTGTGTGTAAACATGCATGTGTACATATGTGTATATACACACATTTGTGTCCACATAAATAGTATTTTAAATACTTGAGAATGGTAATCAGGTTAAATTTCATTTTGTGACAACAGTAGTCATTCATTTATGCTACCAGCTGACACCAAACTGATTCAGAATAGATGATCTTGACTGTATGAAACTAGACTGAGCTAGATTCTCCAGCTTTAATTAATTCTCTGCCAGGTGAGTGGCAGATTCCAAGCCATACACATGCATTTCATTGCTCTTTAATTGGGTTTTTAATTTGGTGATTTTAAAAAATGAATATTATTCTAAGATGTAGCTCTCAAAGAGCATACTTCGTTGACTCCTGGAGATATTGCAGAGGTGCTGATGTGAGTAAATCAAGCATGTCAAAGATCATTTAAACCCACAATGAAGCAAGATTAGTAGCTTGGAAAAGGAAAAGAAAATATGGCTCCAAATGGAAAACAAAACCAAAAAAGAACTGATAGATTATTGCTATGTAATTGTTTCATTAATTCTCAGGTACCAAGGATACTTCTGCAATGAGGCAGAGATTTCTTGAAGTTGGAAAAATCAGTGAAAAAGACAATAAAAAAACAAAACAAACAAATAAACACAAATGCAAACAAATAGCTACTAAATAGTTACTGGCCTCTGTTAGGAAGGGAAACAAGGCTTCTCATAAGCAAGACAATACAAATACAGAAGTACTGAAGTTTTCAAAAAAGGAAATTTTATTAATGAATCTCAGCTTTCATTCAAGTGTACCAAAATCATTGACTAAATCCTGATACCTGGGCATCTTCATCAGGCTGGAAAATGCCACTCAAAGAGATATTTTGGATTTTTTTTACTTCCAGTTGGGTTGGAAGACATATTCATCGAGAGAAGGACAAGCTCTGATAAATATAAGGATGTACTAGTAAATATAGAGGCAGTTAGGTGGCACAGTAGACAGAACTCAGGGCCTGGAGTTAGGAAGATCTGAGTTCAAATCCAGCCTTGGACTGTGTGACCCTATTTGTCTCAATTTCTTCATTTATAAAATGAACTGGAGAAGGAAATGACAAACCACAGCAGTATCTTTGCTGAAAACCCCAAATTGGGTCACAAAGGTTGAAAACAACTGAAATGACTAAAGAAACACAAGTTTAGCTGGTCTATGATAATAAAAAATTATAAGTATAGAAATAATTGCACATATACACACATGAAATATGTATATATGTACATAATGATATGCTTATGTATCTATATACACACATGTAAACATATGCATACATATATACATATACACATACTTCTATATGGAGAGAGAGAGAATTTTCCATGGAGTTTAAATTATGTGAGGTATCAATTCATTGAAGTAAATTTATCTTCATCTTTTATTGATTCAACTAGATAAAGCATTTATTTAGCACTTCCTATGTGTCAGGCATGATGCAAGCTACTGATAATACAAGCTAAAAGAACAATCTCCTTCCTTAAAGAGGTTAAATTCTACAAGAGGAAGACAACAAGGACAGTTGGAAAAGTGGTGTAACGGATTGGGGCAGGGAGAGGTTGGGAAGAGAAATAGGAGTGAACTGTGTTAGAAGTGAAGATGGTTGTCATGGGTACTTCCACAAATGGAGGCTGGGGAGGAACTCTCCAAAGAGAGTAGGAGGATGGTGAGTGGAGTCATTGTCACTGTGAAGAAACTGCTGGGGAAGAGGTGGGAAAGACATAGGAGGTTGAACCAGGTTAGCAGTTGAATACATTTCTTAACCTTTTTAACCCTTATGTATTATAGAAATAATTATGATTCTATTCATTACAGAAATTACCAAATGGAGAGAGAATTGTCAGTCAGTAAAAATTTATTAAGCACCTACTATGTGCTAGGCTCTGTGCTAAGTGTTGAGGATACAAATATGAGAAAAGAAACTGTTCCTGACCTCAAGGAGTTTATAATATAAAGGTGAAGACAAAATACACAAAGGATCTGAAAGGGGGTAAGGGAGGAGCAGGTACAGGCCAAGGGAGGCTGGTGGAGAAGTCCTAAAGTAGGACTGTCAGTCAGGTGACAAATGATAAGATGTCTGAGGTGAACTCTCTCTCTTTAAATTGAGGTTTAAGTTCATAGACCCACCCTCTAATCAGAAAGGTAGAGGATATTGATGAGGTGGGGCAGCTAAGTTACATAATAGATACAGCACTGAGCCTAGAGTCAGGAAAAGTCATCTTTATGAGTTCAAATCCAACCTCAGACCCTAGACAAGTCACTTAATCCTGTTTGTCTCAGGTTCCAAATCTGTAAAATGAGCTAGAGAAACCACTCCAGGATCTCTGCCAAGAAACCCCCACATGGGATCATGGAGAACTGGACATGACTGAAAAATAACTTAACAACAATAATATTGATGAGGTAGGGTAGCAAAGAGGATGAGATCTTACAGGATGATGAGGGAGCTTTCTGGGAGAGAATACTGAAACATGACCTTTTATCATGTTCCATGTCATAAAAGGTTAAGAGATTTATACCACTGCTAACCTGACTTAACTCCCCTCTGCCCCCATGACTTTCCCACCTCTTGCACAGCAGTTCCTTCACAGTAACAATGACTCCATTCCCTAGCCTCCTACTCTCTTTGGGGAGTTCCTCCCCAACCTCCATTTGTGTAAGTATCCATGACAACCATGTTCACTTCTAACCCAGCTCAATCCCATTTCCCTTCCCAACCTCTCCCCACTTCACATTACTTTTCCTCCTTGCCCTTCTTGTAATCCCCTTATAAAATGGAACCTCCTTGAGGAAAGGGAAAGGAAGTTGTTCTTTTTGCTTGTATTCTTGGTACTTTGCACAGCATCCAGCACATGGTAAGCACTTAATAAATGCTTTATCTAGTCGAATCTATAAAGGATGTAGATATGTTTGCTTCAGTGAACAGGGAGCTCACATAATTTAAACTCAATTGAAAATTTATGGACTATACTCAAGGCTAGATTTTTTTTAAATGGGCTGTTAATGTCCGGATGTGTTTTCATAAAGATCTAAGATGTGTCAAAATCTTGTGAGCTTAATACCAAGTTGTATACAAATGCTTACAGCAAAAGAAGGATCTATTCTTTATTAAAAATTGTTTAAAGACATTAAAAACTTTTAAGATTCGTTGTATAAATCAATAAATGTAATTCTTTTGCTTTGTCTCAAGCAAATTAAATTTTAGTAACTCACTTAACTTCTGAAGACCTCAGTTTCCTTATCTGTAAAATGAGAAAATTGAACTAAATCTTGTTTAAGTTCCCTGCCTCATGACTTTATGACTAAATTTTCCTGTGCACACTCTTATGTTACTATCCCAGCTTAGTTAGGGATTGAATGATTTGTAATTGACTCCTAATGCCTCTGTGTTAAGTACCCAGCTAAGGCCTCTGTTATTCCCAAAAGATACCGTTTCTAAAGGCATTGGCAGATAGTCTTCCAGCCTTTGCTTGAATGCATTTAGGAATGCTATTTT
>CM053769.1:198069467-198155117 GCA_028658325.1 Potorous gilbertii
AAAATCTTAATTTTAAGGAAGTGATTGTAGAACATTTATAAATAAATAAAATAAAAAATTAAAAAAAAAGTTGACATACAATATTGATCATATATATATATATACATATATACATATATATACATATATACATATATATATTACACATAGATGAGTGCACATTTTCATGCCCATTATACTGTGAGTTCTTTGAGAGCTGCTATTGTCTTTTGCCTTTCTTTGTATCTCCAGTTCTTAACATAATGCCTGGCACATAGTAGGCTCTTAATAAATGTTTATTGATTGACCTTGATACATAGAAAAGGTAGGTCTTTATTATAGTTCCCATTTCACAGATAATGAAATTGAGGCCCCAAGCAGTTAAATGACCTACCAGAGAGCTTGTAAGTGGCAAAGCCAGACCTTGAACCCGGTTCTTCTGAATACAAAATTAGTGCTATATATTTGAGGCATAAACTATGTTTCTACTCTTGAACATGTCTGTTGAATTAATATTTTAAAAGTCCTATGTTTTCTACTGAGGTGATCTCTACTTGAATCCCTCCCAGAATTTTGTTTAGACCACATGTCTGTGCCTATCAGAGCATAAGCTGTGCCGTTGTTATCCATTTGTGAGAGGTAGGATAGTATAGCAGAGAGATCAATGAATTCAGGGTGTGCAGAACTGGGTTCAAATCTTACCTCTGCCACTTACTACCTGTGAGACCTCAGGCAAGTTACTTAATAATTCTAGGCTCTACTTTCTTCATCCAAAAAATGAGTTTGTTACTGTTGTTGAGTCATTCTTCAGTTGTATTGACTTTTTATAACCCTCTATTTTCTTAGCAAAGATACTAGAGTGGCTTGCCATTTTCGTTTTGAGCTCATTTTACAAATGAGAAAATGGAGGCAAACAATTAAGTGTCTTCCCCAGGGTCACTCAGTTAGTAAATGTCTGAGGTCAGATTTGAACTCAGGAAGATGAATTTTCCTGACTCTAGGATGGCCATTCTATCCACTGCATTCCCTACCTGACCATAAAATGTGGCAGTTGACGTCTCTATCCCTCCATTTTTGATCTCAGAGTAATGCTTATAGGGACCTGCATGCATTTGAATGTGGATGTCATAGTGAGGGTTCATGTATTTAATTTGTGTTTGCTCCAGTAACTCTGGATCCTGCCCTCAATATCTCACCAAAAAGTTGTGCTCCATTACATGGAATGCTAATTGCAAGAGGATCTTTTCATCTCAAAGATTTATGGAAATCCTTACTCCTTAAAACAGAACCAGAGAATCTCATATCTAGAGGAATGTAAGTTCTTTGAGGTCATTTTTTACTTTTCTTTATAGTCTCAGCACCCACCTAGCAGAGTAGGCATTTAATAAATGCTTGTTGAACAAAACTGATTAGAAACCTGAAAGTAATCTTGGAATATTCCATATCCAACTGTTATTTCAGCAGGAATTCCTTATATAATAGCCCATCCAGAATATCTTGAAAATTCCCAGAGTTGTTCAATTCACTTTTGATCAACTCTAATTGTGCATAAACATTTCATTTTGAGTTGAAATATACCTCCCTACAGCTTCTACCTATTACCACTAGTTCTACCCTCTGGAGCCAAGTAAAATGTGCCAAGACACTCTTTGAATCCCTTCCAATAGTTAAGCCAGTAATCATAGCACCAGACTTTCAGAATCACACAGAAGGAGGAAACATTAGAAGACACATAGTCCAATTGGTACATAAACAAGGACCCCCTTCTCAACAGATGATCATGCATCTTTTCTCAAAGACCTCCAGCCTTCATCCACTACCACCAACCAAAACAAGTTCTTTGTGCTTTTGGACAGCTCTTGTTTGCAAGTCATCTCTTCTCTCCAACTCCCATGTAATCCTAGGTCTGCTCTTTGCAACTTTCATCCACTCTTATAAGTTCTTCTGCCTTCTATGACCAAAAAGAAGTTTAATCCTACTTCCATATTACAGATCTTCAAATAGAATTTTCACTTCTCCAAGCCATAAATCACCAGCTATTTCAACCAATTCTCTAATGTCATGATCTGTATATTATACTGCTTCGTCTCTTTTGGATTCTGTATAGTTTATTATTCTTTCCTAAAGTGAGGTACCTAGAACTTAACTAATAACTCAACATGTAGTCTAATGAAGGCAATACACAGTAACTCTATTTCTTCCCTAGTCATAGAAACTGTCCTCTTAATACAGTTGAAGATTGCAATATCTATCTTGGTTGAATATGCCACAATGAAGATGTGGTGAACTCACCATAGGCCATTGGGTCTAAAAGCAGTTTTTTTCAGTCCTGGGCAAGCTACTTAACCTCTCTCTTCATTAATATCGTCATATGGAAAATGCCTACCTCACAGGGTTGTTGTGGGGAAAGAGCTTTATGAACTGTTATTATAGTTGTTCCTTCTCAGCTGACACAGGATCAGGGCAGAGACCATCTCTTGACTACTTCTTAAAGAGGCCTATTCATTGAATGGGCATTATGTCACCGAAAAGGCCTTAGCCTAAAAGGGACAGGATCTTCCATTAAATCCTGGGCCACCTCCAGTCATTCTAATGAATGGATCACTGGATCCAGGTGGCTCAGGAGGAGAAAGTGAGGCTGGTGAGCTTGCATGGCCCTCCCTCCCTCAAAACAAAGTCAAGCGCAAGTCATGTCATCATTTCTCTGATGTCATGGTCTTTTTCGAAAACGAAGAACAAACACAACAACCGCAGTGTTTAGCCTGGATTCCACAAAATCCCTCAGATTCTTTTAGAACAAAATGCTATGTAGTCATACCTCCCCCCATTTTAGGACTTTACATTTCTTCTCATTAAGTTTCTTCTTTTTTTTTGGAAGACAAGTGGGATTAAGTGACGTGCCCAGGGTCACACAGCTAGTAAGTATCTGAGGCTGGCTTTGAACTCCAGTCCTCCTGACTCCAAGGCTGGTGCTAAATCCACTGTGCCACATAGCTGCCCCTTTCCCATTAAATTTTATTTTGGTTGATTCAAGCCAATATTCCACTTTGTCAAGAGCTTCAGAGTCTTGGTTCTTTCAACCCATGTGTCAGTTCTCCTTCCCAGTCTTCTATCATTTGAAAATTTGATAAGCATGGCCTTTATGCTTTCAATGAAGTCATTAATAATAATCTCAAACAGAACAAGGCAAAAGATAGAGCCTAGAGACACCATACTAGAGACCTCCCTCCAGGCCAACATTAACCTTTTTTTGTCATTCTCTTTGTGTCTAGATAGTTAAACTGCTCTGAATTCAGTGAACTATACAATTTCCAGGCCATAACTTTTCATATCATCTGCAAGGACAATGTAAGAGAGTTTGTCATATGCCATTTGGAAATCCAGGTAAGCTATGCCTCCCACAGTCCTCTGATCTATGAGCCTAGGAGACCTGTAGGAGGAGGGTGGGGAAAGGAAATGAGATTAATCTGGCATGAAAAAAGCACTATATTACTCTACACATTGTAGAGTAATATAGTGCTGAATTTAAGAGACTAGGAGACCTCTTTCTGAATACTGCCTCTGATACTTAGTGTATATACATATATATGTATATATATACATATATATATACATATATATGTATATATATACATATATATGTATATACATATATAGATATATGGAGAAGCAATTTAATCTCTCCAATCCTCAGTTTGCTCCTCTGTAAAAGGACCTTAATTCTGGTGACATACAGAACCAAGAATACAGTAACAGCCATATTGTTTGAAGAATAACTGTGAATGACTAATTCTGAGTATTATAAATACTCAAAATATTCAAGTCACCTACAAAGGACCTATAAAGGAAGATGTTATCCATCTCCAGAGAAAGAACTGATAAATAGAAGTATGCATAGTATGATTTTACATATGTGTGTATGCACACATATATGTACACAAATATAAATTCAAACACACATGTGTATCCATATATACAAATACATGCACATATGTGTGTGCTTGTGTCAAATGGAGGTCTTCTCTAATGCAGAGTGGGAAGGGAAAGAAGGAGACAGATTGGAATTCAAATGTAATAAAAATAAATTACACTTTTAAAATAGAATAATATTATCTTCAAAAATAATTATCCCTTACACTTACCTAAAGGGATATTGTAAGATTTAAATGATATAATTCACATTAAGCACTCTACAAATTCCAAGATACTAGAGATGTATTTGGTTACTATGATTCTGACCTCTTTTTGAGGAAATTATGCTAGCATACAGTGCCCATATAAAGATTATTTTGGAGAAGTTGACTTCACCATGACAAATGAAGGTAATATAGGTTTTCCTATAAATATGGGAAAATGATGAAAAAATTATGGCCCTTGAAAATCTGTATCAGAGTATGAATTATTCAGAAGATTTATCAACAGTGGTAACAGTAGCCAGATAATTAACCAAATAATTGTATACCCAACAACTTATACTTGGGTGCATGAGCCAAGTCATAGAATTCTTCAAGATATGACAAGAGATTCACCTGCCCCAAGTGGTGAAGTCTGCAAGCAAAAGTGAGAGCAAACTCAATTGCATCCTCCTCTTAGCAATCATTTCCTAAGCAACTTGTAGTAGATTTTCTATTTTTCTAGGACTCTTTTGACCTTCTTTCAAAGCATTACTTCAGTAGATTGCCTGATTGACTATAAGGTCTTTTATCCATGCAAGAACAGGTCAAGTTTATCCAGCCTTTTCTAAGAAAAGTTTTAGGTATTCCACAGACCTTTTTTAAAATCTGTTTTAGAGACAGATTTTAAGGTAAGGATTGTAATCAAGAATCAGACAACTACCTGGAACCTTAAGTGCATTGGACACAAAATTATGTTAGATACTTATTGACACTGTAGTTACAGACAGCATTATATTACCATTTGCTGTGGAAAGGAAAGGAAAGGAAAGGAAAGGAAAGGAAAGGAAAGGAAAGGAAAGGAAAGGAAAGGAAAGGAAAGGAAAGGAAAGGAAAGGAAAGGAAAGGAACAATGGGGATTTAAGAGTTGAAGTAGTCCTTAGATCATCTCATCCAAATTCCTCAGGTCATAAATGAGGTAACTGGTTCTCAAAGAGCTGAAGGGCCTGCTCAATCTGTTAGCTTATCCTATGCGTGTATTATGTACATACAACATATAGACACATGTGTACATATGTGTATGTATGCATGTATGTAGATATATCTGTTTGCATATTTTTTTCATCATTGTCTCCTCTATTACACTCTGAGCTCCATAAAAACGGGATGTGTCTTTTCCCTTTCTCTGTATCCCCAGAACTTAGCAAAGGCCTTGGCACACAGTAGGTGCTTAATAAATTCTTCCTGGCTGACTGGTAGCACCATGATTAGAATCCACATCTCAACATCCCACCCCAAGCTCTTGATACAACACCACTTCAGTGTTCTAGAAACCTCGGGACCTGTTGATGATTAATTCAGTCTAGCAATAAGCATTTATTAAATATGTGATAGATATCGTGTCAGGCCCTAAAGATACAAAGTAACAATAACAAGAACACGGTCCTGCCCCTGAAAATCCTGAAAGGAAAGCAAAGGCAAACAAAGAGAGTTTGTAGCTGTATGGCTGTACGATTATAGACAAGTAATTTCACCTTTCTGAACTTCAGTTAAAGGAAGGTAGAGGGCACAGTGAATAACACATCAGGCCTGAAGTCAGAAAGACCTGAGCTCAAATCCAGCTTCAGACACTTAGTAGCTGTGTGATTCTGGGCAAGTCACTTAACGCTGGTTGCCTCAGTTTCCTCACCTGTAAAATGATCTGGAGAAGGAAATAGCAAAGCACTCTAGTATCTCTGCCAAGAGAACTCCAAACGGCATCACAAAGAGGCAGACACAATTGAAATGACTGAACAACAACCACAGTTTCAGCTTCTTTACCCATAACATAGTGGAATAATACCTGTGCAGGGTAACTGAGGAAAGTGTTTTGAAAACCTAAAATTGCTATATGCCTGTGAGTTGTTAATTACTGTCATTATTGTCTTAGGGAAATTTCAAAAGAACAGGTCAGAGTAGTACACTTAATATTAGAAATACATGCATGCAAGTAAGTTTCATTTAACTGCAGCAACTCAAGATCCATCCAAAGCTGCTTATCTGTTTTCAGGCTGTTTTGTGAAACAATTGAGAGGGTGCAAGGACTATTGTGAAGCTGGTTAAATAAAAAAAAAAGATTTTGAATAAAGGTTAAAGGATTTGGAATTATGTAGCCAAGAAATATGAAGCAAAAGTGCAACTTCCTAACACCTCAAGTACATAGAGGATTATGGTATTTGGATGATGGCCAGTTACTCTCTCTATCTACTGGAGACAGAATAAGAGAACCCAAAACTGGAAAAGGAAGCTTTAAATTAGATAAAGGAATGTTCTTGGCTAGGGGGCAGCGGGGAGAAACTTGAAGTTTCATCAGTGAGGGGAACTCTCTCTACTAATATAAATCAGCTTGGAGTGTTGCCTGGATCATTCCAAGGTTATGTGTGTGTGTGTGTGTGTGTGTGTGTGTGTGTGTGTGTGTGTGTATTATATGAGAGAGAGACAGACACAGACAGAGAGAGAGATAGAGAGGGACAGACAGAGAGAAGACTAATACATATGGGGGCAGCTAGGTGGTTTAGTGGATAGAGTATCAAATTTGGAGTCAGAAAAACCTGAGTCCAAATATGGTCTCTTACTAGCTGTGTGATCCTGGGCAAGGAACTTAACCTTGCTTTCCTCAGTTTCCTCATCTGTAAAATGAGCTAGAGAAAGGAATGACAAACCATTCCAATATCTCTGCCAAGAAAACCCCAAATGGGGTCATGGAAAGTTGAACACGACTGAACAAACAAATATAGACAGATATTTGTACTTCTAGGAGAATCAACATTGATGTCCAACCTTGGTATCATAAAGAACTGGACTCAAGTCCTATCTCTGACACATAGAAACAATCTGAATGTAGGCAAGTCATTCAAGCTCTCAATGTTCCCAAGTGACTCTCCAGGAGTATTAACTTCAGAAGAATTGCCAGGAGGGTGTTGCCACGCTAGGAATTCATTAGACCTATGAAATCACAGATCCATACCAAACTGGTAATAATGGTGATGTTAATTTAAAATTAAGAGCCATGATAGGGAACTCTTGGTGAGAAAACTCCTATTATTGTAGACCAACAATCCATTATGATTTATACTTAGGAAATTGCCTGGGGGCATGAGGAGATTAAGTAACTTGCCCAGGTTCACATAGTCAGTTGAACCTAGATTTTGCTATCTCTATAGTCAATGTACTCTATCCACTAAGCAACAATGCTCTGTGTGTATATATAATAAAATTTCCCTATGTTTCAATATGGTATGGAAATGGATGTTACTCTTCAACACTATTTTGATTATTTTGCTCTGTTGGGCAAAGCATACTAAGGGCAATACTTATCTCCCATTATTGTTAGTGTTCAGTCATTTTGGTCATGTCTGACTCTGGAATGATTTGCCATATCCTTTTCTAGTTCATTTTGCAATTAAGGAAACTGAGGCAGGGTCACATAGAGACCAAGTTTCTGAGGTCAGATCTGCACAGGCCCAGCCCTCTATCCATTGTGCCACCTCGCTACCATACAAATGAATAGATTCTCTCAAAGGCTATGCCAGAGGAGCATAACCTTCAGCAAGTCAAATCGGTGAGCACTTATTAATTAAATACTAATTGCCAGACACTATTCTAAGCACTAGGGATACAAAGAAAGGCAAAAATAGACCTTGCCTTTTAGGAGCTTACAATGTAAAGGGGGAAATAACATGTAAATAGCTAAGAATACAGTATAGAGAATATAGATAGGGAAGTAGCTGAAAGTCAATCTAAGAGAAAAGATATTAGCCAGAGAGATCTAGAAAGACCTGGAAAAGGTAGGATTGGAGTCTTTAAAGGCACATACCATCAATGTTTAGTCAGAGTGGTGTGCTCGTTTTTCAATTTGTTCTTAAACGTTTCTTTTATGTACATTACTGAGCTATGAACTTGTGCTGTATTCGGAAGAAAATGGTATCAAATTTGTGATGAGGACTGAGAGAAGGCCATATGCAAAGTTGTGCTGGGGACAGACTGGAGGGAAGAGAGAGATATAGGAGATATTGTGTCTAATTAAGAGGGTATTGCAAATAATGACAACTAGAGCTTTATAACATTTAGACGGTGCATGAAGGTTTGCGAAATGCTTAAAAGTCGGGTCTCTGTCTATGCCCACAACAACCCTAAGAGGCCGGTTCTACTGTTATCCCCATTTTACAGATAGGAAAATTGAAGCAGGTGGCAGTTAAAGACTTGCCCAGGAACAAACATCTAGTTAATACAGCCATATTTGAAATCTTTCTGATTCCTGACCCAGTATTCTATTGACTGTGCCACCTAGCTGCATAGATGCACAACTACCTGAACTTGGGTGGCAGCATTGGAGAGGAAAGAATGGAATGGAAATTAGATAGTCTCCATTGGATCAATTTCCAAGACTTGGCAACTGATATCTATCTATCTATCTATCTATCTATCTATCTATCTATCTATGTCTGTCTGTCTATCTATATCTACTTAGCATAGCACCTGGAATGTAATAGGTCCTTAACAGATGTTTTTTGATGATCTATCCATCTATTCATTTATTCATTCTTTCATCATTTTGTAGTTTAAATAACACTAACAATAATAAGGTGAGATAGGCAGTATTACCTCTATTCTATGGCGAAGGAGAGCAAGGCTCAGAATGGCTAGATAATTTATCAATAGTCACATAACTCCTAAACGACAGTGTCAGCTGTTGAAACCAGTATTTCTGATTCCAGATCTGGCACTCTTTCCCCTATTCCACCATTCCTCTGAGGCTTTCTGGCTCAGAGACAGGTGTGTAGAATTTGAAGGTTATTAATGAACTAGGGTGCACTTAAATAAAATGGATTTTCCTCTGTCTGGGATGGTTTAAGGGTAATCCTTCCTGGGGACAAAGAGATGGATAAGATGACTTCAAATCTACTCATCTGTTCTTAGAATTTTTTTTCAATTTGGTCAGCACAATGTTTGTGCCTCTCTGTGTCCTCTTCTGTCATTGAGGTGACTAAACATTCTTAAAAGCTAGACAGCTCTGGCAATCAAATTTAAAGGTTTCATGTGGCTTTTTCCCACTTACCTGTGAATTAGTCCATTTTACTAGAAAAGAACCTGGAAAGGACACATACATAAACAGACACATGCACATACACACACCTACCACTTTCATACACACAATATCTGTCTCTCTGTATCTCTGTCTCTGTTTCTCTCTCTGTCTCTTTCTGTTACTGTCTCTCTCTTCCTCCCCCCTCCTCTTTCTCCTCCACTTTACCCCCTTTCCCTCTCTCTTTTGCTCCTTCCCTCTCCCATCTCTCTTTCTCTTACATTTTTTGAGAGTTCCAAAACTAGTAATTAAAATGTTCCCTATGTACCAGTCACTAGCTGGTATCCTTAATCAATGAACTTAGCATGTCTGATGCACAAAGGTCCAAGTATTATGAATTCTATATCACTGTTGACTAAGAATTAAATTAAGAATATCAGTGGTTATCAGCTCATACCAATCAAGACGTAATTAATAGGGCAGAATCCATGAGTGGGTCTTTCACCCTAGTCTTGTCTTTTCGGTAAGTGATCTCAGCAGTTGGCAGTGAACTAGCAATCATTCCTTCAAGCTTTTAAGTACCCTCTTCTTCTGAAGACCCCCATCTTCCTAGTTCTGAGAGCTCCACTTAGAAGTCCTTATTCCATTTGCTATTGGCATTAGTGATATTTGCTGCAGCTCCATGCAGAAGCAAAAAATGTCTTCCTGTTAGGACAAATTCCTTCGTAGTACTGTGTATTCATTCATAGCCAATTCCCCAGAGGAGATTTATAACTATATTTTGTACTTTCTAATCGTTTTGCAAACTGTATTACTGGTCTTTCCAGACTTCAATCTGACTTCTCTCTCTTCATGAGGGCTGGCCAAACCTAGGCTCTGGAGCATATACCCATTTCTATCTACTGATATTCAAGTACCATGACCTTCATGAAAAGCCTTTCTCGACTCTATTCAACTCTCATCCCTCTCTCAAATTTTCTCCATATATAACCACATTCTAAACCATTTTAAAATAATATTTTCTTTACTTCAATTGCACAGAAAGACAATTTTTAACATTCATTGTTTTTTACTTAAAGTTTGAGTTCCAAATTTTGTCCCTCCTCCTCTCTCCTCCTCCCTCCCTGAGATAGCAAAAAATCTGATATAGGCTATACAATCATATTCTAATTTGTCAAATATTCCTTTGTGATTCAAAGTGCCTTGAAAGGAAGCATAATATAGTGGAGAAAGGGATTCTACCTTTTTCACTTACAGTGCTGTGACCTTGGGCAAGTCACAACTTTTCTGGACTTCAGCCCCTTCACTGGAAAAAAAAAGTCTGGACAAGATAACCTGTGAGGTTTTTTTCCACCTATAAATCTATGATTTGATGATCCAAAGATCACAAGACAGAGACAGACAGACAGAGAGAGACAGAGAGATAGAAATGGCAAGTAAAATACGGTCTTTTGTTGCTTTTGTTTTAGTATAATCAAGAAGGATAATGGCTTTATTTGTTCCAGGATCCGTGACCATTTGGATTTTAAGGCCAATGATCCTGGAAGGGTGGATTGTAATGGCAAACAAAGTAGGATCTTTTGCTATTTTGGTTTTAGTACAATCAAGTGCCTCTGACTGAATCTTACCTTTATCAACGAAGAGTCTTTACTAGAAGTAAAGTATAGAAACAAGAGTTTATTTAACTAGAAACAGTATATGTATTTGTATTGTTAATGTGATTAAAGATCAGTTCATAAGGAAAAGTGAATGATATATGTTCTTGATTAAAGGAGATTGTTAACCCCTCAGAAGTTGCCTTTCCTTTTATAAATGCAGATCTAAAAAACTGTGATAGCAGGCCACCCTGTATATGTTGGGGTGTTGACTGATACACAGAGACAGATAGACAGAGACAAAGAGAGATATAGAGACAAAAACAAAGAGGAATAGACAGAGAAGAAAGATTCAAAGACTGAGAACAGAGAGAGGAGAAGTATTATGAGGCTGAGAGAAAACTAAGAATGAGAGACAAAGAGAGAGACAGAGAGACATAAATAGAGAGGAGTAGAGACTGAGAAGAAAGAGACAGAGACCAAGAAACAGAGAGAGGAATAATGGAGGCTGACAAAAAAATTGAGAGTTAGAGACAAAGAGAAAGAGAGAAGTGTTTCTGACATAATTTCATTGGGATAAGAAACTTTTCGTGCAGTCTCCACAAATGCATGTCAACAATTCATTTTCAGTGTACAGTTGTAGACAATTATCTGAAATCTCAGAGAATTCAAGTGACTTGTCTACGGTCTCCCAATATATACAGATGTCATAGGCAGGACTTAAATCTAGGTCTTACTGACTTCTAGTTTGTTCTTCTCCTCAGTGAACTCTATCCTATGTCCTGCACACAATAGACACTTAATAAGTGTGTATTCAATAAACCAACTATTATGCACCATAAACTGACTTGTTCTCAATTGACACGCAGCAAAGTTAGTTCCTGGCCTCCCTAAACAATGTTCTCGGTTCTTCTCCTAAGTTGAAAAAGATGGATCCTAGAATTATGGCGTCAGTTCCTCTTCTGAAAGGAAAGCAGAATGAAGATGTCAGGGATTAGCAGGTCACACTAATCCCAGCATAATTAACTAGGAGAAATATAGCAAGAATTCTTGTTGAATGGCGTAGAGGAAAAAACCCATTGTGGATTGACTCCCCCTTAGTCTTCTGTTTCCTAAAGATTAGTACTAAAAGCTCTGAGGACCAGTAACCATTTTTTACCCATCAGTGCAAAAATCCTTACTCCTAAAAACCTTTCTCTTTGAAAAACTGACTCTGTCTCCCTTTGAATTTCCTTCATTTTCTTGGACTTTTGGTCCTTGTCCCCTGAGCCACTGATAGCCCTACAAACTCAACATAACAAAAGCACAGAGGTCTAAGGATGAAATTCTATATGTGTTACTGATCCAAAGTCTAGCTTCAGGTAGCTGGGTAGGGCAGTTGATACAGTGGCAGGCCTTGAGTCACAAAGATCCATCTCCTTGAGGTCAAATCTGGCCTCAGGCACTTATTCGCTGTGTGATACTGGACAAGTCACTTAACCCTGTTTACCTCAGTTTCCTCATCTGTAAAATGAGCTGGAGAAGGAAATGGCAAGTTGCTCCAGTAGCTCTACCGAGAAAACCCTAAGTGAGGTCATGAAGAGTCAGATAAGAATGAAACGACTGGACAACAGTGTAGTTTCATGGGGAGAATGATGTTTAAGACTTCTAGTGTAATAATAGAAGCTCTAAGAAAATGTTGTCTAACAAAGGGTGCTTGTATAAAAGGAAGAACACTGAATGACAATCTCACTTTCAGTGCTAGCTCTTCTGTTAATCAGATGTGTACCTCTGGGCCACAACTGAAAAATGAGATTATTTGAACAGATGATCTCTAAGAACCTTCAAGCTCTAAATCTTATAATCCCTGGATGAGAATTTATCTTTCAGAAATATTTTCTGGCTCTAAATGAAGACAAGTGTTTGTTCTCAGGTTATTAATGGACACAAGTGTCCCATCTAAATTTTGCATTTTCTTAGGATCTATCTAGGGATAGCTAGACTATAAGACCTAAAGACTTATCTACTAATCAATCAATCAGTCAGCAACTATTTATTAATCACTTATGAGTTTACTATGTGCCAGGAACTGAGCATACAAAGATAAAAACAAAACCTTAAGTTAAAAAAAATCCCTTTTAATTTAAAGGGATTTATATTCTATAGGGAAAGTGATATAATAATAAAAGCAATCCCATTCTGTATAAACACTTTCAAGATTGTTAAGCACTTCATATATGTTATCTCATTTGATCCTTTAAGTATATAAAGTAAATAAGTAACTTAGAAGGGAAGTACTAATTTCTTGGGGGATTAGAAAAAAAATTCATATAAGAGCGGGCACTTGAATTAAGCTTTGAAAGGAGTAAGGTTACTTCAGAAGTGAAGGTGAGCCAGAGGGCTAGCCTATCCAAAGGCATAGAGATGGGAGGTGACTGTGGTGTATGAGCAGTAAGGCCAATTTGGCTGGAGCATAAAGTGCATGGAGTAAAATGTGACAAACCTGTAAAGCTACAATGTGAAGAGATTTAAATGGCTAACAGAAAATGCCTAATTATTTTAATCTACAGGCAATGGAAGGCACTAAATATTTTTGAGCAAGAGAGATGTGTTCAGACTTGTGAATGAAGACTAAGTATGTGTAGCATGAATTGGAGAGAGTAGACACTTGGGTCAGAGAGACCACTGAGAGATTATTATAATGGTCTAGATGTGAAATGATGAAGGCTTGATCTAGGGTTGACCTATGGCATGAGTGGAGAGAATAGGATGGATGTGAGTGATGTTGTGGAGATAAAAATAACTAAGACTTGGCAACTAGCTGACTATTGGCAAGTGGATTAAGATAAGAGTGTGAAAAGTTAAAAATAAATCTTAGATTATGAACCAGGGTACTGGACAGGTTATGATACCTTCAACAGAATCAGTTCAATCAATCAATCAATCAATCAAAAATATTCCATTATGTTCCAGGCATTAAGCTAACCAAAACAAGATGTTCAAAAAGATAGTCAGATTGGGGGAAGGGAGAGTGAAAATTATATCTGTGTCAGACATGTTGCATTTGAGAATACCTACTTAGAAATGTCCAATAAGAAACTGATGATGCAGGTCTCAAGCACAGACTAGGGATTAGAGGTGGTTATGAAGATATGAGCATAATCTGCATGGAAATGATAATGGAACCTATGAGAGTTTGTGAATTCACTATGAGAATTTTAAGTTATTCTGTATCAGTATCAAGTAAGACTTTCAAATTTGAAACATCATGAAGCATTTAACCCACAAATCATATTTGAATAAATAGGTCTCTCATTTGGAAAACATTTTAAGTTTAGCATTGGACAAAAGACTATTTGAAGGAGAAATTGGTGGTTATGTCTTACATTAAATGAGGTAATATTTATTAGACACATGTTCCATAAATTGGTAGTATACACAAAATGCATATCCAGGATATTTAGTGCACTGCCACCTCAAGCCACTTCATAGGTATTTGTTGAATAATTGAACAGTTGAATTATGCTAAGCATTTTGTTTACAGAGACTCAACAACAGTGCTATCCTATGATGAGCCTGAGGGAGCCCTAGTAACCAAAGGAAGCCAATTAATTTGTCACTCTACAACTGTCTCCCATCAATAGTACGGTGAAGAGGAATTTCTGGATTTTGAAGCATAGTTACATCATGAAAACTGCCAAGATCAACAATTTTTTTATGCAATTCAATCACCAGAAAATTAAAGATAAGCATATGGTCATTGAAAATATTGTTAAAAATTGCTTATGCCAGTTGTCTCATCGATAACAATCTTTGCCATTATCTTGTCACTGTCCTGTTGTTGTCCTTAAGTTTAAAAGGAAAACACAGTCGCCTTGATCAAATCCTCTGTCAGGCCTTAAATGACTTAGAAGATTGGAAAGCCTAAGAGATTCCATTTACCTCTAACTGCTCAGCCATTTGAACAGGCCCAATGAATCATACATAAGATTGATTACACTGCAATACTTTCCAAGGCAAGTGATTGCATTGGTGGTAGTTCTCCCTCTACCACTGTGAAGGGAAAATTCTATGCCTTGGTTTTGTTGTGAGTAAAATTCTTCTGCTGCTGAGCCCAATCACACATAGATAGGTCTTGCTCTTAGAGAACAAACACAGTTCCCTCATTAGGTTTTGAGTTACTTGAGGGAAGAGTCTGACCTTGACCTTTCTTTTTACTCCAGTGCCTGGCACATAGTAGGTACTTAATAAATAAATAAAATTATTGATTGCCTGAAGAATGAGGCATCAGAGGAGGACTGGAGATGTCATCTATTGTTTTGAATGATTTATTTGTAAAAAAGTATAATTCTATATATTCACCAGCCTGTCTATCTGAGTCTGTTCACTTTTCACAAGCATTTATCCAATACCTAATGTGCTAGATAGTAGGAGTGGTAAAAAGTTTAATTGCCTACTCTCATGGAGCTTAGTCTAGTAGAGAGATTGAGCACAGAAAGATTAATTATCACGAGCAAATTGGTGACTTTGCTCTGGCCTCCTTTAAGCCTCATCCCCCACCATGGACCACACAGTCATTATTCCTCATTCCTGAAGATCACATGGAAGCTTTGGGTAGCCTACTTACAACTATGTGTGACTAATTGCTAAGGGGTTTATACTGAGACATGATGAGAATTCCCCCTGCATCACCGGCTACAAAGCCAGACGAATCCAATATACAAAGAGACTTGGTGGATGTAGAAAAGGGAAAGGTCTGCCATTCAATTGCCTCAGCTTTGACTCTCACCTGTGTGGCTATAGAGAAGCTTTTGTTTTGACTGGGGAAGGGGAGGGGGGGCAGAGCTCTTTTTCAAACCTCTTTCCCCTCAACCCACCCCAATATGGATCAGGGACTCAGTTAGTAAACTGGGATCTTGTCAGTCATTTCCACTTTTCCTGAGCAGGTGACTGAACACAGTTCTTGGCATGGATAGGTACAGGCTGGAGGGTGTTCTTGTGAGTTCAAGAAGAGCTTGAACTACTTGAAGCTACTCCTCAGTGAGAGGAGTAACTAGCTGACTGGCAGCAACAATACAGATTGCAGGCAAAGAAAGCTTTTACATAAGCTAGGCTGAGCATGACAAGAGGACTGGCTCGAGTCTGGCCATTTTACCAAAAACATACTAAGAGGGAAGGTTTAGACAGTGTAGATCATAGGTGAAATGTACACTGCTTATATAGCTCCCCAAAGATTGAAACAGCTATCTTAGTCAAGTTATTGAATCCTATTTTGTTAATGTACAAGTTGTGAGACTTCTATGCTTAGCATGTCTTATGTGAGCAGGAATAAATTACTGTCCCATACCTGATTCCTGTTGTACACTGAATACCTTGCTACTTCCACATTTTGAGAAGGTCCTATAGGTCAACCATAATTAAAATAATTCCAAGTAGTACCAGAGTGGGGATTTAACCAATCAACAAGTATGCATTAAATGTCTACTCCGTGGAAGGTACAAAGCCAGCTTATTAGGATAACAATGGAAGTCAAAAATGTGAGGGAAGGGAACTTTTTCATCTTTATGGGTCAATCTCCTTAATCCAAACCGAATGATTGGTTTCACAGCAAAGCTCTCCCCTGAGTGGCAATAGGAATACTGTAATACCTCAGTCTCTGTGGGTGCAGCCAAACAGTCTTTCCCCATTAGCTAGGTAGCCTAGTGGTTACAGCCATGGACCTAGAGTCACAAAGACCTGAGTTTAAACTTTGCCTCACCTACTAGCTGTCTGACCCTGGGCAAAGCACTTACCTTCTATTTGGTTCTGTTTCCTGATCTGGAAAATGAGGGTGATAAACTTACCTCCCAGGATTGTTGGAAGGAGAAGATAATCTTTGTAGAGCACTTCGGAAATCAAAAAGCGCTATATAAATGCTATCCAGCTACTAGGAGTAGTAATAGTTGTAGATAAGATAGGTGTAAAGTGTATTCTGTTACTGGAAGTATAAGGTAGAAGATCATTATCCAACATAAGATTCAAGAAAGGCTTCATAGAAAAGGCACTGTCCAGGCTTTATTACTAGGGACTTGAAAGCTTGGGTAGGAATCCAGTAGCAGATAAGAGGAAGGGAACACCTTCTGGGCAAAGTGAGCATCCTTATCAAAGGCACAGAAACAGGGAGGTTCATGTTCGCTCAGAGGACAGAGAATACGCTAGTTTGGCTAAAGTGTGGAGGGTTAACAAAATGGCACAAGGCTAGAGAGGCAGGGCTGTGGGAGGGTCTGATCAATTCAATGTCCAGGTAAGCAATATTGAAGGTTTATTTGTTTTATTTGTGTTTTGATTTTAGCAGAATATTTTGCAATATTCTGGGTGATTAGTAGTAACAGTCTTGACAAGGCTGGTGTCAGGAAAACCAGAGAAAATACAAGAGGTGTTTCGCAAGTGGAACTGATAGGATAATAGAAATGAGAAGTAAGGAAGAGCTGAAAATCAGAGATAACTTCAAGACAGTGAACATGGGACTTTAGGTACTACAGGACTAAGAAGGAAAGAAGGAAGTCTGAAAGAGGAATGATAATCATCTCAGAGCCTTCAGGGCTCCTCCATGCCAGAAACACCTGGTACTTTCTGTAACCATTAGAGAAGGCAAAAGATGTCAACAGACAGCATGGACTGGTGGGGAGGGGTTGGGGGGGGCGTACTGCAGGATGTATCTTTTCTTACAAAAAACCTCATTATTATGTAGATCTGCCTTTTTGACAAACAGCCCCATTATTTACACCCATCAGAACAAGGATCTAGAGAGATTATCCTAGAAGAACCCAAATAACTCTCATCTGGTGATAGAACCGCTGTGGCATATAATACCTTATATGCAAATAGGCAATACTGTTTGAACTTTGAGTGCATGCATTATGCAAAATTGGGATTTATGTAACTTTCAAACAGATCCAGAATACCCTGATCTTTATTAATTCAATATAGAACTCAAATAAGCAATTCTGTGCCTGGCATGAAAATTTATGGAAAGGCTCTGAAGCACCCTCTGTCTCTCTCAGCTCCACCAGGAAAGGAGAAAGGAAATAAGCTGAAGTCTGACAGGATCGCAGGAGAAGAGAGATGCACATTAAACACATTTACACAGAGGATAAGCAGTGAAAGACTCCATCTTTCCTTACATGAGAATTTTCTCTCATTGTTCATTGCTTCCACCAACTTCAAAATATTGGTTTCACGTTTATAAATTCCCAACTCAATCAAGCTGTATCAAATATTGTCCCTAGCCGTCTTAGTGACAAGCATACAGCTCTAAGTGATTTCCTTCCCGAGTAAGCAATCACTCTTTGATAATCCAGCTTTGACATGTGCACAGATACAGAACAGCCTTAAGCAAGCCAACCAGCTTTGCAACCTCCAAGAATCTTCAGGGTGCTTTGAAATTCTGAAAAGAGCTCTCCAAACAATGCTAATTTAAATTCATTCATAATGAATTAATTTTGGTTCATATGCACTGAAGATCTCATTGTTGTATGGAGGAGGCACCTATGATCACATATGTAAAGTTTTACAGATTACAGTTTTACATTTTACAGATGAAGAAACTGAGGTCCTGGGAATTTAAGTGACTTGGTCACAGTCACCTACGGGAGATTGCTTTGTACTGTGTCATGCTGCCTCCCAGGGATCCTAGGTTCTCAAAGGATCTCACAGCGAATCACAAGCTCCATCAAGTCCTCTCATTATGGAAACACTTAGAGACATGGTAATGGATTATATGTCTACCATCTGAAAGTTATTCTAGCTAAGTTCAGAGAAACTCACTGTCAGAACAATAGATCACAGAAACTCATGACGACCTTCTACCACAATGTTGAATATTTTCATTATGTCTTTGTATCCCCAGTAAACCTACAATAATGTCTTGAAAGTGTCAGTACCTTATTGGTAAGACTGGAAGGGCTGGTATTTATATAGGTGTAGAGGTATCTATACCAATGAACTCAAAGAGAATCTTGAAATGGGATTAAATGCAAGGTGTAACCATGAAGTATTAAAACAGATTCAACCACTTGATAGAGTAAATAGAGGGCAGAATTAAGTGTAAGGTATCTGGAAAGGTAGGAAGGGCTTCGAATGATAAATTGAGTACCTTAAAATGAGTATCATAAAATGAGTACTTTGATTTGGGGGATAATAGGGAGCCACTGGAATTTGTTATGGAGTAGAGGTAGCTAGTTGGCAAGGTGGATAAAGTGCTACACTTGAAGTCAGGAACATCCTTAAGGTACCTATTAACTATGTAACCCTGAGCAAGTCACTCTTGTAAAAATGCCTATTTTAAAGAGTTGCTATGAGAATCAAATAAGATAATATACATAAAGTAATCTGCAAACTTTAACAAGCTATAGGCCAGAACTTTTAATTAATAGTAATATTAACAAGTATTAACAAAATAACATATACAGAATCATCACTGTAATAGCTATACCCAAGGTAAACTGTAGCATAATTTTTTAAAATTACTGAAGGAAGAGAAACAGTTGCATAATAAAGCAGAAGGTCAGGTGTCACAAGGCTTCCAAAGGGAAATATTTTCACTGCCTCTTCATAAAATTGAAAATTAAATACACAATGAAGAAACTGGACTGGGAAATTAAAACTATAGATATTTCCATTCATAAGCCATCTACCATGCATGCATATAGCATATTAGTCAGTTTCCATCCCCTGGTGTTCATAAGCTATACTGACTTTACAAAGGGGAATTTGAGCATGGTTACTGGTCAAACTTGAGCTCTGACTGTGCAAAAACAGAATTGGATGTTTGGCAGGAGGTGAGTGGGCTTCGTGGCTATTAACACACCATTCTTTGGCTCAAGATAATGCATCTATTTAAAGGAGCTCATATATGACTCATAGCAAATACAAGAAGCATTGTCTTGCTAAACCTAAAAATAATGCCTAACCAGCCTGAGTATGTCTAATCTTAAAATTTTATTAATAATTAATGAGTGAGAAGTGGAGAATACCCACTGCTTCTCTGTGGCTGCAGTTTTTTTACCTTAAATAATTCACAAACACATCTGCACCAAGAAATATTCTAATATATTATTTTGAAAGATTCCGTATCTTTGATGTTCTCATGATAGCTTATATTGCTCTGCAGGGTTTTGAATGAGGCTTCAGTCTCATTCTGATTCCTATTATCTTATTTGTAGGGGTTGACTAGGTACAAAAGGGAGGAAAAAAACCACCAGTCTGAAAGCAGATATTTTGGTTTGTGACCTTTGTCAGCTTTCATCAGGTAAACAAGACTGAGTTTGGAATTTATCTCTTAGAGGAAGAATTTTTTTAAAAAGAAGGAAAAACAAAACAAAACCTTAAGGCAAAAGTTTAAATTCAGTGAATCATAACTAAGTACCAACAGGATTTCAACAGAATTTAGTTACCTTTATCCCTTTTTCACAGACTCATAGACTAAGGAGGGACCTTAGAGATCCTGGAAATTCAGATAAATTCCTTCACTTTTCAAAGCCTCGTTTTCTTCCTTGATGATATGAATAAATTCCCTTTCAGCTCTGAAATTTTGATTCTATGTTTATGTTTTGACCTAAACCAACTGGCTTATTTTACAAATGAGAAAACTGAGAACCAGATCTGGTAAATGCCTTGTACCAAATCACACAGCTCATTAGGCAGGCCTGGGATTAGAACCCGAGTCAGCTGATTCCTAACTCCTAGATGAGTATTCCGTTACCATGACACCATTCTGCCCCACATTTTTTGTCATTATTAATATTCAAGAGATGCTCATGCCCATCAGCTTCATGAAAGATGTGGATATGAGATACTAATTCTCTAAGACAGGAACAAGGAGCCAAGTGAGTGAACTATCGACCCCATCATTAAAGCAACCATTAAAAGACCTGGGTGAGAGAAAATTGGGGGTGGGTTTAAGGCGATATGAGAGCTATCTTCAGATATTTGAATATTTATTATGTGACTCCATTCATCCATCAATCAACACAGTAGATGCAGGATTTGATTTAATCTACTAATTTTACCCAGAGGGAAAATTAGGATCAATGAGTAAAAGTTACAGAGAGAACAGTGTGTGTGTGTGTGTGTGTGTGTGTGTGTGTGTGTGCGCATGTGTGTGTGTGTGTGTGTGTGTGTTGTGTGTGTGTACTTTTGTTTAGGAATGTGACTTTATTAGTCAAGGGAATCCCCCCTCCCTCATTTAATACAAAAGAAAGCTCGAAGTTCATGTCAAATAATGTACTGAGATGGAATGTCTGGGCAGAAAAATTATGAGGAATATGGAATCAGCCATGGGAAGTGACCATACAGACAGACTGGGAAATGATGAAACACCCTAAGGCAAAGGTGGGGGCTTAAGGATCTTCAGGCCCTGGAAACCTCTGGTAGAGTGCTGTGAATACGTAAGATGAGAGGAATGCAGCTCAAAAGAAAAAGCTAGAAAAATAGTGTGGGTATTGACAATGGAGTAAGGAAATGGTTAGGGTACTGAGGTATTCAGGCCAAGTTATGAAATGAAGAAATTGTCTCTTCACCAACGGCCTTAATTCCAGCGCATGCTTCTAGGAATAATATCCAACATTTTTTTTCCTGGGAATTAAGTGCTGGACTATGAGTTTTTGTGAGGACTAGGTCTGAATTTCTGAAGACAGGGAGGTAGAGATCACTAAAATGAGGGGTCTAACTCTAGTATTGCTAAAGGATGTCCAGCTCTATGTCTAATCTCACTGACTTTGCTAAACGTATCTCATAGATCATTTTCATTATGTTTGCAAGGGTCTTCTCATCCTGAAACTTTCCTTAGCCCCTGGGGCCTTTTCACTCTGAAACATCCCTCTGCCATCCCAGCCCCCTTCCCTCATTGGTGAATTCCTTCCAGGGCCTCCATTTTGGGGACAGGTCCAATCAGGTCATGATATATATTCCCTTCTCAGCTGTACTTTTGACTCTCTTAGACCTTATCACAAGCCTTCATTTGAATACCTTCTAACCCTAACCCCCAACCCCCATTCAGCTACTTTTTTTATGTGGTCTTCCCCCAAAAAAACCTTTTGGAGGCAGACTGTCTTTTTTTTTGCTTTTTGGCTTTTATTTGACTCTCCAGTGCCTAGCAGACTATCCGAAACAAACTAAGCATTTAATAAATGTTGTTGACGGTCTGTGGAGAATCCTTTAAGAGATACGAGCCAGATTCCTATGTGCCCAGGAAAAACCCTGGGTGGATACATAATGAGCCACAAAGATTAATGAGAAGTTCCCAAGAAAGATTAAATCAGTCTGCCTTTCAGAGAACAGACTCTGATATTTGATTTACAACCAGAATCATAAAATTACTGAGTCTCAGATTTTGATGGGATTTCGGGGATCATCAGACAGCCTTTTTTCCCCTAAGATCGGCCAACCTTTTTGAGGACCTAGTATCCATGCATCAAACCGAAGGAGAAAACAATAGAAACAAATACTGAGAGAAGGTCCACTTGATCAAGTGCAGCTTCAGTGTGTGAGGGAAGATTCACATCTTCCAATTTTTAACCCTCATCAGATGGAGTAGCTCAGAAAAGCAGTGATCTGTGCTCAAACTATGCCTACCCACTGATTACTTCAGTTGAAGAGCCTGGCTTTTATGGAGAGGCAGTATAACTAGTGTAGCTAAGAGAGAAAAACATACCTGTCTCAACAAACTTAATTCATCTGACTAGGTTTAAATATTTTCTTTCCTCCTTCCTTCCCTCCCTCCTTTCTTCCTACCTTCCTTCCCTTCTTCCTTCCTTCCTTCTTTCCTTCCTTCCCTCCTTCTTTCCTTTCTTCTTTCTCCTATTCCTCCTTCTTCCTCTCCTCCTCCCCCTCCTTTGCCTTTTAAAACCATAAATAGTGAGCAATGATTAGACAGAATAGTGAGTCACCTTGTTGACTTATTTCCCATGGTCACACTGATACACACCTATAGGAGATCACATGAGCTTTGTAGCTGGATTGTTTTAGAATCCCTGCAGTCATTCAGCCCTCCAATACCTCAAGAAAGACTGAAATCCTGCAGGAGGGACATACCATGGGGCCATCACACACTATATCAAGAGAACTTCTTCTAGACAGGGGGATATCTGGTCTTTGTGCAATCCTTGGCTCTTGCACTGAACCTATGTGGCTTGTCCAGATGGATAGTGGGTGGGCTTCAGTCTATTAGGAAATTGCAGTCAAGTCAGACCAAGAAAGGAACAAGGTCTAGGGAGAGTCACCCTACATGCATCCCTTCTATACTAACTTTATATCTAGTTGAAATTTGGTTAAATTAATAACAAGAGCAATCTTGAAGTAGAAAATAAGGGAAAGAGATGTCAGGGGATGAAAAAGTCCCATGAAACCTCAGAAGGATGTACATGGGTGAGAAAAAGCATGCAACCTATCCCAACCTTCCCATCCTCACCAGATAAACCCTGCATGCTGGTTGAATGTTTTTCAATTCAATACATATTTATTGAGTACCTGACAGTGGTCTCTCCATTCACACCACCACCACTTTTTTTACAGGCCCTCATCACCTCATATGTGGTGTATTGCAATAACTTTCTAATTGGCTTGTTTCATGTCTCTCTCTACTATAATTAGTCTTCCACTTAGCTGTTGAAGTGATTTTCTTTAAGTTCAGGTCTGACCATGTAAACCTTCTACTTAATAAATTCCAGTCACCCCCTTATTATCCCTCAGATCACATATAAAATCCTCAGATTGGTGTCTAACCTGGCCTTTCTCCCCACCTTTAACTTTCCTCCACACACCTTATCATACAGCCACACTAGTCTTGTTCAGATTCAGTTCAAATTCTACCTCCTACAAGAGACCTCAGACCAAAGCTAGGTTCTTTCCTCCAAGATAAATTTCCACTGATTCTTTCCATGTACATAGTTATTGACTCTCACCCATTAGAATCTCAGCTCCTTGAGGGTAAGTATTGTTTTTACCTTTCTTTCATCCTCAGCATTTAGTTAGTGCAGTGCCTGATGTGTAATATGAAGTTAACAAATGTTTGTTGATTGATCCACTCTATATCAGATACTAAGATAAGTTCCCTGGGCTAAAAGTTCTTATAATTTAATAAAAGAAGACTGAGACAAGTATTCATTAACAATAAGTCAGAAAATGGTAAATGCAATAAAGCAGGAAGTTCCCAGAGTCAGGTTAGATCACATGCAGTCAAGAAAATGTGTATAGAGAAGATGGTATTTATGGTGGACATTTAAATATATTTAGATTTTTTTCAACATGTGGTGGGAGAAGGAGGTAAGATAGTCTAGACAGAGCTAAGGTGTAAGGCTCCAGGAAGACAGGGATTGTGGTTAAGTTCTATTTGTGTCAACTGTTAGGTACCATGGTGCACATAGTGCTGGGCCTGGAGCCAGGAAGACCTGAGAGCAAATCCAGACTCAAACACTAACTAGCTGTGTGACCCTGAATAAATCATTTAACCTTTGTTTGCCTTTATACAACAAAGAAATAGATGGCAAATCACTCCAGTATCTTTGCCAAGAAAACCCTATGAACAGTATGGTCCAATCATATTTGTTTCTGTTTCCATCAGTGCTTAGCATGGTATTTTCCACAATAGGTTTTTGAAAAATTTTATTGTTGAATGAAAAGATGAACAATATTAGTAAGGTCTTGGTGCAGAAAAGAATGAAATATGTTCTAGGAATATGCCCTGAGCCAAGGCTATGTTTTGGAGAGATAAACATGTCAAGGTACAATCAGGCTTTGAATGCCAAGTTAAAGTATCTTTTCTCTCTCTCTCTCTCTCTCTCTCTCTCTCTCTCTCTCTCTCTCTCTCTCTCTCTCTCTCTCTCTCTCCCTCTCCTTGCTCAGGATCACACAGCTATTAAATATGTAAGACTGGATTTCAGCTCAGGTCCTCTTGATTCCAGGACCAGTATTCTATCTACTGAGCCACCTAACTTCTTCTAAAGTACCTATACTCAGTGCAGCAGGTAACAAGAACCACTTTCTTTTTTATTCTTTATATTTTCTTTTACTTTTTTTGTATAGGAAAGTGATAAGATCCAAGTTATTCCCAGGAAAATATGTCAATAACATCTAAAATGGAAGGGGGGGCAAGTTTGGAACCTTGGAGACTAGTGAGGAGTCTATTGCAATACTCCAGACAATTATAAATGAGAGCTGAATTAGAGTAGTGGCAGTGGAAATGAAATCTTTTTTAGAATTTGCTTGTACCCTCCTGTGCTCATCACTACCTCTGTTCTATTCCCCACCCCTACCTTGTCTCACTGTAGCAGTTGCTATCTGGATCTCAGGGCATTTAGAGAACCTTACTTTGCCCCATATACACAGAATTTTGGGGTCCTAAGACTTCTGACTTCTGTGATCCTGTCACCTTCTCCCAAAAGAACATGGCAAGACCCAGAACACGCCAGGCATGCAGCAGTCATCACTGTCCTCTTGGAATTACATCACTGCAGTCTAATCCTCTGGTTTATATTATGCCTAAAATCTCCAGCAACATGCAATACACAGTATAATCCAATGCAAAGTACTTTTTCCCAGAGAAATATACAGTATAAGGATATGGAGGCAAACATAGAATGCCATCCAGCTGACCATACTCCCAAGCCTTATACTACTCTCGAACAGGGAGGTCTCATTGGGCTCTCTTGGGCTCCCCTCTGACCACATAGTCAGTGTTGTAGTGCTGTGCCCAGTTAGGAGCACCTTCCCTGAAATCAAGCCTAACTTTGCCTTTATAGGATGGTAAACAGGAAGCATCAGAGGGTGAGCAGCTAGCACTCTTATCATGGTAATGGGCAGAGTTGCAGTCATCCTTTCACTCCTACTGATCTAGTCAATCCTCCATTCAGTCATCCAGGTGATCTCCCTAAAGGGCAGGTCAGCCCTCAATAAATTCTAGTGGCTTCTTATTACCTTCAGGATTAAATATAAATTCTCTATTTATCACCCCAAATCCTGCATCATATGCTCCCCCACTCCTGCTACCTTTTCAGTCTTCTTACCCCTTGTACTCACACTAAATATTCTTTGATAGCATGACTCTGGCATCCTTGCTATTCCTTTTACAATACACATATCCTATCCTGGAACGTTGTTCATTGGTTGAATCAGAGATTCACATTCAAGCCACTGCTAAAAATCCTAATTCCTATAGGAAATCTTTCCCAAACCCTCTTAATGCTAGGGCCTCCCCTTTGTGGATCATCTCTAATATATCCTGTATCTAGTTGTTTTCATTTTTCTCCCCCAGTAGACTGTGAGCTCACTGAAGGCAGGTACAATTTTTTGCCTTTCTTTTTATCCTTAGCGTTTATTAACACACTGTCTGGTACATAGCAGCGCAGGATATATATTTGTTTACTGAAAGATCAAATGCTATTCAAATTATGTCAAAACAGGGATACGACAATTCCCTAACTTAGTCAAAACCTAAGGACAGCTCTACAGATGGGATGTCTAAGCCACTAGGTAGAGTGCCCAACCAATTCTGTGGTGATGAATATGTGTGGGCACTGTGAGCTTCAGCTACATTCAAATAAAACTTAGTTTATTGACAGCAACTCCCACATTACCCTGGGAACATTTTCTAGCTCTGAGGGTGTTTGAATTAATGAAAACAAACTGGTATTTTGTTGTGTTGAGGTTGTATTTAAATTCACCGAGAACTATTTTTGTCATAAAGTGAAATTAAAAAAATAATAACTTTAGCACTTGCTAATAGAGACTATAAACAAAGGCATTGTTCATCTTATTCCTTCACTACTTCCAAAATCTAAGCTTAGCATAAATGTTGAGTTTAGCCAAAGAAAACAAAAGGGCTCCTTAAACATACAAGGGAAATGCTTAAAGTGATAATTGTTTTTCCGTTGTCTATTTTAGAGATCAAATGAAATGGATTCTTTGGTGGATGCTAAGAAACCTTTTGGAGAAGCAAGATACAGCATTTATCGAATGAGTACATGGTCATCGAAACATGTCAAATTTTCTGAGCCTCAGTTTCCTCATCTGTAAAATGAGGATGCTAATACTTGTACAAGTATCTCACAGGGTTGTGAAGAAGGCATTTTGTAAACTTAAAGAGATATAGAAAGATAAACTATTGGTATCATCTTATGCTATTATCCAGAATGTGTCTATAAAACAAAGATGGGTTCATTTCTAAATTTCATATATGCAATACAATAGAAGTCTATATTACATCAACCTTGGAAAAAACTAGTTGTTAGCCAAATCGTTGTTATGAAAATGTTGTATAAAGAAATTGTTTCATTCTTATTCTTGGTTTCTTTCAATAAGTCTTCTGTCATCCCATGCTAATGAACTCTTCATATCCCACTGCATTATTTTTTTCTTTTTCTTTGTATCCTCAAGATTTACCTTTTACTTCATAGTGCCACAAAGTAGGTGCTTAATAAATATTTGTTGACTTATTGGATAAAGGAAATAATTAATGAATAAGCAAGAATGTATGAGTAGATGAATGAATGAATAGAAAGATGAAAAATTAATAGATGAGCAAACACACGAAGGACTCAAAGGCAAGAAAATTTCAGGTATTGTCAGCAAACAACTATTTGTCATGTTTGCCCTCAACAGAGTAAGACTTTCTTAAAAGAGACATTGGTGAGGAAAAAAGGTCAGCAGTATCTTAGCCTCCCTAAAAATCTATGTTCTTTTTTTCCCTTTTGAAATGGCCACTTAATTATACGAATGATTCATGCACAATTCATTAGATAGTGAGGTAGAATGCAAAGCTAAACCCTAATTCCTCTCTGAGGGTAACTAACCTGCCACTAGAAATAATTATGAAATATTTCCCACCTCTTTAGAAGATTACAAAACAATTCTGCTTTGTTCAAATTCCCTGTATTCTGACATTGCCGCAAAAGCACTACTCCACAGAATCACAGAGTTGGACAAGAGTTTACCTAGAACTAGAGAATTTAGAATTAGAAGAAACTATAGATTTCATTTAGCCCAAGCTAAATTTTAGAGAGAGGAATACTAAGGTCCAAACATGGATGGGAAATGAGTTGCCCAAGATCACTCAGGTAATAAAAGGAAGAGTTGGGATATGAACCCAGATTGTCTGACCCTGGATCCAGGATACTCAACTAAAAATTAATCACTCCTTATAATTGGGCAAATGGTAAATATGTAAAGGATCCCTGATTTTCTGTTGGTAGAACTCCTAGTATGGGAACTCCTTCCACATTAGACTATCTACGTAGAGGCAGTTCATTGAGGGTAAAGGCAGTTCATTGAATCCTCGGCATTCAGCACAAGACTATCAGGGGAAGGGAACCACTGTCTTGAGGGTACATGTGGCCTTCTAGGTCCTTAGGTATGGCCTTTGACTGAGTCTAAGTTTTATAGAACAGATCATTTTATTAAGATGATTTGTTTAAAAAAAAGAGGATTTATTCTGTGAAATATGGATTCAGTCAAAGGGCTGCACTTGAGGACCAGAGAGACACATGTGGCCTTGAGGCCACAAGTTCCCCATCCCTTGTAGATCATAGTAGGTGCTTAATAAATGCTTTCTAATTGGACCAAGGTATATAATAAGTGTTACAAGTCATAGTTCCATGACTTAGTAGAAAAGTACTAGGCAGTTTTCCTGAGGCATTAAGAAGTTAAATGAATTGTACCAATTCCACGAGATTGTAAACTCCTTAAAGGCAGAAACTGTCTTGTCTCCTTTTGTATCATTAGCACAGTGCCTGGAACACAGTTAGGGTGTAAATAAATATATATTGATTGGTTGATTGATAGAATGTGTCAGTGGTAGGATTTGTGCCCAGGCCTTTCTGATTTCCTTTGAGACTTAGTTCATGAATCATCTCTTATGGGAAGCCTTTCTTAATGAATGCTAGTGTTCTCGCCCTCAAATCATCATGCAGCTCCTTGTCTGTTTACACATTATACCTCCTCAAGTAGAAGGTGACTTTCTTGAGACCCAGGGCCATTTTATTTTTCCTTCTTCCTTTTCATGCCTGTCACACAGCAAGGCTTTGCAGATTATTAGATGTTTTATAAAGGTTCCTTGGATTGGATTGAAAGTCCAGAATTATGTCTGTTATGTTAAAACTAAAGAATGTTTCAATAATATTTTACTCTTTTAAACATGAAAGTAGATGAACTAATCTTATGATGACTGTGTCAAAGTCACAAACACACAGATGGCCGATGAATTCACATTCTTTGAAGAACTATGGTAACCCCCAAATTCAAAATAAAATTTGCTCCATTATAAATCACAAACAGAGATTATTACATTAATTATCTACTAAGGCATACAGGGCTATATGTGTATATATATATATATATATATATATATATATATATATACATATATATACGTATATATATTTATATTTATAAATACATAGCCATCAAAGAACATTTCAAAATTAAAAATTTCCTATTAAGTAACTGAGCCAGGATTCAAACCAAGGTCTTCTGACTCAAATCCAGGGTTCTTTCCAGTACCAAAGTCTTCTAGGATGCAAGCTATTTCCCAGGATATGAAAAGAGAGCTAACCTAGGCCACTAACTAATGATATAATGAATTTCTGCAATTTTTGAAGGTTGTTATGACAGTAAGAAGAAAGAATTGCAGTAGTTACTTGACTTGGTTACTTATCCAGCCATTTATTGTTATTTTTTTAATAAGATCCACCATTAAGTTGCTGCTCCAACCAATTGTCCTTCTAAATAGTGGCTGTAATTAACAAGCTGTGCACATTGCTCTATTTCCAATATCTCCTGATGGTTATTGTTCATAGACCTACCTGTGGCCTTTACTGGGGTTTGTTCTCCTAGCAACAGTTTTAACCTTTTGGCATGGATTTTCCCTTGATAATGTGAGTCAGCCACCACTGCTGATGTAAAAGACATGTTACAGAGGGTACAACACTTGTTCTTATCCACCATGTCATCATCACTTCCCTGCAAGGAAAGAAGAAAAGAAACGAAAATATTAGAGGGAAAACAAACAAGGCTCTGGGACCTTGAGTCTGCAGAAGAAATCACTCAGCTAAAACCTATCAGAAAAACTAAGCCTTCCCCACCCCCACCTCCACCTTTGCATTGCATCTGAGATTTATCACAAGACGGGTTCAGCTAAAGCTTAACAGCTTTACTTCTCTCCTTCAATCTTCTTGAAAGACAATGTGCTATGGGAGGCAGAATAGAAGACTAGTGGTTAGAAGACCTGAGCTTTTTAATCCTGGCCTGGTATTGACTAGCATTGCGCAAGTAAGCTGCTTAACCCCTCTGATGGTCAGTTTCCTGATGTACCAGTGGGGATTCTAGTGCCCACCCTGCCCATTTGCTGTGAGGATCAAATGAGATGATGTAGGTAAAGTGCTTTGCAAACATTAAAATGCCGTGCAAATGTCAGGTATCATTATTGCCGATTACCTCCTTATCTCACAATACATTTCAAGGGTCAGGTGCTGAAAAGGATCTTGAGAATTATCTCATTCAGTCCCCTCGTTTTATAGAAGAAGAAAACATTTTGTAGAACAAGAAAACGTCAGTGACTTGCTCAAAGTCATTCAGGGAAGAAAGTTGCAGTTAGAATTTGACCTGAACCCTCTGACTCACAAACTGGTATTTTTGAAAATTCTGTTTTCTTTTTAATAACATGTAAAGAAAAATGAGACAGACACTTACTTGGGAAAATAGATATCTAGTGCAATGAGGGAAAATAGCACTAACAACACCAGCACAGTATAAGCAATTTTAGATTTCAACTGAGTTCCTTGTAGAGATCTGCAAATTGGGGATTATTCAATATTTATCTCCACTGCTAAGCCAAACCAGTCTCACTTACTGGGGTACTTTTCAGAGCATTCTACCTCTTCAGAGCTTGCTTGATCCATCATATCAATACTCCAAAGTACTTGAGATCGCATTGACTTGTACATTCCCTCCAAAAATGCGGATCACACCCTCCCTATGCTTTCCCTTCACGTGAAAGTCCCACTGATATTTTCTTATCCCAACGTGCTAAGAAGACCTATTCTCCTGATCTTTTTAGTGTACTGATGGAGCATCTTGGCAGTCTCTTGGTTATCTTGCACTCACTCTTATTTTGTGAGCATACCTTTCATCAATGACATTTTACATTACTTCCTCAATGTCATTATTTATTTGTAATGTTCTACAGCCTACCCATGCCCACCATGAGCCTCTCCCATTGTCCTCAACTCCATTGAAAAACCTATCTTTTTAATGCTATGTGTTGTGTTAGCATTCTATTTTGTGCACTCCTACAATATCACCAGAAGAACGATGGTGTTAAAAAGATATGTTTTGGATTCAAATAGGATCTTAGAGTCATTAAAAGGATTTTATGATTTCCCAAAGACAAAATAATCCACTTTCTTCTTCCTGTTCAATCCTAGGGCTGATTCATAAACAATTTCCAGTATTGGTTTAAAATATATAGCTATTAGCATTTTAGGTTGTCCATCCAAATACTTATCATAGCCTGAACAATACGAATTCTTCATCCATTTAATTATTTTTCCTGTGTAGTTACGGCAAATTCTTTTGAGAGATTAAAAGACCTAATTAAGGAAATTCTTCATTACTTTTGGGACTTGATGCAATTAAAATAATATTATGGACAAACTAACATCTGGAGGGTCTCACCATTTGTAGCAGGGGTTCTTAGATATTTTGTGCCATGGACTCTTGATAGTCTAGTACAGCCTGACAGACTTTATCAAGCTAATATGGAACTTCTCTCCAAAAAAAAACCTTTTTAAATGTATAAAATAAAATACATATGATTACAAAGGAAACCAATTATATTAAAATAAATCTATTGTCTCCCATCCAAAATCAAAGACTCCCTGAAAGCTATTCATGGGCCCCCTATTGTTTTATAGACCACAGATCAAGAATTCATGATTTAAAGGGGATTACTATTGAAATTATACTTGAACAGCTGAAAATGATTTGTTTAGCATAATAAGACATTCATTTTATCTGTTTGGGTCCTCTGTCCAATAGCATAGATCATAAATTGTTCCCAATTTCATAAGTTACTGAGACCAAATATTTCATCACAGTTTGGTTAACCCTCATGTAGTAAACCTCTAGGATTTTTTTCCCTACATGAAGAAAAACAGAAATTTTGGTTTCTGGTAGGAAGAAGAAAAAGAAATGTTGCTGAACCTTTTCAGTCCATTGAACCTAACTTAATCCCTTTGATTTGCAAAAACAAAACAAAACAAAAAAAAAACAGTAGGTATGATGGGAGGGGATGAAAATGAGTATCCTCACTATGGTTTCATCCAGTCCATTTGCAGTTCTGTTTAGCAGAGCCCATGGAAGTGATTTGCCTAGACCAGGGGTAGGGTTAAGTATCACAGTAAAAATTAAATTTCTAACCATAACTCAGAGAAGAGTTAAACAGAGACAGGTCAAAACATGGGACAGAGGAGTTAGTTGAAAATGTTGACTTTAAACAAAGAATTTTTCTAGTTATCTTGATTGATGGAACTAGTTGGGTATCTGCATCATAAAAGAACTAATGATGGCCTTTGAGGATATCAAATTAAAAAGAGTGCTATCTAATAAAAATTAGAATGTAAACATTTTGAAGGGAAAGACTATCTTTTTTTCTTGCTTGTATATTTATATTACATATTATAAGTGCTCAGTGAATGCTTGTTGACTAAGTTGCTGATACCATCCCTAGAAGCAAATAGAAGCCAAAGACCAGAAGATGGCAGCTGAAAGAAACAGCAGAATGAACAGTAACTTTGGAGAGTCCTGGCAGAAAGCAGAAGAAACAGTAGAGATATTCAGCAGAGAGATGCACTCAGCTGGATGAGACGAGACAATTTGTCCCTGGAATGTTTCCATCTTGGTAGGCTCTAACAAAACTTATAAGGTTGTAAGGTCTTAGAATGCTAAAACTAGAAAGGACTTTAGAGGAAAACCTGGTAGGGGTGGGGAAGCTTGAGGCCTTGAGGCCACATGTGATCCGCTAGGTCTTCAGGTGTTGCCCTTTAACTGAATCCAAATTTCACAGAACATATCCCCTTAATAAAAGGATTTGTTCTGTGAAACTTGGATTTAGTCAAAAGGCTGTATCTAAGGATTGAAGGTTCCCCAACCCTATAAACCCTCTTTTTACAAATGAGGAAACTGAAGCCAAGAGATAGAAAATGGCTTCCTCAGAGTTACACAGCTAGTAAATAGCAGTGAGGATTTTTACCTTTATAGCCTGTGAGAATCCAAGATTGTACTTGTACATCTTGAGAACTTCTTTGATATAAAATGGTATAATTTTATACACACACATATATATATATATTCTACAGCTGATCTATTCCCATGTGCTTTTGTATATATGAAATATATGTGTATGTACACATATATACAAAATCTATAGAGATGTGTTTCTTTATGTAAATGTGTATATATATGTCTATACATGTAAATACAAAATATGGGTAAATGTATGTATCTCTGCAGAGATATACATGTCAAGATCAACACATATCTTTTTCTTTTATATACTACATAGTGCCAAAGGTAGGAATTTGAGTAAAAGGAGAAAAATTTTTAAAAGGTTCTAGCCAAGAACTTATCTTAAGTGCTGTCTCCTCACTGCTCATTGCCAATCTCCATCCCACAATATGCCCAGATAGAACACAACTAAGAAATCCAGCTTTGTAAGTGGGAGAAAATTACTACCTGAGGAATGCAAAGAAAATGCCCTAGCCAGGCGGGGGCAGCACTCACAAGTCAAACCCTAGATTAATCCATCTGAAGTGTTCCTTTCTTTAATAAACCAGCAGCCCAAATATGTCAAAAGTGGCAACTACATTGTCTCTGTCACTGCCACAAAGCTTTAGATCTCTAAGCTTCCTGAGCTCTGGGCCCCTACTGGGAGATGCTTAGTCTGGAGAAGAGAAGACTTGAGAAATTTTCGTTCTCTCAAAACAAAATCTGTCTCTTTTCACTTTTATCCTTCGGGCCTTTTTCTTTTTGCACTGTCTTTTGCTCTGCCCTTTGGGACTAAGGAACACAAGTTTAATCCTCTCTTAAAAGAAAATCCTTCAAATATTTAATGATGGCAAACATGCCAAAACTGCCAACAATAATTAAACATGAACCACAGTGGAATGGGCGGCCCCATGGGCACCCCCCAAAAGAAGACTTCAATTGGAAGCTGCATGACCACATGGCTAATATGGAAATGTTTTGCATGACTGTACATGTATAATCTATATCAAATTGCCTTCTCAAGGAGAAGGGAGGGGAAGGTAGAAAGAAGTGAATTGGGAACTCATAATTTTCAAATGAATAATGAAATTTCTGTTTACATATAATTGAGAATAAAACAAAACAAAAACAAATATTAAAAAGTTTAATCAGCACTAAGATTTTCTTCACCACTTTTTAAAGCTTAGAGACAATCAACAAAACAAATCAAGCCCTGATTCTCAACATCTGGTGATTTCTTTTATAAAAGTCTTATTTAATATTTTATTTTTCCCAATTACATGTAAAAACAAATGAAACATTTTTTTTTCCAAATTTTGAGTTCCAAATTCTCTCTCTTCCTCACCTATCCCCCATTGAGAAGGCAAGCAATTTGACATAGGTTACACATGTGCAGTCATGAAAAACATATTTCCATGTAAGTCATTCTATGAAAGAAAACAGATAAAAACAATAAAAATAAAGAAAGGAAAGAAAAAGTATCTTTGATGTGCACTCAGGCTCTATCAGTTGTCTTTGGGTTTTTTTTTTGGAGACGTAAAGCACCTTTTATCACAAGTATCATAGAATTGTCTTGAATAATTGCATTGCTGAGAATAGCTAAATTATTCATAGTTGATCAACCTACAATGTTGCTATTACTGTATACAATGTTCTTTTATTTCTGTTCATTGAAATTTGCATCAATTCAAGTAAGTTTTTCCATGTTATTTTTTTTCTGAGAGCACTTTTGATCATCATTTCTTAAAGCACATTAGCATTCTGTCACAATCATATGCAACAACTTGTTTAGCATTCCCCAGTTGGTGGACATCCTCTCAATTTCCAATACCTTGTCACCACAAAAAGAGCTGCTATAAATATTTTTGTACACATAGGTCCTTTTCCTTTTTGTTTTTATTTTTTGTGTCTTATCTCTTTGTGATACAGAACTAGTAGTGGTATTGCTTGGTTGCATAGTTTTATAACCATCTAGGCATAGTTCCAAATTGCTCTCCAAAATAGTTGGATCAATATAAAACTTCACCAGTAGTACATTAGTGTTTTAATTTTATCACTTCCCCTCCAACATTGGTTATTTTCCTTTTCTGTCATATTAGCTAATTTGACAGGTATGAGGTAATAGCTCAGAGTTGTTTTATTTTGCATTTCTCTCATCAATAGTGATTTAGAGATTTTTTTCATATGACTGTAGATAGCTTTTATTACTTTGAAAACTGCCTGTTCATATCCTTTGACCATTTATCAATTGAGGAATGACTCTTATTTCCATAGATTTGATTCATTTTTCTTTATGTTTGAGAAATGAAATCTTTATAAGACAAACTCACTGTAAGTTACTTTTCACAATAACAATTACCATGTATTCCTTCTGGCCTATTTCCCCCTGTTTATCCTACTCTCTCTCTCTCTCTCCCTTCACCCTGTCCATTCTCGTGTTTTGCTTCTAACTTTTACCTCCTCCAACCTACTGTCCCTTCTATCAGTTCCTCCCCTGCCCCTTATCCCCTTCCCTTCCTACTTTCCGGTACAGTGAGAGAGATTTCTACATCTACCTGGGTGTGTACATTATGAAATCTCTGAGCCAGCCCCAATGAGAGTAAGGTTTGTTTTCTCCCCTCTCCATTTTGCCCTCCACTCTAAAATCTTTCAGGCCTCTTTCATGTCAGATATAAATTATCAGTCTACCTCTCCCTTCCTCCTCCTCCTACTGCAATCGTCTTTCTCATCCCTTAATTTTATTAATTTTCAGATAATCATACCATGACATTCAACTCATACCTCTGCTTTCCATCCATGTATACTCCTTCTAACTGACCTAATAATGAGAAAGCATTTAGGACTTATGATATCATCTTCCCATGTAGGAATGTAAACAGTTTAACCTTATCAAATCTCTTATGATTTCTCTTTTTAGATTTACCTTTTTATGCTTCTTTTGCATCCTGTGTTTGAAAGTTAAATTTTCTGTTGAGTTCTGGTCTTTTCATCAAGAATGCTTGAAAGTTCTCTATTTCACTGAGTATCCATTTTCCCCAAAAAGGATTATACTCAGCTCTGTTGGTAGATAATTCTTGGTTGTAATCCTAGCTCTTTTGAACTGCAGAGTATCAAATTCCAAGCCCTCTGATCCTTTAATCCAGTGTTAACCTAACTGTGTCTCCATGATGTTTGAATTGTTTCTTTTATTGTTGCTTATAGTATTTTTCTCCTTGATTGGGGAGGTATGGAATTTGGCTATAATATTTTTGGGAGTTTTCATTTGGGGATCTCTTTCAGGAGGTGATTGGTTGGTTCTTTTAATTTCTAATTTACTTTTTGATTCTAGAATATCAGGTCAGTTTTCCTTTATAATTTATTAAAAAGTGATCTCTAAGCTCTTTTTGGGATCAAGACTTTTAAGTACTTCAATAATTCTTAAATGAACTTTCTTGCTCTATTTTCAAGGTCATTTGTTTTTCCAATGAGATATTTCATATTTTTTCTATTTTTTTTATTCTGTTGATTTTGTTTGATTGTTTCTTGAGATCTCATGAAGTCATTAGCATCTACTTTCACAATTCCAAATTTTAAGGAATTATTTTCTTGCCTCCTTTTTCATTTGGCCAATTTTACTTTTTATGGAGTTCTTCTCTTCAGCGAATTTTTGTATATCCTTTTTTTTCCATTTGGTCAATTCTGCTTTTCAAGGCATTATTCTCTTCATTAGATTTTTGTGCCTCTTTTACCATTTGGACTAGTCTATTTTTTTAAGATATTCTTTTATTCAGTATTTTTATGCCTCCTTTATGAAGCTGTTGACTCTTTTTTTCATGATTTTATAATATTACTCTCCTTTCTTATCTCAATTTTTCATTTTCTCTCTTACTTGATTTTAAAAATCTTTTTAGCTCTTCCATGGCCTGAGATCAATTCACATTTTTCTTGGAAGCTTTGGATGCTGGAGCTTTGACTTTGTTATTTTCTTCCGAGTGTGTGTTTTGATCTTTCTTGTCACCATAGTAACTTTCTATGGTCAGAAATTGTTATTTTTTTCTGTTGCTTGCTCATTTTCAAGCTATTTCTTAGTAGAGCTCTACTTCCCAAGTGGAGGGGACACTGTCCCAAGCTTCAGGGTATTTTTATGTAACTCTTTTCCTCCTGGGGAGGAAATTCTGGGGACCTATAAATTTTTGGTTCTTCCAGGGTGCTATGATCTAGAGAGAAATGTGTTAACTACTCTCCTGTCTACTAGCACTCTTTTCAACCCTGGAACTGTAACCAAGGTCCCTGATTCTCTGTGGCTACAAGTTCTGCTGTGCTAGTATTCGTCTTCCCACTGGGACTAAGACCCAGGACTAAGACCCAAATCTAAGTACAGGGAATGTAACAGAGTCCTGCCCCTGATGCCAGCAAAGGGACTGCTGTAAATCTCCTTCTGACCCAATGTCCAATCACTTTACCATCTGTGGGCTCATAGGTCTGGAAACTGTCATTGCTTCCACTGATTCAGTCAAGGCCTGCATCTGAATTCCTTGGACTCAGTCTGCAGGGGTGAGGCCTGTGCTGGACTTTATTCCTCTCCCACATTGGTGCAATAGACCTTCTAAGTTGTCTTAAGTTTGAAAATTGTTTCATGTCAATTTTTTGATGGTTCCATCACCGTAGAATTTGTTTAGTATCGTTATTGAAAGGTATTTGGAGGTTTTTGGGAGGAGAGCTCTTATGATTCACTATCTTTACTCTGCCATGTTGGCTACACCTCTGATTTATCGCATTTGATAAATTCTAAGATGGTAAACATCTACAATGATATCAACATAGGATCCCAAGCCCAACTCAGGATGGTTCTAACACATCCCTAACTGTTTCTTACTCTCTGTCTAGACTTCAAGATGCATATTCATTGGATAACAAAGCTTCCTTCTTGGTATAGATAAGGTAATCCAAGACTCTACCAGCTGCTGCTCACCAAACACACCTGAAGGCAAGAGCAGTGTCACACCACTTGCTGGTTATGAAAACAAAGGCACTCAGAAAGCAAGGACAGCTAAAGAAGAAATGCCCAATAAATGTGCTAATTTGGGCTTTATGGTCATATTGTTTCTACAAGAGAATGGTAATTATTCTTTCAGTACCAGAAAAACCTGCCACAAGTAACAATGAAGTTCTTTCTTTCATTTTGGCAGTTTTGTCTGTTTGCGTTTTTTGTTGGGGGGGTGTTGCATGGAAACAGAAGAAATTTGTACCTGGGATTTCCTCAAGGGGTAGGGGTCACCCAGTGTAGAAATTCCCTCTATCAGGGTAGAGCTGCTACCCATATATTTTAAAGTTACATGGGGTGCAGAGGTTCAATGTCTTAACCAGGAATCACACACCCTATATCTGTCAAAGGGCTTTGAGTCCACATCTTCCTGATTCAAAGGCCAAAAAGCTGGCCCTTTATCCATTATATTATATTTCTCCTCCTTTCTATTTCTGGCACCTAAGGGACTTTCAGAATTGAATACCCTAAAATTTTATTTGAGGTTTGCTAAGTACAGAGCACTTGGGAAGGTGTTAGAAAAATAATGTGCATTTTCATGGCTCTGCACAGTTTACAATGCTTTCTTTGCCTTCATCAACGTGTGAGGTTGGTAATATCTGTATTATATATCCACCATTTAAGATAAGAAAACTGTGAGAGAAGGGGAGTGACCTGCCCACAAGTCACATGAATAGTAACCAGCAATGCCAGAATTAAAATCCAGGTTTCTTGACTTCGAGTCAAAAGTTCTTTCTCTTCATGATGCTGCTCATAAGGTTTGACTGGTGGTACAAATATCCAGTGTTACAACCCAATTCTTTGATATATGTGACCTGAAACAGCCTCTCTCTTTGGGATATATTCTATACTCTCCATGCCTCACTCTTATCCTTATACCTTTATGCATTAAGCTTTTCCTTGCCTTCAATGTCCTTGCTCCTCTTCCCCTCTATCTGTATCTTTTTTTCCCCGTATACTTCAGAGACCCAGATTAATCTCATCTCCTCCATTTAGCTTTCCAAGGCTACTCTAGTTTATTCCTATTTTATCAAGTCATTCCTATCATTCGTTGCCTGTAGCAACAAATTTTGGTCCGCAATTGCCACCACTTGAACTATTTCATAACTGTTTCATATATGTTGATCTTATTTCACCAGCATGATAACAAAGCTCCTGAAAGGTAGGGAAAGCATCATATAATGTTTTTACATCGATTTCAATGCCTGCTATAGGGCTGAGTCCACAGCAGAAGCAGAATAATCAAAAAGTCATTTGAAATTTCATTTAGTAGGAAGAAAATAGAATACCTAGGGTCAAACGTCAATTCCATTATTTTGGGGAAGTAGTCCAATGTCTCTGAGGCTCAATTTTCTCATTTGTAAAGAAAAGAGATGGTTATATTTGCACTCTCTCATGGGTTTGTGTTGAGGAAAGAGCATTATAAATCTTAAAATTCTATGTAATGGACCGATTATCAAAATGATAACTTACTTGTCAGTGAATTCCTATTTCAAAAATTTTTCCCCCCATAGATCTTTTGTGTGTGTGCCATGGACCTCTTTGATAGTTTAGTGAATCCTATGGGACTCTTTCACAGAATAATTATTTAAATGCATAAAATGCAATATATAAGATTTCAAAAGAAACCAATTACCTTAAAATACAGTTAATAGCAATAATATCTGCATAGTGGTTTAAATTTTTCAAAATGCCTTACAAATATTTCATTTTGTCCTCACAACAACCCTTTGAGATATGTACAAACTTCATCATTTTACAGATGTGGAAACTAAAGTAAAAGATGAAATGACTTGCCCAGGGTCACTTAATAAATGTCTGAGGCTAGGTTTAAACTCAGATCTCCCTGATTCCACATCCAACCTCTCTCTCTCTCTCTCTCTTCCACATCCAACCTCTCTCTCTCTCTCTCTCTCTCTCTCTCTCTCTCTCTCTCTCCTCTCTTTACATTTCTGAAAATAGGTATAACAAGGTCTAAAGCTTCCATTCAAACACTCACGGTAACAAATGCATATTGTTCATGAGATTGTATTTTACCCCACTGAAAATGCAGAAGACTCTTAGGAGTCCACAAACAAATATAGAAAATACATAAAAAACTCATAGTGGTCCACTAATAGTCAATTTAATTATCATCTCTCTCTGAGGTGTATCAACTTTCCACAGCATCCAACATAGCCTACCTTGTGGTCCTGCTCCTGATTTATGGTGCTACTCAGAATGGAAACACACTTTGTATCTGTTATATAGGCCATGACCAAACACTCTGATTAGTCCTTCTTAAACCTTATAGTTTCTGAGGGCATGGAATCTCAGCCTGGAGAGATAACATATATCATCTGATATATAAGATATAACATCTTATCATCTGATGTATACTGTCTAAATAAATTATGGTAATAATAGAGAGCAAATCTTATTCACTTATGTTGTAACTTTAGCCCTTCATAGACCTTCAGTTATATGAGGATGAAAGGTTTGGGAATCCCATTATCTTTCCAAGGGACATAGTATGCAGAAAATTTCCTTTCTCTACATAAGAGGTTAGATCTCTAAACCTTGAAACTTAACAAATTTCCTTGCAAGTTAAGCACTGAGGATACTGCTACCAAATAAATGGGTAGGACAAATTCTAGGACTCTAAAATTTGGGAGTATTTAGAAGATCAACTTCAAAAATCATCATGAACTGTTGGCATGCACACCATGAACAAAAATATGCAATACATCATTTATTTGCACTTAAAAAGTAGAACTTAGTAGCTCCTGATTAGTGTTTGAAAAGGGCCTCCATGAAAGAAAAGAAGAAAGAAAAAAAAGTTAAGAAATCTCTTGGTAAGCCAATGCAAATGGAATGATATCTATATCAAGCGAACCAACTGGTTAGAAAGTCAACAAGTATTTATTAAGTACCTAGAACAGTCGCAGGCATTGTGCTAAGCACTGAGGATACAAATAAAAATTTAAAAAATTAATCCCTATTCTCAAGTAGTTCACAGTCTAATAGAAGAGATAAATACATACAAACAAGATATACACAGAATAAATTGGGAGTAGTCTCAGAGGGAAGGCACTAAGGTTAAGGAGGACAGGGAATGACTTCTTTCAGAAGGTGGAACTTTAACTGAGGCTTAAAGGAAACCACAGGATCCAAAAGGCAGAGATGAGGAGAGAGAACGCTCCTGACATGAAGAACTGCAAGTGAAAATGCTCCAAGTTGTGAAATTGAGCATAGTGTTTGAGGAATAGCAAAGAAACCATTGATCATACAATGCAAGAAGGGAAGGAAGGAAGGAAGGAAGGAAGGAAGGAAGGAAGGAAGGGAAGGAGGGAGGGAGGCATAAGAAAGAAAGTTAAGAAGGGCTTTAAAAGCCAAATAGGATTTTATATTTGATCCTAGAAGTTATAGGGAGTCACTAAAGTTTATTGAATAGCAGTGACAATAAGGGGATGACAAGGTCAGTTGACAGGGGTTGGCAACAGAATGGATATGGGGGGCAGAGTGTGAGACAGCAAGAAATCAAAGATAAAAATATCTTGAGCCTGGGTATCTAAGAATATAGTACAGGGGTGGGCAACTTCTTGCTTCGAGGCCACATGTGGCCCCCCTAGGTCCTCAAGTGCAGCCCTTCAAATGAATTCAAACTTCATTTGCCCTGTTTGGATTCAGTCCAAGGGCCCCACTTGAAGACCTAGAAGGCCACATGTAGTGTCAAGGCCACAGGTTGTAGTCCTACCTGTACTAAAAATGGTGAAATTATGAGATGAGGAGGGTTTTATGGAAAGATAATGAGTTCAGGTTTGGACATGTTGAGTTTAAGTTCCTTACAGGCTGCTGAAGATATAAGACTGGAATTCAGGAGAAAGGAGAAAGTTAGATAAATAGATCTGAAAATCATTTGCATAGAGATGACAATTAAATCTATGTGAGCTGATAAGATGACCTAGTGAAATTGTTTAGAGGAAGACAAAAAGAAGAGAGAACCCAGGACAGAGCCTTGAAAAACCCCACAGTAAGTGGGTATGACCTGGATGAAGATCTAGTAAAGGAGACTGAGGAGGAATAGGAATGTTAGAAGCAGAATCAAGAACGACCAACAAAAAAAAAAACTAGAGAGAAGAGATTATAAATAAGAGGTGGTTGGCATGCATGTGTGTTTGTCCTTCGTTACCGAAGAAGACCATGCCATCAGAGAAACAATGCCATGACTTGCACTTGACTTTGTTTTGAGTGAGGCAGGGCTGTGCAGGTCACCAGCCTCACTTCTCCCCCAGAGTCATCTGAATCCTGTGACCAGATATTCATCAGGATGACTGGAGATGACCCAAAATGAGGCAAGTAGGGTTAAATGACTTGCCCAAGATCACACAGCTAGTGAGTGTCAAGTGTCTGAGGTGAGATTTGAACTCAGGTCCTCCTGACTCCTGCACTGGTGATCTCTCCACTGCACCACCTACATGCCCTGCTTGATATCAAAGGCTGTAGAAAGGTCAAGGATAATGGCTGAGAAACAAGACAAGGCAAGTACTTTCTCTACTGTCTCATGTTGATTTTGTTTTTTTTCTCCTTGTAACTGTTATGCCAGCATTTTATCTCTCTTGTTTTTGAGAAAACAGAGAACTCACATGAATTCAATAGAGCTCACAGAATGGATATGGAAGCAATGACAAAGTACAGTGTTTTTGCTTAGTAGAGTGCAATCATCTTTAATTTGTTGACAGAGGGCATACCTTGGCTGCTAGAAGGATGCAGCCCATTGAGAAGTCACCTGGTAAAATTCATCAATCCTAAATTAATGCTTCTGTGCTGCTGAGTCATGTGCCTATCATTGGGACAGGGCTCAACTATCCAGTATGTGGGAATGCTGGGTCTGCCAAGCATTGACAAAGAAAGGTCACTTTTTCCTGGAATGGGAACAGAGAGGACCTGTTACCATTCAGAAGGAATGGAGAAATTAATTATGTACTTCTTGTATCAGGAATATATGTTTGTTTTAGTGGTGGCTTACAAATTATTTAACTTGATTATTATAGTAACTATAAGACTCTAAGAAGGAAAAGAAAAAGCAAGAATTCATGAGGCTGGATACACATATAACTACTAAGTAAAAAATATTGAATAAATGGGCTATCTATGAAAGAAAAGTATATGTGATAGAGAACAGAAGTGGGGTAGGAGCAAGGCAGGGGAAATAAGTCTTTTGTAAATTTTCCAGAATAGTCCAAACACCTCCCCTCAAAGAAAATTTGACTTCCTATTAAAAACCATGGAACCAGTCTCTAAGAGTTTAAAGGGATTTCAGAGGCTATCTACTCCAATGTGTACCTTTACCAGAAATTCCCTGTACAACATCCCTGGCAATTGATAATCCAATATTCATTGAAAAACCTCTAATATCCTAATCCACTTTTGAACAAGTAAAATTTAAAAAATTTTTATTCCTCATATTGACTTAAAATGTATCTGTGACTTCCACCAACCGGTCCTTGCTCTCTCTAGGTCAAATAGAATAAGTTTATTCATTCTTCTACATGACAACCCTTGTACTTGAAAGCAGTGACCATGTCTTCCAAAGTCTTCACTTCTCCACGTTAAACATTCCTAATCCCTTTAACCAATTCTCATACAGCCTTGCCTCCAATTTCTTTATCACTCTGTCTTTCCTTTTCTCAATAATCTTTACCTTGACCATGCCCTTTCTAAAGGTGGTAAAGGGTATTATTACAAGAAGTATTATTAATTATTGCCAGGCATGGGAGCAATAATTCTTTGATATTTCCTGATTCCATACTTTGTTTGACTATTTCCCCACTACAACCTCAACTGAAAATAACCCAAACCATTAAGAAGTACTTTTGCTTTCAAATAACTCTGATATATTTTTTAGGTACTAATCACTATCATCCAGTGAGGAATTTCGGACAATTTTATTTGTATACCAAGAGAGGAGCTGAAATTCGCTGTCTCTATTTTAAAATCCAATCTACATTTGTCCCAGTCACGTCATTTTTTCTCAGTAGGATGTAATCACCCTTTGGCTGTTAAGCCTCATATGCTCAGCAGGGCACTTCAAGCACTTTGTGGTGGCACCAGATGGGAGATCTGCTTAGATTCTCCTAGAAATACATTCTTCTTCCCAGGTGCAAATTGTACAGTTGATAATTAACGAATTCTTCACTCTGTTTTCTGTCCTAAATCAAACTCTATAACAAACCACCTGTTAGTGTGACCTATGAAAAACAAAAAATCTACAAGGACAATTGACTATTGTCTTTTTAAAAAAATGTACATGGATATGCAACTTTGCTTCTTTTTAAATCTCTTTTTCTTTCTCTACTAGGAAAAATAAATTCTAGCCTCAGCTAGTTCTATATATCTAATATAACCTACAGAAGTTCTTCAGAGAAAGATCTATTCTGATTAGTGAGAATGCACCATATCTATCTCAAGTCAGGTCCACTACACTGCTCTCAGGCTATCTTCACATCATATCACTGTTTGTGTATACTCTTCCCCTTTTCCCTCTATACACACACACACACACACACACACACACACACACACACACACACACATTATATCTCTAACTATGGAATCTGGAATAATAAATATTACTCATCTTGGAAATCAATTAATTACCCAAGTCTGCACATATCATCCCTGTTATATCTCTGACCAAAATAACCCTCCCTGTTTGCCACTCCCCTGTGTATTTGTCTTCCTTTAGAATGGGAGGTCCCTGAGAGCAGAGACAATCTTGCTCTTATCTTCTCTTGTACCTAGAAATATAATTGGCATATAACATATTTAAATGCTTCTTTTCATTTATTCACTCAATCCTCTTTTTCTTTCCCTTGAATACGTAAGAACTAGCAGGCAATCAGTAAGTACTTACTTGAATCATTAATCATATTTCCAGTGCTAATTATAACAGCTTACATTTTATACCACTTTACAATGTGTCTTCCTTACCACAGTTCTATGACTTTAGTATTCAAAATATTATTATTCAGTCTTCAAATATTAATTAATCACCTATATGAACAGAGAACTGTTAGAGACACTAAACTCAAAAGAGGTAGATGTAACAGGTCAATTATTTCATTTCAGGTTCTTATTCTAATTGGAAGCAAATAGCTAAGATACACAAAATTAAATGTTAGAAAGTTGAAAAATAAAGCCCTAAATACAAAGTTCAAAAAGGAATATTGTTATAAACAAAGGGAAAGGTAAAGTGCCATTTAGTTGGGTTTTAAAAAAGAGGGTAGTAATTTAACAAGTAAAGGGGATACAAAGAAATTTTGAGCATATGAGCAAAGACACAATGGAGGTATGTTCCAGAATGTGTTTGAGGAACAAAGAACGGTCTACTTGGCTAGAATAGGGGAGAATGAGGAGGGTAAAATCTCAAGATGAGGTTAGAAATTGACAATTTGGTAAAATTTAGAGAATAGAGGAATGTAGGTTCAGAGCCAGGGGGTAGCAATAAGGTCAAAGCTAAGATTTACTGTGGAAAAGGACAAATGGTGAAAAGTTAGGACGTTTAATAAGAAAGTGGAATTCTAATTGTAAAGATAGTGAAAGTCATAAGGTCTAATGTATAACCATTTGTTATGTCATTGAAATGGGTTGGAAAAGGAGATCCTTGAGCATGAAGAGAAAATGTGAGGGTCAGACTGTTAAGGGGAATAATGCTGTGCATTATTTGGGAATTAAAGTCCCTGAGAATGATGGTAAGGGATAGAGTAAAGAACTGTGAAACAGGAACTAATGCCACTGCAACGGAAGGAAAAAATATCCTAGAGATGACTAGCTAACTCCTAATTGATAATAGTGGTAAGAAATGATAAAAGGCAACATCAATGAATTATATTTACTTTAAAATAGGGATGGTCATGGAAGGATGAGGATAAGGAATTAGTCTGGAACCTGCTCCTAATGGAGAGTTACTTTTAACTTTCCTGAAGATCTATGCTTTTACAAAATGGTTCTGCCAGTGTAGGGGCATAGTGGGGTTATTGGAATTTCATCCATACTCCATTCTTGCGAAATTCTCCCCAAACCATTTTGAGAAGAGAGGGGAATTACGACTTCAGTAATCAACTTGGAAATGGATCCAGTGACCAGATATTCATCAGGATGACTGGAGATGCCCAGAATGCAGTGGGAGACCTTGGTCTTTTAGGAAGTAGTCAGGTCTTCCCCTCCAAGTTTAATTTTTTTTTTCATTATTAAAGGAGCCATCCTTTAAGTAGCTACTTAAAGAGGTAAATTCCCTGAGTGGGTGTTACCTCACTTCAGGTGAATACCTGAAAAGACCTCACCCTAACAAGACCAAGGTCTCCCATTGCAAAGCTTGATTAAATAGAGCAAGGCAACCCCAGTTGAGGGCATAACATTATGAGCAATTGTTTGCTATAGTGGAAAAGAACATCAGATTTTTATGTGAACTTAAGTCCTGTGTGTCCCTGAGTACAGTCCTTCAATTCTTTGACCCTCAGTGTCCTCATTTGTAAAATGAGGGACAATAAGCTTTTCATAGAGAAGCTTTTCTAGTTACGACCTGTCCTTGGATTCAGAAAGATTTGAACTCCTTTCCTGCTTCACATTCCTAAGCCATGTGACCAGTGGGAAGTCATCCAACTTCACAAGCTCCTAGGCAACTCTCAAAACTACAAATTATAAATCTGAATCCAAAAATGAATGAATGAAAGGATATTTATGAAGAGTTATAATGTGGCAGATAGTGTGATAAGTGCTGAGGATAAAAATGAAAGAGAGTAATACATTCCTAGGAAAAGAATACCTAAATCTAGAGTTGGAGAGATGGGTGTGGTGGTCACAGAGGTGGGAGTCTGAGTTCCCAGCAGAGGAGAAGGCTAGAGCTGCTGGTGGCATGGTATGGAGATGGCTGAAAAGTGTCATGATGGGTCTCAGACAATGATTAAAGAATGTGAAAGTTTATTCGTCAGAGGCCGAAGTCCAAAGAATAAGAGTTGGAATTCTAGGTAGAGGAAGAAAAAGCTAAGGCTATTGGTACCTTGATGTGGAGATGAGGAGCTGCTAGGTGGCACAGTGGATAGAGTAGTTGCCTTGAAGTCTGGAGGAACTGAATTCAAATCCAACCTAAGACATTCACTAATTGTATGACCCTGAGCAAGTCACTTAACCCTGATTACTTCCTCTATCTCCTCAAAATAGAGATGGTCCTAAAGTAGCCATACTGTTTGCCTCCTTTGACTTCTAGACTAGAAACTCCTGGCACAAAGTGGGAAGAGGAAAGGGAGAGTGTTATTCTGTTTCCCTTGAAGCGTGGTTGTAAGAAAAGTCCTTTGTACATTTTAAGGTGCTCCAGAAATTTGAGCTACGATTATGAACAAAGCCCTTGTCCACTGAGAGCAGAGTAAGTGTGTACAGATGGAGAAACAAACATAGCAACCGGATAAAGAGCATCAAATGAGAAAGCTATTTTTAAATCTTAAGGTTATATTGTCAGAACAGGTTTCCTGCATCACAGCGCTCAGCTTTGTTGCCAAGCCATAAAGCAACCCGTTAAAGCCATTTAGTCAGAGGCATCTTGGAGAGTGGGGTATTCGTTTCTATTACTAGATAAATGTCTGACTGGATCACAGGCATCTCCTCCTCACTTTTTTCTTTTGTCAATGTCCAGGCTGGGTGTGATTTGTTGGCAAAATCTCCAACATTCTTTTTTTAAAAAAAGCCACATTTGTATTCATCATCAAGTGTCATCAGTAGTGATAAATGTATATTCAAGGTATTTATGAAAAATATAGTGAAAATGTTCTGTTTTGATTTTTGTTCTACAAAAAAGCACATAAAATCAGATCCAATGAGGCACAAAGCAGCAAGGAGGGCAGAAGAAGAAAGCTGCAAAAAGTCTTTTCTGTTCTTACTTTAAGTAAAATATATCTGAAGGGAGACTCTAGTGAGCTGAATTAAGCTGCCATTGTATGGTATGATGATCACTGAAGGAAGAGTTCACAATCTGAACAATGGCAGAAAATCCCACACACTCAAACACATACATACACACACATACACGCATGCACTCCTGCATGGATGGATATAAGGTAAAGAAGTGTAATGAGCACTGAACATCAAGTTCAGAATCCAATTAATTTTATCTCAACAGACCCTTGTTAAAATACCTACAAAATGCCAGGTGCTACACTTTGCATGAGGGATACAGAGGCAAAAATTAAGTCTCTACCCGCAAGAAGTTTACAGTCTCCTGCAGGGGCTGGGGGGGAAAGATATCATGTATATATGTTATAATGTAATATACACACTACATTATAGATGTAACATGTACACAATGTTATAATGTAAATACAAACAAAATCAAGATGAGGGGAAGGAGGGATGTGGTTGGTGCTCAAAACTGCAGACATTAGGGAAGGACTAGTGTGTAAAATGACCCTTGAGTTGAGACTTGAATGAAGCTATAGCTTTTCAGAGATAGTGCTAAAAAGAGACAATAATTTATGTGTGACACAGTTTATGAAAAGGCATGGGGAAGAGAGGGAATGCTGTGAAGGAATATAAATGTACACATCTAGCCTCTCATTGCTTCGCCTGATAGTGGGTAAACTTCTGAGACTCCAAGTTGTTGACATTATATTCTGCATATTTGTGGTGGGAATTCCCATACTAACAAAATCACAGTCCCTTGACATATTGATGCATGTGACATGTATATAAATGTATAGATTTGTATACACACATATATGTATATATACATATATCTATAGATATACACACAGATATACACATATTGATCATTGTCCTTTGTGCTTAAAGAGGACCAAGATGATATCACTATGTCAGAGTCAGGGCACAGTGTGTCCAACTGTGACCAATCTGACCTATACAAGCTCAGAAGGCTCTACCACAGGTTGGGCACAAAGGGTCCATATGAACATTTGGAGTAATGTCTCTAAATATGTACATCTCACAGATCTTTTAAGCTATTGCAATTCTGCCTTGCTCATAGAACAGTGGTTTGTTGATGCAGGCATGCCATGCTTGGCAATCCTGTGGCTCTTGTGTCTCACCACTGATTCCCAAGTTCTTCAGAGAGACCTTGAGCATGTCCTTGTATCACATCTTCTGGCCACAATGTGAGCCCTTTATGGGAACTCTCTGTAAAATAGTTTTTTAGGCAAACATATATTTGGCATTCAAGCAAGGTGGCCAACCCATCAGGGTTACGCTCTCTTCAGTAGTTTGAATGCTTGGCAGTTAAGCTTGAGAAAGGACCTCAGGAGAGTGGAGATGCCTAGAAGGGGAATGGCTCTGCCCAGCAAGTAGCTGCAGACACAGACTGTTTCTTAAGGTGGCCAATGACATGGAGGTCTGCCGTCCAGAGTGGTGAATTACCCCAGATACAAGGTTTTCCTACTCATAAGCCTCCCAACCAGGTTTCTGCAAGTTTGTGCCCATTCTTCCCCAGGGAAAGTGTTTGCCTCAATGAGAGAATGTGATCCATAGTTACAGATGGACTATTATGTTGTGATTATCCCTGCTTTTGTTTTCATTATTAAGTCTTAATAGTGGAGCAGCTAGGTGGTGCAGTGGATAGAATGCCAGGCCTGGAGTCAGGAAGACCTGAGTACAAATATGGCTTTAGACACTTATTAGTTATGTGACCTTGGACAAGTCACTTAATCTTTGTTTGTCTACATTTCCTCATTTTTAAAATGAGACAATAATAGGGGCAGCTAGGTGGCTCAATTCAAAGAGCACCTGCCCCTGGAGCCAAGAGGACCTGAATTCAAATCCCACCTCAGACACTTATTAGCTGTGTCACCCTGAGCAAGTCAGTTAACCCTGATTGCCTTGAAAAACAAAACACATAAAAACCACCCCACCAAAATAGGGTAGTAATAACACCTCCCCCACCCCAGGTTGTTGTGGAGATAAAATTAGGTAACAACTGTAAAGTGCTTAGCCCTCTGCTTGGTACATAGTAAGTGCTACATCGAAGCTAGTTATTGGTATCTTGTTTGATTTGTTTAAATGAGAACAAATGGGGACCCAACACCTATAGATGTCAGCAGGAGAGAGTTTCCCCAAGACCCTGGATGTGAGTTGTAATAATGTAGTCACCCGTGTGGAAAACCAGCTTGAATTGCCAGCATGCATGCAAGTGAAGTGAGTGAGCCAGCCACACTACAGAGAGATATTTGGAGGGAGGTGTCAGTATTACATCCCCACTCAATTTGGACATGGCACAGGAAGGAGGGAGCACTGAAAAGGCTATTCAGTGAGGAAATTATATCAGTTCAGCCAAGCAGATCTTCCCTGTGTTACTTTGACCACGACACTCTTCTGGTCAGAAGCCTGAGGAAAGAGCTAGGTGGTTTCTCACAGCTTAGCTTTTGTATCAAGGGCACCAGTCAGATATCAATATCCTGAGCCAATTAAGTTGTTCTCACCAATGGCCAGAAGTCCCCAAAACTCTTGAGTCTAGGTTCGTGGAGTTAATCATTCAGTATGTGAAGGAGAGCAAGGCTATCTTATGAGTAATGTTTTTTGTTCTAGCACTGATGGTATTTCCTTGATAAAGTGTGCATTCAACTTGCCCTGGATCTTCACTGACCTTCTGAAATATATTTGAAGATGGCTGATTATGAGAGAGAGAGAGAGAGAGAGAGAGAGAGAGAGAATTAAGTTAATATGACCAAAGAGAATTGGTTAGACAAAGACTATAGGTCAGTGGAAAAATAAACTCACTTGGATCTCTCCACTATTGTAGCACTTCCAGGGAATCGTGTATCAGGGACCTACAAGACCCTAGGAAATCAAGCCGGGCTTCATCTCATGTACTCCTCCTCTGGTCATAGTGATAGTCAGTTACTCTATTAACATTTATTAAGCACTAATTGTACTAAGTGCTGAGAATACAAGGAAAGGAGAAAAACAGTCTCTGGTCACAAAGGGCTCATAGTCTGATGAGGGAGAAAACATGCAAACAACTATATAAAAACAAGATATATATGGAACAAATTGGGGGTGGTCTCCAAGGGAAGACGCTAAGATTAAGGAGGATGAAGAAAGGTTTTTTCTGGAAGGAGAGACTTTAGTTAAGATTTGAAGCCAGGGAATCTAGGAGATGCAAAAGAGGGAGAATATTCCAGGATTGGGGGGCAGCCAGTGAAGACACCAGGAGTCTGGAGATAGAATGCCATGTGTAAGCAACAACATGCCACTAGATCAATGTCAAGAAACATAAAAGGCAGTTAGATATAAGAAAACTGTAAAGGAGGAGATGAGCCAGTTTATGGAGTGATTTAAAAGCCAAGTGGAATTTATTGAATAGGGGAGATGAGACTCACCAGGGCAAGGACATTTCTTGATGTGACAATTCTGAACATTTTTCCTTCCTGAAGATGTTTCAAACCTGGCATAATACTGAATATTTACATGATTTCATATATCCCTGAAGGAAGTAGAGGTCTACTGGAGGTCATAAGAGAATTGTTGCGACGATTTATCGGCTCAGTTGTGTGTTTCCTTCATTTCCTTTGGGGTGAAATAAAGCCTGTTCTTTATTTGATGTATTGTTAGCCTTGATGCTTACAAGGGAGCTAAGGATCATTTTCCCCTCCTTATGCAGATGGAGTCACTAATCATCCTGCCTGGGAAATGAGATAAACAGGATAATTATTGAGAAGTCTCAAGATTGAACCTGAGACTAAGTTTCTGGGCCATATGTTAAAAAATACATATACCTTCTGCAGATATGAGGCTGTATTCCATTTGAGAAATACACAATACTTCCACTAACCCCAAGCTGCCAGCCCATGCAAAAATCAATCTCTTTAACCCCAATATTCTCCCAGGGATGCTTTATGACTACCAATCACTGAACGCCAAAATCTTTCAGAAATCCAAATTGTAGGCAACCCCATGAGTGAAGGAATGGCAAATGGTGGGTGGAGGCAGGCTGCAGCATGTTATCAACTCCTTGCATGCAAGATATAATAGTGAATGCATCACTCAGGGACTATAAGACTTGATGGGGGAGAAAGAGTTACTACAATCCTGTAGTAAGATCAAGGGAAGAAAGACAGCTTTTCTGCTATACTGACACTGAGACACTGTCAAAGACAAAGCAGTCGTCCCTCTCTGCATTGATCCCAAGTGAACTACTTATGGAAGGAAGAGCCTCACGCAATGAGAACACATGGATGTATGGGTTATGATTTGCAATACTGGAATATACGCATTAAAAAGACCAGGGATCCTCTAGAGCAATGGTGTCAAACTTAAACTGAAATGGGAGTCACTAATCTGCATAACAATCCCTGAAATACAGCTATTGGCTTAGTTTTCAAATGAAAGAGTTTCTTTTATTGTACTTTTATTTATTTTCTTAAATATTTCCCAATTACATTTTAATATAGTTTGGTCCATACTCAGGAGTATTGTGTGACCTGCTAGAGTGTTGAAGTAGGATGATTAAAACCTCTATGAATGTTTGTGCTTTCTGACCCCTTTAAACCACAATTAGGTAAGAAGCAGAAAAATGCACCCTACCAAGGGGTGACAGGCCATTTAGCATTTTTATCTCCTTCATGAGAGATACCCCATGGTGTAAGCTGGTCTTGCATTCTACTGGCACAGCTGAAAAGAAACTATCCAGGAGGACTTTTGTAGAGAAAACACCAGTAATTAAACACAAGCGTGCTGTGTGTTACCCTGGGCAAATCACTTAAGCTCTGCAGGCCTCAGTTTCCTCATCTGTAAAATGGGTCTAGTAAAATAGCACCTGATACATAGAGTTGTAAAAATCAAATGAGATAATACTGTTTTGCAACATGGTTAACAAAATCATTACAACCTGAATACTTCAGAGAACCACAGCATCTTATCTGTACAAGTGTGACTGGGTCCATTACATTTTAATACAAATGTCCAGCATTTCTATCACTATCAATTTTTACAACAAAGTGAAGCAGTATCAGCTGCAAGAGGCATGTGGGAGAGGCTGAGCTAGGAAGTAGGAAGACCTGGTTTTATCTTTCTCTGACTTTTACAGACCATTTTACTAAGTCAAGGATCTCTTTTGAAAATGGGAATCTTGTTAATAGTTTATCTTCCTATAATACTTTAGAGTTTGAGACATCTCAAGCTCAACGCATGTAAAACAAGACTGATTATTTTTGCCCCATAATCATGCCTCTGCCCAACTCCCCTGTCATTACTGAGGGCATTTCAATCTTCCCACAGACAATTTCAGTGTCGTTCTTGACTTCACTCTCCCTCATTCCACATATCCAATTTACTGCCAAATCTTATCCTATCTACCTTTTCAACATCTCTCCTATACATATCTTCTCAGACAGCCTCCATCCTAGTTCAGGCCCTTACCAAACATCTTGCCTGAATTATTACAATAGCCTTCTAATTTGTCTTCTAGCCTCAAGTATTTCCATTCTAATTTATCTTCCACATAGCTGCCAAAGTGATCTTTTCAAACTAAAGACTGATGATGTCACTCCCAATCCCAGGCACTCAAGACACTAGACAAACTCTAATGAATACCCTAAAAATTTTTTGTTCGGTATCTAAAGCTCTTTCAAACCTGGCCCTTTCCTGTCTTTCTGGTCCGCTTGCACTTTTTACTCACTGCCACACATTGGACAGCTATATTGCTTACTCGGGTTTCCTCCCACTCACATTTCATTTCAGCATTTGCACTGACGATTCCTCATGCCTGAAATGCCCTCCCTCCCAACCTCTGACCCTCACCCTGGATTCTTTTAAATTCCATTATCTGCCTTAGAACCCATAGCTGGTAGTATGGTCCCTCTGAGGTTATAACCTATGTACCTTGTATGCACATTAATTTCTTCTTTTATTTGTCATTATGATGTGAACTCCTTGAGGGTAGGGGTTGTTTTTTAATTTTTTGTTATCCCCAGGGAATTGCACAGCATCTGGCAAAAAGTAACCACCTGATAAATGACTTTAAAAAATGTATATATATTTATATTTAATTTTAATTTATGGAATAAAAAAGCATTTCCATAACATATAAAAAGATGATTGCACATGGAATGAAATTCTATTTTGTACAATTTGCTGTTCCTTTTAAATATATACTAGAGTTATCATGTAAATTTCTTTTTTCTTTCCTCCTTCCTGCAACCTCAACCCTAGGCTACCATCAGACTGACTAACGTCAAATCATTTCATCCTCACAACAACCGTGTGATGTAGGTACTATAATTATCCCCTTTTTACAATGTAGAAAGTAAGACAAAAGAAACTAAGTGACTTGATCAGAATTACATAGTTAGTAAAGGCATAAAGCAGGATTCAATCTCAGCTCTTCCTGAGGTAATGGTCAACACTTCTTTCCACTCTACAATTCTTCCTAAAAGAATTGAGGAAGATAATGTATATTAAATACTTTAGAAATTTTAAAACACTATTTCCATGCCTATTTTTGTTATTAATATTACCCATCTTTTCTGATGGATTTCAGACAGAAATAATATGAAGACAAGTCACTATCCTGATACTACTGTATATTTATTTCATGTTGTGAAAACTATTATGCAGATGGATACAATACCTATACTTTTCTGAAAATGAATGAGATTAAGATTTAATTCCTTAATTTTTTCGCCAAGGACATAAGATATACAGTTGCTTATGGATGATTCCACTGCTAATCAACACAGGAACTTTGGTTTGCTCTGTTTCCAACCTTGAGGGGTTCACCACCCCTCCTTAGACAGTCTGGTAAGCACCTTTCCCTTCTTCCCATAATAAAAGGGAGATCTGCAAAACCAATAAGTATATTAAATGAATCTAACAATATAGGCAATGTTCCACACTTGTGTACCCCTAGAATCTCTGCAAAGGAGTAAAAAAAGAGTATTTTCTTAAATTTTCTTTGGCATCAAGCTTGTTCTTTGTAATTTTGTAACATTCATTTTCACTGTTTTATACTATTTTTTCTATGTTCATTATTGTAGTCATCGTGTATACTGTTTAATTGGCCCTGTCTTCCTCACTTTCCATCATTTCAATGTAAGGCTTTCCATGTTTTTCTGTAATCATATTTGTCACTTCTTACAGCACAGTTATGTTCCATTACGTTCATCTGCCAAAATCTTTTTAACTATTCCCCAATCAATGGGCATCTACTTTGTTTCTAATTCTCTGCTACCACAAAAAGTATTTCTAGAAATATTTTGATATATAAAAGGCCTTGAAAAAATTATTTCCTTCAGGTGTATGACCAGAAGTAGAATATTCTGGGTCAAAATACACCATTTTAATCACTTTATTTGCAACATTGCAAACTGTTTCCAGAATAATTATCCTCTACAACTGTACCAACAATGTATTAGTTCCTTCCACAACTCCTCCAATATTAACCTCATTCTTTTCATCTGTGTTAACTTGATGCGTATAAGGTAAAACTTTAGAGTTTTTCCCTTCTTTTTTTATTTTTTTTTATTTTTATTTTTTATTTATTTTATCTTTTTTATTAGTGATTTGAATTGCCCTTTCATATAGCTATTAAGTTTATGATTCTTTTGAGAACTGATGATTAATATACTTGACTACTCAAATATTAAGGAACATAGCATTTGGTTTGGTATATTTATGTTAACTTTCTATATATCTTGGCTATCAAATCCTTATCCAATAAACTTAATACAAAGATATGTTGCCAGGCAACTGCATTCCCTCTTATTCTAGTTGCATTAATTTTATTTGTGCAAAAGCTCTTCAATTTCATGCAATCGAAATTACTATTTTTTTTATAATCACTCTTATGCCTTGTTTGGTCTTCCCTCTTACATATGAATGAGCAATACGTGATATTTATCTTTTTTAGTAATGTAATCTTTAATATTTCAGTAGTGTATCCATTTTGAATTTATTATGGAAAATGACACAAATTGTTGGTCTGAGCATCATTCCTGCCAGACTGATTTTTAGTTTTTCCAGTCACTCTTATCAAATAGGGAGTATTTTCATAAATAAGGTATGTTTTCAGAATTATCAAACACTGGGTAATTGATTTTTATTATTTCTGATTCTTGTGTAGTCTATTGATCTACTTTTTAAGCCAATGCCAATTGGCAGTAGTAGAAACTTACAACATGAAGTCATGTATGTGCACCAAGTGATTAGTACAACTTTCTGGTATGACAATAACAGAAGATTTTAATTGTCTCCTAGAAAAGTGACACCTGGAGTTTAAATTCTTCTTGATATTATTGTAATAGGGGCATATTTTAAAGGGAAAAGTTTTCCATATTCATATAAAATCATCTAGCATTCTCACTATGCTCAGATAGATCTATCTATCTATCTATCTATCTATCTATCTATCTATGTATACACAATATATAACTAAGCCATGAGTTCAGAACTGAATCAAAGAAGAGAGGAGAGGAGAGGAGAAGAGAGGAGAGGAGAGGAGAGGAGGGGAGAGAAAAAGAATCTAACCAATGTAACCCAAGTTAACTGGATAGTTTCTAGACATGAAAATCATAGTATAATGTTATGGTGCTTTTATATGGTTTGTCTAATAATCATTGACTATTTAACAAGTTATTCTTTATGTTCCCAAGACTTTCTAGCACTCCCTTTAAATTCCTCAAAAAATACACTGTTTTCATCTAAATTATTTTAGATATTTTGGGAAATAAAGCTATGAATATTTTCTATGTGGTTCATAAACACATAACTAGGCTGCATTTGGAAAGGTCACTGGTGCTGTCATCACTTGGTCATAAATATGTATTGCCTTCTGTTCAGAAAGCTGAGATCATGCTTTCAACAGAGAGGAAGCTAGGAGGTTGTTTTGATAGTAATTCGTGTGTCTCTGTAAACCATTTTATCCAACTATTACAGATCTTACCCACACCTGTTACCTACTAGTACTGCAGGAAATTGAGAGTTTCAGTTACCTCATTTGACATAATCCTTCTGTTCTTCATCATTTGAATGGTACATATTCTGTCTTAAAGTAACTTGAGCTTTCATTGTGTTGGAGTTAATTTGACCATGTAGATGACTAGAAATTTTCTACATTTTCTTTCTTCAGATCTCTATCTCCTTAATTTTCTGTTTCTCAAGTCTCTTTAGTATCATTTTTCATTGATATGAAATTCTTTATTTTGTTCTTTGCACCACTTTGACCTGTGATATTGTTGTAACATTTTGACCAGCACTTTACTTTTTTGTTATTAAGGATATCAAGAATTTCCGAAAACATATTTTCCAGGATTTATTGTACATGTTTTTTTAAATGTCAGTAATTGAACAAATCTGCTAGATGTTGATGTCAAAGACTTCACACACATATGCATACAGAGAAACACACAAAGGATGATGTGCTTTGGGAAGGTGACTTGTATAATAGATAAGAAGTTGTTTTATATCTCTTATACTTTTGACCACACCCTCTTTGAAAAATATAATTTTCTTACAAATGTTATAAATAGTTTGAGCAAAAAAGTTGAAAAAAATTTTCTTCTGATAGATTTCTTCAAGTCTGCAATAATTTTCTTAAACCATGTGTACCATGGTGGCATTTTTAGCAAGTTCCCACCTTTTCTTCTATGATTGTTAATGAATCAAATATTCCCAGCTACCATTTCTAAGATGAAAATGGCCAAAGCATCATGGATACTACCTTTTTGATATTATTTATTTATTAATAAAATTCATGCTATCAGATTTTAAAATTACCTTCAAAATTCCAATGTAGGGGTGCCCATCTTTTCAAAATTTTTAGAGATGTCAGCATTATCCTCAATATTTTCATCATTAAATAATAATTTTGAGTTTCTGTCAAATGTGGATTTTTCAGTGTCTTCTGGTTCTTCTGCTTTTTGTTCATTAGATTTAAGTAACATTTCAATTTCTGTTATTTCATCTCATTTGGTTATAGGAATACAGCTATTTCTTATAACTGTCCTTCAAGGATGGGCAAAATATTGCTTAATTTGGAGCTGAGGATTTTATTTTTAAAGCATTAGAAAGTTCTCCTCTTTCTGTTTCTAAATTTGATAAAATTTAATATTGCCAAATAATAAAAGCAGGGTTGATATATTGGGCTTTGAATGTTTTTCTCATCTTTTTCAGTGAGTTTCAAACAGAAACAATTCTGAGTCAAACAAATAACCTACTATTATTCTTTCAGATTTAATGTTCTAGTCACTATCACATAGATTTATAAGACTGTTGATTTTTGCAGTTGAATAAGTTATTAGGTGTAAACTCATGTTCTCTGGGATCAGTGAAAACATTCTTATTGCAACTTCTGAAGCAGATAGGACAATAGGAACAACATAGACCTGATTTGATCACCACATGATTTTGACATCTGCTGCGGATCTTTACATTTTGAAAATTATTTATTCCATGTAGCTTGGAGAATATATTATGAGCATTTTGGCATAATTAAATAAATTAAAACATTATTTTTAGGTTTGGATAGATCAATTTTATGTCTGGAAAAATGGGGGCTATAGTTAATTCTGTGATAAGGACTCAGTTTCAGTACTGTTTAATGGATGAATTTTCAAGGATGTTTTGAGGTCATTATTCATAGGATGGTGATTTTTACTATGACAGTCTATGAAAGATAGCTTCTGCCATATAATTTTAGCCATCAGGAAATAACTTGCTGAGTATCCATTAGGTGCTCATTTTTTTGTACCCTGAAGTGATATGCTGATGAGTATCTAAGATTGCTATGAGGACAAAATGAGAAAAAAATTTGTAAAGTGTTCTACAAACTTTGAAGTACTAAGTATCAGCTTTATTTTCCTTTTATACTACAGTGATCACTAATTTCAGGATATGTAAGTATAAACTTTCTGTAATTTCTAGTAGGCCCAGCTCTGATTTTCCATCATAAGCCCTTCCATTTTCACAAATTAACCAGTATAACATCCAGTTGTTGATGTATATTTGTTAATATATGGCAACTAAGTGACAGTGTAGAGTGCTGGGCCTAAAGTCAGGAAGACTCCTCTTTCAGTGTTCAAATCCAGCCTCTTCCTAGCTGTGTAACCCTGTCTGCCTCAGTTTTCTCATCTGTCAAATGAGTTGGAAGAGGAAATGACAAACCACTCCAGTATCTTTGCCAAGAAAATCCTCAAAACAAAGAGTTGGATATGACTAAAAAAGAACTGAATAATTACAAATTTGCTAAAATTTTGTTGGTAGACCATGTGTTTATTACTCATAGAGGGTCTTTTTATTCAATTCTTCTGTCTAGGCTATTTCATAGACCTTATTCAGGGGTAGCCAATTCTGGCTGCATTTGACAAATCCAATGATATCTATTATCAGCTTGGCTTGTTGAAAGGATGTCTGCTTGTTCATCAAGCTTTTCTAAAGGTTTTGGACCTATTTATCCTATGCTCTGAGAATGCCTCTCAATACTCTTCTACCTTTTTTGGTAATGAAGTTTTCATTTTTTTCTAGTTACCTTCAGGTTAACTGTGTGTTCTGCTAATATTGTATTATAGTTTTGGTTTTTGGTGAGTATATTTTTGAAATCTTTTATGGTTCATTTTATGATTCTGAAAGTGTACATTAAAACTACTATCATATGAATGTGAAATGCCTTAAATGGACTCTTTCCATTCAGCTTTGAATCCAAATGTCAGTCTCTTAATGTATTTTGCCATAGCCCATTGCTTGATTTGTTTTTGTTTCTTGCTTAATGTTTCTTTCCTTGAGGAGATCAAAGAGATTGTAGGCATTACCTTCATCCTCTGATTGAAGACAACTTCTGGGTTCAAGTTCAAAGCTTTCTGTGTCTCTCTTTCCATGCTGTATGCTGAGTCTTTTTTCTGATTGAATCCAAATGGCATTTTAATATTTGGAAAGATTCTACTAGAACAAGGCTATATTTAATTTTGTGGGGGAGCTTGATATTAGGGTATCATAGATTTAAAGCTAGGATAATTAAAGGCCATCTAGCTCAACCTCAGTTGTATAGATGAGCAACTGAGCTAGTGACTTGTTCAATATCACAAAGGTTTTAAGTGACAGAGATGGGGTGCAAACTCAAATTCTCTTACTCGAAATCCAGTCTTCTACTATACTTCACTGCTTTCAACAAGAGATCAGAGTGTATCTAGAGGGTGAAGGATGGGAAAGGAGATATGGTTCAGGTTCTTAAGAATTCTCAAGTTATGAATCATCATGCATATGAATGGGACTTGAAGTCTTTTGTTACTCAGACTACTTGGAACTTAAGGTGCCATCTCTAATTCAAACAGATATACAAGGTGTGATTTTCTCTTCTATAGATACAAAACAGAAATAAAAAAGTTAGAGAGCTATTATCATTACTAAATTGATCACTAGTATTACTTTGCTTTCTCCCACTTCCAAGCAATCTTCACAAATAATTTTCACTGTCACTGATGAGAAAGATGTGTCCCTCAACCATGGTGGAATGTTGAATGAATTTCTCAGAGAATTAGCTTCCTTAGACTCACAGAATCTCAGAATTAGAAGGGACCTCAGAGGCCATCTCTCCTATGCATCCACCTACACATGAACAGGAACTCCCTCTATAATATACCCAACAAATGGGCAAATGATCTCTGCCTGAAAACCTTTTATAATGGTCTGGGGAGAACCCACTACCTCCTGTCTCAGTCCATTCTGTTTCTACATATCACTAACTTTCAGGAAGCTGTTTTCCCCCTTACATTCAATCTGAATCTGCCTTTCTTGTAACATTTAGCCATTGTTTTTAGTTCTGACATCTGAGACTAAACAGAATAAATGCATTCCCTCAGCCACATGACAAGTATTCACTTGACATATCCATCCCCAACTATTTTTTCTCTAGGCTTAAATCTGTCCAGTTCTTCTATTAGTACTACATATCAATGACCTCATTGTTGATGACCGTATTACACCTCAATAACTTCACTGTTGATGACTGTATTACACATCAATGACCTCACTGTTGATGACTGTATTACACATCAATGACCTCATTGTTGATGACTGTATTACACATCAATGACCTCATTGTTGATGACTGACTGTATTACACATAAATGACCTCACTATTGATAACTGAATCCTGTCACATGCTAATTCATAGCAGGGAATAAGAAAATTATTCAGAGTTTGGTATACCATCTATGGTAGAACAAAGACTTGCAGCAAATTTAAAAAGTTGGAGAAGTGAAGGACATTTTGACACTGAGTTTAGCTGTAGATTTGGTACCAAGATGGCAGAGAGGTAGTGTGATATAGTAAGAAAAACCTTTGAACCAGGAGTTTTGGGTTTAAATATAAGCTGCAAACTTCCCTATGCAATATTGATCAAATCCTTATATTTTCCTGACCTTCAGTTTCCTCATCTGTACAATGGCAAAAAGAACATCCACCATCTACCTCACAGGGTTGTTGGCAGACAAAGTGTTTTATAAATGTGAATATATTAAAGACATTTCAGTTGTTATTATCACACCCTGTCTATCATCCTCTCAGAGAACATGCATTGATTCTTTACTCCTTTGTCAGTCAGTACAATGTTGTATAGCACTGAAGGTTCCTCCCAATGCCATCAATTGCTGACCACTCCTTAGTTGCTGAAAGGATTCTAGGTCCTCTCTGACCTTCTGTGAAACAACTTTGACAAATGCAAGCATTAAGATTAAAAAATGTTTCTCTTGATGAAAATTTTTTCACTGATGAAACTGAAATAATTACTCTCCTCTCTAGTTGCAACACACTTTATAAAGGAAATTCTTTTGTTTGTAAGGATGTTGATCCACAAGGAGGAAAATGGTTATAAAAAGATGCTTAAGAAACAACACGTCTTTTGACTCTTTCCTAAGAGAGTTACACCTGTGGTTTGCTTCTGCTAAGTCATCGGATGTCAACTTAAAAAACAGTATTTTCAATTAATTATAAAGTGCCTGACAGAAACAGTGGGGACAGAGACACTAGAGTTAGTAAAATTCACAGCTTATCCAACAGCCCAGTTCACTCTCACACTGCAACATGACATGATTCAAAATTGCATGAAAGATAATGTCTTTCCGGAAGTGGCTACTGCCCATTGCCAGGCAGTGGTTGAAGGGGTGATAGAGAGTATAGCTGGGGAGAGAGCATAGAGAGGGAGTTTTTTGGGTTTGTTTTCATTTAAATCAACCAAGACTCTGAGTAACCAAGAATATGCAAACGTATTTATCAGCAGAAGTATATGTCACATTTCTATTAAATTTGATCCTTTCAAGAGGAGTTTCAAAGAGTAGTCACTTGACAGGCAAGTTCAGAGTCAAAGATATTCCTATCTCACTGATCATTGTTGGTTGTAGTGGATGGAGAAACCTCAAGGGAGACTTTGTTTCAAAAACAGACCTGCTAGGAAGTTGGGGGAACTAGAACCTTTGTGTACTAATCCACCACTTCAATAATATGACTTTGTTTCATCTTGCTTTCATGACTAGAGTTGTATCAGGGGCTGGGGATTATTTTCAAACTAATGCACATGCATTTAATTCCTTTTGGTGCATTAGTCTGACTTTGATAACTAGCAATGAAACATTTATCTCATGTAATTAAAATAAGTTAAACTTAAAATTCTACTTCTTTTTATGTTTTCTTATGTTCTTGAGAATTTTTTTTCACATAGAATTGATAAATTTTCTATATATACTCCAGGGGATTCTCTGTCAACTGTCATCAGTGTCCTGACTGTCCATTTTGTTACCTTGGACATTGTAGTCTCTACCTGTCCTTAAAATAGCTTTCCATTTTACAGAATATATTGCCTTCACTTCAGGTATAATTAAGAATACTAGTACACAATCTTCCCTGCAATCTCTAGGGAGGGCATATGGGAAAACATGGACAAGCAAAGCACTAGATAGGAAGGCATAGAAAAGCTGATATCTGCCTCGATTGAGGGAAAACCTAAACTGATGAAATCATGAATCCATCTAGCTATCTTGCCTAATTTAGCAAATACACATCTGTAACATTGCACTGGCAATAGTTCTTCCCTTATTTGCTCAATTAAAGCAAATTCCCTACCCAAAAAGGGTCCAGATGCTCAATCTAGGGCTAACAATGATGGATAATTATGTTGTTTTTTGCTTGGTCGGAGATATTTTATGTGTAAACAGAGGCTGCACAGAACCTGCTCCTAGTGTCTTATTCTCAGTTATGCAGTGGCACTGAGTTGATTGGACTTTCTAGTCAGATTTTTAAAAACTCAATCAACAACAAGGCATACCAAATGAACGTAATGGAATATTAATGTACTATAAGAATTTACTAACCTCAAGAAGTATGAGAAAAACTTCAATGAATGGATGCAAAGTTCAGTAAGCAGAACTAGCAAAATAATATACACAATGAATACTCCAAGGTAATTGGAAAGAATAACAATAGAACATTGAACATTGAATGCTGTGAAATCATGATAAGCAAACTTGTCCCCAAAGAAAAGACATGGAAAGGTACTTCTTCCCCTTTTTTGTAGAGATAAGAAACTATAAAGGTAGAAGACTACAGGAAAATGTAAGTTATTTTTTTCATATGTTCATTGGTTTTGCTTAAGTTTCCTTTTTTCTCTTTTTTTTATTTTTTGATAAGGATGGCTTTTCAGGAAGGCAAGAGGAAGGACACTTTGAGAAATATAGAAGATATAAAAACAAAATATGTCAATAAAATTTTATTTTGAACAAATAAAATACATCCAGTAACCAATCCCCTATAGGCTAATGACTATAGCTTTCATTCCACTTCCTTAATGACTGACTTGAGGATTGTTGATACCTTCCTTGCTGACAAGTGTCTCCTCAGGAGCAAGGAAGAAAATAAAAGAGAGAAAATGTGAGCCTTTTAAGTTAGTTCCATAGTCAAAACCCAAGGAAGATGCAGACTTTTTTGAAAATGCAGGTATTTTCACAGTACTTTGAAGATAGTGGATTCTGAATAAATGGTTATTAAAGGAATGAATGAATCTAGCAAGAATAGATTCAAAACTCCATCACTACTAATAATGTAGAGTTAATAATGAATGTGACAAGTTCAGCGTCTCACTAGATTCTTCCTTCTAATAGTAGATAAAGATTTAGAATTTTGAGATGCAGACAGGAGGGAAAAAGAAAGACTCATCCATTACTGACCTCATAGTTCTGGTAGCCTTACCAAATCAGGATGACTCTCCAAGTACCAATAGCCTTACACAGACCTGAATAGACAAGCAGGACTTTCCAAAGGAAATCTACTCTCTTAGAAATAGAATATATAAGATATATATGCCCAGAGGACTAGATAGGAGAACATGTATACTGATAAATCTAGGGAAAGAAGAGCTGCCCAACAGCCAATGTGAGAACAGTGTTTCTTTGGAAGACAAACCCGTCAGACTCACCCCATACGCATCTAGAGTCATTGTTTGGATTTCATGCTCAACTAGGTTAAGAAGTAAACAGCAACAATAATAATACTGAAGATTATTATAATAAACTGACATTTTATAATGCTTTAAAGTATAAAATATATTAGTGAGAGAAGATTGGGTAAGGTCCTGAGAGGGAACACAAGCACACAAAGGATTATAAATCAAAGAGCTTATTACTCATAGACATGAAAGTAAGGATTTCCACAACCCTTTAGTCTACAAACAAGCATGGGTGCTAGTGGTGCAGATGTACAGTGGGATATATACCCCAACAGAGAGTACAGAGCTCTGAGTCTCTACTTTTATATCTGAGCAGATTCAAAGTGACTGAGCAGTTGGGGGATCTTAGGGACAATCAATCACTGGGTGGGAAAAATAGCAAACCGCTCCAGTATCTTGGCTAAAAAAACCCCAAATCATGTCACAAAGAATCAGAAATGACTAGAATGACTAAACAACAACAACATTATATTTTTATTTATTTTGTTAAATATTTTCCAATTTTATTTTAATCTGGTTGGGAGTGTTGTGTGTCAAATGTGACCCACAGGTCATGTCTTTGATCACTCTACACTATACCATATTTCCTCTCAATAATTGCGAGATGCTTTACACATATGATTTAATTTAACCTTCGCAACAACCCTATGAGGTAACTACTATGGGTATCTCATTTTACTAATAAGGCTTAGAGAGGTTAGAAAGTTGAGCAAATTGATAAAGCTAATAAATATTAGAAGTCTGAGTTAAGTCTATGTTTTCTTGGTTTCAAATCCAATGGTCTAGTAATTATTCCATACCTCCTAAGAAAACTAGCAAGGCATTTTTGATGGGTTTCATGGATACAACTGTATCCTGGGGCATCTCCCCAAATATGTGAGGAGTTAACTTGACAGAAGTGTGCAGTGTGCAAACACTATGTCTGCTGAATCCATATCTGTAGCCACAGACTATGCCATCTAATAGCCTCCTAACTGTACAGGCAGGTTCAGAATCATAGTTTCTCTGGTGGTCAGTACATGTTTTTGTGCACTGACCAGCTATTTCAGAGGATAAAACAAGGGCCTATCTCCAGGTGAGAAACAAAAAGACAAATTTTAGTTCAATACAGAATTCCTTCCTCCCCCATAATTGGAGCTACAGAAAAGTGGAATTAACTGTCTAAGTAGGGATGTTTTTTAAGTTCTTCAGTTAAACTAGTAGTCTTTTAAGTGGAAGCTGAAGGAACAACTGCAAAGGATGTTGAAGAGAGTGTTCCTCTCCAAGAAAATTTGGCTTATTTGACCTAAAGGTCCCTTCCAATTCTGAGAGGCTGTGCCCCAGTAAAATTACAGCAAAATCAATATAAATCCTTTACTAGAAAAATAACTCAAATCAAATACTGTGAATAAATTGACTATCTCTTCAACCATGAAACACATAGCCCATGTTAAACATGAGTTTTCATGCCAACATCTAAAAATTAAGCTTCTAAATTACCAGTGTATGAAAATAGTAACCTGCTTAGTCGTCTCCTTTCCATGCACATGACCAAGTCATAAAACATGGCTTAAAATGATTAACCAGTTAAACATATTTTTAAATGAGAAAGAGAAATGGAATTTTAAAAAATACTATAGCTATGTATCCACATCATATGGCTAAAGATGAAACAACATGCTGATGGTCAAAGAAGGAAAGACAGTTAGTTTTAGATTTGGGCATAGATTCTTGCTCCATTTACACTTAGGATCATAGAATTCAGAACTGGAAAACAGATTGAAGATTACCTTGTCTAACCACCAGACTTTTACAAATAAAGATGTTTTGATCCAAAGAACAAGATAGTGTGAGAGTGTAGAGAGAATAAAGGACCCTAGAATTAGAGGACTTGAGTTCAAATTTCACCTTACGACTTGGGTGACTTTAGGCAAGCCATATAAAATTTGTTTCCTCATCTATAAAAAGATAGAGTTGAACTAAATGGATTCTGAAACCCATTCCAATTCTAGATATTGTGACTTATCATGTCACATGGAAAACAGATATTTTTAAAAATATACACTGGAATTTATTAAGATATTTAACCTCCATCAAAGCTATTAAACAAAAATATGTTTGAATATTCATAAATCTATTTGAATTCAGTGCTCTTATATAGGTTTAGTCAAAAGGTTCTTATGTGGCCAGCACCATGTCTTACTTAAATTGCCAAATTATTATCCCTTCCAGTAGAAGTATAAACAGAAATCAGATGTGTCAATGTATTAGCATATTCATAAATACACAGGCAGTAAAATCTTGTCCTGATCAAATGAACTGGGATAAAGATCAAGCCATAAAAATGGATTTTCTGGCAAAACAGACACTGGTGATTTATCCTCAAACATTTATTGGAAGAAAGAGGCTATATTATTCCATTTGAATCATGATTAAAGATTACACAGACAAGTAATCTTCTTTTTCTCTCTTTCAATGTATTAGGATACAAAACAATCCCAATAAAATAAATAAAAATAATAAACATCATTTATATCTTTTATAAAACGTAAATGCCTGATTTACAAGAAAGACACTTCTATTAAAACAGCATTACTGTATAGGTCCAAATATAAGTTATACATTTCGCAAACACATCTCCATCTAAACCACCTTAAGGGATAACTGCAGAAATGTGCAGTGTGCAAACACTAACAGAAGCATGGGGGCTTGGGTAGGTTCAGCACCATGGACAGATTCAGATCAGAATATATGCAACCTGGGTTCAGTAATTTTTCAGAAGGCTGGGGAGAGGAGAGAGGAAGAGGGAGGTAGAAGGAGATAGGGAGAGGGGGAAAAGGGGGAAGGAAGGAGAGATTTTTCTTTTCAAAGAGAACCCATATATTTTGGAGATTAATAGATTCATAGGAAATATGGTATGGTTAGATATAATTGAATGGTTAGTCACTCAATAATCATTTATCACAGGGCAACTAGGTAGCACAGTCAATTGTTGAGAGTCATCAAGACCTGGGTTCAAAACCAGCCTCTCAAGCTTTTTAACTATCCAACCCTGGACCCTACAGAGAGGCTAATTGACTTTGACCTCTTTTTGCCTCAGTTTCCTCATCTATATTGGTTATTATTAATATTATAACACTGGTGATACAAAAAAAAAGTCAAAAGTCAATCCTTGCCATGAAAGAGCTCACAATTTAATGAGAAGCTTATAGTCAACTGTGAATAGAGTTCTAAACTGAGAACCAGGGCATCTGAATTTGAATATTAGACACATTATTGGCTATGTGCTCATGGGTCTGAACTTCATCTCTAAGACTCTCAGTTTACAATCTCATCTTTAAAATAGGGAAGATTGTACTTGTACTACTAACCCAACAGGGTTGTTGAGAAAAGCTTTGCAAACTTTAACATTCTATACAAATGTTGTTAATATAGTATGGAAAATGGAATTAAATTTTATCTACATTTATATAGCCATATGCAGGTATAGATATATTCCTTTCTATATGGCTCCATTGTGGACTAAAGTGAGTGGTGCACTAGCTAGCTTAATTTAAGTTGGCTTAGAGATCAATGGTATATATCAGGGAGGAGGAGGAAGATCTAGCCTTGTACTTGGAGATCTCCAGTGGGGAAGCAATGACTTATGATATCTGAAAAGGGAGTCATGATTGTGTCTGAAATCTGAATGATCTACTGGGGACAACCTTATCACTCAGGCAAATCCGTCCAGTGAAGATAGTTATCAAAACATTAAAGAGGGAGAATAAGTATGCAGATATTAATTGGGAAAGAAAAGGCAACTGTTGTAATGGGCCCTAGAAGTGTGATTGGTATATCTTCTCCTTCTGGTCAGTAACAAAGAACAGAAAAGTTTAAGTAAGCCCTGATGGTCTCAAACACTGGAAATGCTGGTAGAAACAATAGCTATTATAAATGAACCCTCAGAAGCATCATGATAATAGCAATAAAAAATAATGAGGGCATCCTCTCCTGGCAGAAACTGGAACCTCCCTTGGAGAAAGTAGGAAGAGGAGAATACACACACACACATACACACATATGTATATATGCATATACATATGTGCACCTATATTATATATGTGTACACACACACACATATATATATACATATACTCATGCACACATACATGTATCTTTTTTTGACCCTCCCCATTCAAGGGACATTGAGATACTCACAATAGAGAGACTAATTGACTTCGCTGAGGTCATCCTAGTAGTATATGTCAAAATTTGGATTCCAAATCAAATCATTTTACTCTAAATTCAGAGTTCATTCTACTGTACCATAATGCCTCACTCAAATTATCCCCCTCAGAAACCTTCTGTGACTCATCCTTTACTATTAAATAAGTATCATCATGGCATTAAGGTCTTCCAGAATCTGTCTTCATTCTACCATTCCAGTCTTTCATACTACTTCCTTCCACTTATTATATATGCTAGTCATTCATTCAATTTAACATTAAGTGTCTACTATGTGCCAGGCACTCTACTAAGCACTGGGGATACAAATATGAGAAAGACAGTCTTTCACAATTTAATGGGGAGAAAGGCAGCATACAAAAAGAAACTGTAAAGGAAAATGATATAATATAGTTTGAAGTAGTACAACTAGGTTGAAAATGGAGATGATTTCTATGGTAGCCCTCTTTAAATGGAGGCTTTGGGAGGACTTTGTTCCTCCTTCTAGCTATACAATCAGAGAGGTTGAAGGTACGAAGGGTACTGATAATGGTGTGAGTACCAAGGCTGATACAATCTTGAAGGAGACAATTTTGGATGATGGAAAATAAGAGATGATGAGATCCCTGGAGGCACGATATAGTGCAGCCCAAAGGAGTGTAGTCAAGTGGAATGATAAACTGTTACCCAAGCTTATTCTGCTTTCATTTGCATACTCCATCCCCTTTTCAAGAACAGATTTCTTTAAAATCATTGCCTATGAAAATCCTTTCCTTTTTCTAAGACCCATCTCAGAGAGTCTTGTACATCAATCTTCTCCATCAATAAATTCCCCAATCCCTCCAGATAAAATGATACACCCTTAGATTTCATAGAACACCCTGTTTGATCTCTTGGATGAAACAACTTCCATTCTATCTTATATTGTGTGTGTTTGTCCTTCATTCTCTAATAGGATCAGGGAGATGATCAGGGAGAGGATGACATGACTTGCAGTTGACTTTGATTTGGATGAGGGAGGGCTGTGCAAGGTCACCAGCCTCACTTTCTCCTCCTGAGCCATCTGGGTCCAATGACCAGACATTCATCAGGATGACTAGAGATGGCCCAAGATGTAATAGGAGACCCTGGTCATTTTAGGCTAAGATCTTTTCAGGTTCTCACTTTGAGTGAGACAACGCCCATTCAGGGAATAGGCCTTTTTAAGTAGTTACTCAAAGGATGGCCCTTTTAATCAAAATAATAATAATACTCAAACTGGGAGGGGAAGACCCTCAGGTTCCTGACCAAAAGAGAAACAGTTACCATTTAGTATTTATATTCACTGTGCTAGATGGTCAAAGACCTATTGTGCCATAGTGAATTGGGCTTAAGGCTTGGTCTTTGAGAAAGAAATCTAGCCAATAAACCCAAAGGAAAAAAGACAGCTTTTGACCATTGAAGTGCACCTTCCGCTGGTTGTGATTTATTTGTATGTATGTATAATCTCATCTTTTCAAATATAAACTCCTTGAGGATATCACCTGGATCTCATTTCATCCTTGTATCCCCAGTACCTAGCCGTGCCTCAAATGCAGTAGGTACTTGATTGGTCTTTGTTTAATTGTACGGAAATAGGTTTTAAATTTTTTTCTCCTATGCTTATAGCTGATGGGAGCTTAAGGAAATGATCTTTCCTGATCTGAGCCCTAACTACAATTCCCTAAAAGAGAATGTCACTGCCAGGGGGCTTATTGGCTGGGCTCCATCCATTTTCTGGTCTTTTAGAAGATTGTCTGTTGTCTTTGCATAAATTAAAAGTCAGATATATTTCATCTCTGACTCTAAATGGTTTGAAATTCCATTATGTTGCACTTAAAAGAAAAAGAACCTTTCCCTAGAATGAGGGTAACTGCCTCTAATCTGCTATGCATGCTTGGTCATAATGTCAATTTGCAGGACTTGTGTTAATAATATTACAAACTTCAAAGCAAATCCTGTACATCCAACAGAATTGACTTCAGTAGCACTGCAAGCCTGTTAACAAGGTTCTAAGATGCAGGAAGCTTTGAAAATGTTGGGCAGTCACAGACTACACAGACTATTACCACTTCTGTCTGGGCCTTTGGGTTATGTAGGACTGGGGAAAGACAAGGGAGAGGTGGTTAGAAAAAGGAAAATAGAATCTATTCAACATAGCCCTAGGTTCTGCTTTCAGATTTCATTAAGACTGATATTTGGTGTGGATACTTTAGGTTGACAACAGGGGGACCCTGTTTTAAGAAACTGGAGAGATTAAAAATCCCAAATTATAGAAAGGATTAAGGGGAATTTCTTATCCTCACCAAAGGGCTCTCTAAATTACCAAAGGATTTATTTAAAGGTTCCTTTAAGCAATATTCTTCTTATTTCATTTAAGAAATGAATTGTCCTTTGCAAAACTGTGAAGCCGACAATGTTCCTTTCCATACATGGTGAAAGAAGGGGCATCCGGGATGCCAATAAAAGCACAGAAGGAAAAAAATACAACCTGTTCTTAGTTACCAACTAATTCCCTGAGAAAAATGTTAATGTCTGATAATGGCTTAATGCAATAGTCCTTCAAGGGAGATTTGCATTTTAATGGTACATTTTAGGAAGAATACTGTCAAACTGGAGCATATCCAAAAGAAGGCAATCTGAACAGTGAGAGAACTGGAAATTAGGCTGGCTCAAATTTGGGTGTTGATTGCTGGTCAACAACTACAGGGGTTCACCAGATGGCTGGACTTAAAAAGTAAGTTATTACTATTAGTGCCAGCTGAGGCTCACCAATCCTTCCAACGGTGGCAGTTTTGCAAAGCTGATTGCTCCTAGCAGTCTTTGAAAAAAATGATACATTACTCAGTTGACAATATATTTCATGAACTTTATCTTGTCCATTTTGAATTTTCACTATCTCCATTTGGCTAAATGGTAGATTTTCCTATACTGTTCTTTGCTTAGCATTCTACTCCATACTGTCATTTCTCCTCTCCCTTGTTCTATAGAATAATTCTCAGTGAAAGAGGATGGCATGAACTTGTTTGATCTCCTACCCTGGTCTTCCCTCAGAACCTCTTATCTGCTATTTTAGATTTTCTTAAGCTTTTAACTCTCCTCATCTATTAGCCAGAAGTAGTGGTAGGGTGTGAAGCAGGAAGTAAAGGTTAGGTGAGGGTGACAATGGTTCATCACAGACCCATCTGAAATGGAAGTAAAGAATTTTGGAAATTATAATGCAAGCAAATGGACAACTATGATTCTAGTTACAAAGATTCATTGAACAGACACATTTTTAGAAACAAATATACTAAAAAGTAATATGTACTATTAAGTTTATTATGAAATGAAAACCTTAGAATTAAAATCCTCTATCAAGATAACAATAAATGAAAATCAACTGAACTCAACAATACAATATTCAATAAACCTGAGAATGTTAAGTTATTTAGGGAAGAACTTTTTATATAACATGAACTACTGGAAAAATAGGGATATTATTTGGCAGAAATTATGTTTAGATTAACATATTCTACCACATACCATATTAAGTGCCAAATGAATGTGATCTGAATATTAAAGGTAACACCATTAAAAAATTTAAAAAGAGACAGATCCAGGACCATTCACAGCTATAGATAAGGAAAGAAATTTTAATTAAACAAGGGATGAAGGTGATTGCAAAAGATAAAATGCTGTGAAATTAAGATGTTTTTGCATCTATAAAGACATGACAAGATATGACAAATGGTCAATTAAAAAAAATGACATCAAATTATCTCTGATAAAGATCTGATATCCAAGATTTATAAGGAAATAAAATATAACACCAAAAGCCATTCTCAAATGTATAAGTAAAGAATGTAAACAATAGTTTTCAAAAAATTTCAAATTAACAGCCATATCCTAATCACTAATAATAGAGAAATGCAAATCAATACAATTTTGATTTGTGTGTATGTATGTATGTCACACAGAGAAAATTTGTAAAGCTGATAAGTTAAAAGAATTAATGTTGGAGAGGTTGTGGAAACTCAGTAAAGCACTATTGGGAGAGCTACAAATTGGCCCTACCATTTGATGAAATAAATTTAAAATTATCCTAAGGAAGTGAAATATCCTTTGACTTAAAAAAATATATCCCTAGGTATGTGATCCAAAAATGTTAATGATAGGGAAGTCCCATATACATCAAATACTTATAATGGCATTTTTGTGACAACAAAGACTTTGAAATAAAGTAGATAATCATTGATTGGGAAAAACTAAACAAATTATGTCACATGAATTTAATGGAACAATACTGAAACATAAGATGACAAATATGAAGAACACAGGGAGGCAAAGGAGGATATAAATGAATATGAAATGAACTAAACTGAAGTATAAAATGACTATAGCAATGTAAATGAAAAAAATAAAAACAAAAATTATCAGAACTCAAAGCTGTACAACTATGACCATGCTGGGTCATGACATGATAATGCATATCCTTCCCAGCATGAGAAGTTTACAGATGTGGAGCACTGCATATACTGTCAGCCTTGAACTAGCTGTTATTAGTTTTAATAATTTTTCAGTTTTCTTCTTTGTTCTAAGTTCTCTGGGTAGGGAAAGGGGAAGAATATATTGGAGGATAATATTTAGTGGAGAAAGATATTAACGAAGTTAATTGTAAAATAAAAGCTCATCTGAAACATAAAATGCAGAGTTTCCATTTTATCTTTTTTGGTCAATATTTTTATAATTTTAAAAAAATCCCATGTGTGCTGACTCGATGATTTTCATCTGCCATTACAATGATTGGTATACCTTAGAATATGTGTGTGTATATTTGTCCTTTGTTGCCAAAGAAGACCATGACATCAGAGAAATCATGACAAGGCTTGCACTTGACTTTGTTTTGAGTGAGGGAGAGTTGTGCAGGTCACCAGCTTCACTTCCCCTCCAGAGCCATCTGTATCCAGTGACCAGATATTCATCAGGATGACTGGAGATGAATCAGGATAAGACAATTGGGATTAAATGACTTGTCCAAGTTCACACAGCTAGTGAGTTTCAAGTGTTTGAGGTGAAATTTGAACTCAGGTCCTCCTGACTTCTGCACTGGTGTTGTCTCCACTGCACTACCTAGCTGCCCCTATCCGTTAGAATAACAACCCATTTTTAAAGTATATCATTAATTAATTCTAAGTTAGTGATTATAATTTTTGGAAAACAATCATTGCATCTCATCTTTAGGAATAGCATTCTAATTTAGAGAGTTGCTAGATTTCCCTTCTTCCTAAAGTAGTGGTTTGTAACTCTTTTGGTGCCAGTTGCTACTCATTTGGTGCCTTTCCTTGGTGTCCTAAAAGTAAATTCATTACTAGATATTCTTGTGCCTATGATAACTTGAGTTTTTGGTTGAGGGATAGTATAGCCTGGTCCAATGTAGTTGCAATGAAGTGGGAGATGACTATCAAAACCAGAGAGTTTGGCCTAAGCCATGATTAACCCTGAAACCCTCAAGCCTTTAAGGATAAATACATGGGAAGAGAGAGCAGAGGTGGCAGGCAAAAGCAGGATATTGGAGGTGGTGGAAAAAAATTTCTGCGATAAGGATATTTTTGCTTATGTACTAATGGAACATTCAAGGTTAAGAACCTAGGACTGGGTGAAAGAAAAAGTACATTTCATTGATTTATACTTATATGATTTATATTTCTAGAACTAGAAGGGACCTTATGAGACATCTGATCCAACTCTCTCATTTTAGAGATCAGTAGCCTGAGTCCAAGAGAGAGTGTGGGGTCACTCAGGCCACACAAGAAGTAAGCAAAAGAACAAGGATTAGAATTCAAGCACCATGACCTCAATATTAATATTCCCTGATAAATAAACATAGGCCAAAACCTATCAGTCAACAGTGGTCATCATATCTGAAGACCAGGATTTTGTCATAAATGTACACCCATCTAATTTCTACATACTTATGGAAAGTGTGATGATACCCTTTGGAAATGAGATTTAAGTATAACCTAATTTGGGCAGGATTTGAGATTGAGAATTAGCATGACTTTTATATTCAATTAGCATTAAGAATTGAGCCCTGAAGAATTATAGCTCTGAGCAGATTTTATAGTGTTCTGGAGGTCAATTAATCACTACTACTACTACTGTTGACAATAATAATAAAGTAGTAGTAGTAGTAGTAGTAGTAGTAGTAGTAGTAGTAGTAGTAGTAGCAGTTGAAATTTGTAATATACTTGAAGATTTGTAAAACATTTTATGCAAATTATCTCATTTGAATTTTAAAATTACACTGCAAATTAGGTGCTATTATAGTTCACATTTTTCTTCACATACAATGAGACTGAGGTTGAGATACTATTAGTAAAGGTTTAAAAAAAAGCAGGATTAAAAAAAAAAGATCTGATAGAAAGACTAGCTCTCTATTCCACTGCATTTGGCTTATCATCTGCAAAATAAGAGGATTTGGTGAACTTCATCATTGATAAGATATCCTTTATTTGTTTGAAATTTGCATAGGAAAGCCTACTTTACTCTAATAAACTCTTTAATTAAGTTTATCTCCCTGCTTCATGTCTTGCTTAATGATGCAATATGTTTTTGAACAAAGTATTCTCCAAAGTCACATCTATTAAAGATGTCACATTAGCTTCACTGGTGACACTTTATTTCAGCAGTCTTTAGTTATATTCTACCAAGTCAGATACTATTTTTGAGGTTGCCAAATAGAAAATGTGCTATGGAGAATAAACAATACATTCTATGCTTCTTGAGTCAGTTGTGTAATTATGAATATGTGGTACGAGATAGAAAATCATCTGAAAAAGCCTTCCTGTTCCATTCTGATGTTTTCATCAAGTATACCTTTTGTGTATACATAGACCATTCTTCAAATGATATTACAATGATTAATAAGTTGGCATAGTTACCATCAGTTACGAATTTCTTCTTGGTTGCTCCTTGCCTTCTTTTTATGTAAAATCATTTTTTTCTAATTATTCAAAAGAGATATTTGTTTAGCCATCTATCTTGTTAAATACACTAATGGATATGTGACTTCAGTGAAGTATATTATTCCTTCAACGATGCAGACAGCTGGTTCATGTCTACCCATAGAATGTGATCTTGTCCATACCACTTTATAAGTTCATTATTGGTGGGTATGAGAGGCAGATGAGATCTACCAATGTGCTGGGGTTGGGAGGTTCCTTGCCTTTTTCCTGTCATGAGGATGTCAGTGGAATACACAAGGCTATCTCCTGTTATTATTGCTCACTCTTGCCATATGACTAGCTTACTCTTTTTCCCCAATTATACATTCCTTTAATGGCATCCTTTACTTTGTTTTTCCCCAGTGGTTTCTTATTTATTATTTGCTACAGCTTGCTCACACCCACCCCACATGTCTCCATTAGCTTCTATGTGATCATTTTAATCCTTTGGGGACTATAAAGTTCCATATCTTATAAAGATGCAACAATGCTGGTAAAATATCTGTATTAAAAAGATGCTTCCTTATTTCTGAGAGGTATTTGGTGTCAGTAAAGAAGCATCACAGTTTCCTGAAAACAACGAAACTTGTTCTTTCCCTCCTGTTTAACAGTGGAAAGTGTGCCACCCTGAGAATTACCACTGCTGAATTCCAATGCTGGCTTTGGCTTTTACTGAGGGTCTGACTATACGTGAGTCATTTAACCTCACTGAGTCTCAATTTCCTCCTCTATAAGATGGAGTTCACATTAATTGCATCATGTCAGAGGCTCATTGTAAGGAAAGTGCTTTGTGAATCTTTAGGAACTATGGAAATATAAATTATTACTACTATTTATCTTCAATACAGTTCTTTCCTTGAACACATTGACAGAAAGTCAGCTTCTTGGGCTATGCCTTCTTGATAGACAATGGATGTTCATAAGGAACGTGCGGCAGAAGAAAAAGAAAACACATGCAGGAACCATTTTCCTTGACATTTGCAAGAATATTCCCGATGTCCCTGGTTCCATCTTGAATTCCTTTCTCCTCAGTTATAGCCCTTTATTTAGTAGATAATGAGAGATCAAACAAACTAATTTGTCCACAATACAATTTGACAACAGGGCTGTTAATTTCTGGAGGTTGTGAATGCAGCCAGTGACCTTTTCAGTATATGTTCCACTGAAATGTTAAAAGTAAATTTAAAAGAAAAAGGTCAACAATCACTCAATGTACCAAGGAAACAAGAATTTTTTTCCTTACAATAAAATATTAATAGCATATTTTCCAAAACTGTGCTACGTGCCTGGCATCTGAACCTCATGCTTTTATAAGAAAGGCATTAGGCCTTCTTAAGAGTCACCTCCTGTTTAAATTAGCCCTGGATCTCAGCAAATATTATGCTCCACCTAATCTAAAGGTCAGATGGGAAAAATGATATTGGTAAGGTAGCAAAATAAATGCTGTTCACTGTCAGAAACGCACAATAAGAGAGAGTAGTCCCCCTACAGAGTTTCTTCCCTTCAGTGCACTTGGCCAAAAGACAAGGCACTGATCGAATCAAGAACCTTTGAACAATTACATCAGGATTTTGTTATGACATATTGTATATCAGGAAGATTGGTGACTTTTCCAAGCAGACAAAACCCATGTCAGCTGTTTTAGCTCCTAGAGGAAGTTTCCAAGGGCTCTACAAACGCCACATTGAATTAATGGCATTCTAAATAGCCATTGAAATGACTATACCATAATTAAAGTAATGCCACTAGACAAGTGGAATGAGTGGGATATTACTGTACACTATGCTAGGGAATGATGTTTTCTTGTTGTCGCTGGAAACTACTTTCCATCTCTTACCTCTCCCCTGCCTAGAATTTAACACTATGGCTGGATTTGATCCAAGGAATGACAGAGAGCACAAAGCCCAGATGCCTAATTGCCTCCACAACATTTTCTCAGTTTTCATTTGTTTGTTCTCTTAACCACAAATGGCACTATGTAATTATAACATTATTTTCTTCCCTCTATTTCCTTTCATTCCTCAAAAAATCTCTGGAGGCTTCATCTGAATATCTATATTGTCCTATGCTTACATAATGGGAACATTGGTACATCACAGAGGACCTAGGTTGGCATTTCCTCACATGAAGAAGACTACATCCTGAAAAGTGTGCTTTGGAAGAACAGTGGAACATATATAGATATTCTTTGACTGGTTCTGATCCCAAGTAGTTGGAGGGGTAGGAGAAGAGAAGAACAGTTTTTCAATTAGCTGTGTAGTTAGAAATGGGAGTGTCTTCAAAAGGCTGGGTAAATATCTTTCTAACCCTTTTGACCATTCCCTATTTAGCTGAGCTCTGGCCACAGGATTCCTTTCACAGCATTTTTTGAGCAACAATGCTATAAAGAGAGAAGTCTTAAAAACACGTAGCCTCAGAAAAGGGTCTCAGTCCTTGGTCTCTTCATTTGTCTTTTCTGTCCTAGAGAAAGGGAATGAAAGTTTTGATCTTATGAGATTCAAAATGTCAAGAGAGAAAGCCATAAGAATTTGGGAGTAGGAGGCAAGGCCAAGTTTAGTAGCAAGCCTCAAATCAATGTCTAGAGGAGTAAGGAGTGACCTTTAGGAATGACCCTTGAGCATCAAGCCAATGGAAACTAACTGAGGACTCATCCAACAATCAGGTCACATCTGAATATGAACTTAGAAGGACCAATGTTATGTATTAACTAACTTAATGTGTATCTTTGAGGTACTGAGGGGAAATGTTTGTGCATTTGTTTTTGTTGTCTTAGAAATAAACATTCTTTTGATGTTAAGTGCTTAAATGGAACTGGAGTGCTAGCCATTAGTGTCTAATAATGGAGGGAGGAAGGAAACACAGCATGTTGGAGCCTGAGGCAATTTTAATAGAGAAAAGAACTTCCATCAAAAAAAAGGAACAAAACCTTTTAAGATACCCTAGCACCCTGAGGGTCATGACAGTGTGGTCTTCCAGGATCAGAAAGATATAGCAAGAATATTTTGCTACATTTATAAAGGGAACCAGCCTTATAACATGGCAGAAAAAATGGGGCACAGAGAGAAAGGATATGAGTTCAAATCTTTCCTCTGACACTACCTAAATAAAAATGGGTGAAGAATTTAACTTCCCTGAACTTTAATTTCTTCATTTGTGAAATCAAGAAGTTGTACTAGATGATTTCTAAGATCCCTAAGGGTACAGAGCTGACTGATTCTTCCTGATTTCTTCTCTCTACGTTAGCAGGCATGAGAGGTCATTATATTCCAATTTAGGATGAGTTATAAACTTTTTGGATCACTCACTACTTATGGACTGAAAGACTGCTTGACATAGTGTAGCCAGTACTGGGAAAGGAGTCAGGAGACCTGAATTACTGTTCTGATTTTAACATTTACTTGTTGTTCCCTCCTGGAAAACTACATCCCCTCTCTGGGATTTCCTTATTTCATAGAATAAGAGGGTAGAAAAGATTTCCAAGGTCCCTGCCAGTTCTATAGATTTTTAAAATTCATTTTTAAGTTGAGAACCAGATCACAAAACCACATGCAATAGGAATTTTAAATTAAAGTTGCTTAACTTCAAATATCTTTCAGTGTATTCTGATTCTGCCTTTTTATATAGCAACCTTAAAGCAACACTTAACTTTGATAAAGACATGAAAGTCATGTTTATCATTTAGTGGATTACACAAAGATGGAGAAGCAAGTTAATAATTGAATGACAGAATTGGGACCTAAAAAGACACGAGAGTTTGGAACAGAGGATTGAAATTAACAACACGAATACAAAATAAAATGAGGAGAATCAGAAGAACTTTTTTTTTACAGTAACAACATTGTAAAATGAATAACTATTTTTAAGGTGTTACTTTCTTCAGCATGTTTGGGTTCCCTTTAGCAAGCAATTGATTCATTTTTCATGATTATCTTGCATCACTCTCATTTCTCTTCCCAATTTTTGCTCTACTTCTCTTACTTGATTTTCAAAATCCTTTTTGAGCTCTTCCATAGCCTGAGACCAACTCATGTTTTTCTTGGAGGCTTTGGATTCAGGAGCTTTGACTTTGTTGTCTTCTTCTGTTTTCCTTGTCAGCAAAGTAAGATTCTATAGTCTGATTCCTTTTCCAATTTTTACTCATTTCCTCAGCCATTTACAAGGCAGTTCTTTGCTTCCAATGGGGGTGAGGAGTGTACGGCCAGCTGCTCAGTCCCTCTACAGTCTGTGGGCCTAGAGCTCCAGAAACAGCAGCTGCCTCTGCCCCTGATGCCATGGGCTCCTCCACCCCCTCCACAACCCTGGGGCTGGTGCCAGGCCACTCTTCTGTCACACAAGTCCAACAGGTTTTTTCCACTGACCTTCCAATTTGTCCTCAGCATTTTTGAGTTCTGTAATCTGAAAACTGCCACAGGTGCAGAGATTCAGCCCCTCCCCCTGCCTCCAGCTCTACTCAGGCCCTGTCTGTGCCTGCAAGGCCCACACTGAACTGTGCTCTGTTCCTAGAAATGCCCAATAGATATTTCCCATCGACCTTCCAGGCTGTTTTGGGCTGGAGATTTGCGCCACTCTGTCATTCTGTGGGTTCTGCAGCTCCAGAATTTGTTTAGAGTCATTTGTTGGACTTGAGGGGACAGCTCTAGCAAATCTCTGCTTCTACTTCATCATTTTGGCTCCCCCACCAAATGAATAACTCTATAAGACTTAAAAATTCTGAGGAGTGCAATAACCAGTCATGATTCCAGAGGACTGATGATAAAGAAAGCTACCCATCTCCTAACAGAAATGTAGTAGACTAAATATAGAGTAAATACTCATTTTTAGATATGACCAATGTGGAACCTCACTTTGCTTAATTAAGAATATTAATTGCTAGGGCTTCATTTTATTTTCTTTTTTAAAATGCAGGAGTGGAATGAAAGGGAAATAAAAATATTTGGGAATTGAAAAAATTAATTTAAAAATATTAAGTAGAGCTAAATAGCAAGTCCCGTATTAGATGGACAAATAAAGGATAAAGCTAAAAGGATATGGAGCAATTAATATGAAAAAGATCTGAAAGTAATAAAAAGAACATTGTATTTGGAGTTAAAAATCCTGGATTTGAAATCTGACATTTCTACTAATCTGGTATCCCTATGATTTTGAAAAAGTCACTTCTCCCCTTTGACTGTAATTGTGATTCTTCACCTCTAAAATGAGGTTAGACAACATGATCTTAAAAGTCCTTTCTAGTGCCTAAGCTACATTTCTTAGATTCATAAAAATTCAGCTCTGGTTAGGGTAGCTGTATTGAAACAATAAGTATCAAATCCCAGGTCTTCAATATCACTAAAATATTGACATATTAGTTCATCCTACCCATGAGCAATTGATATTTTTCTACTTGTTTAGATACAATTTTATTTATGTGTAATGCACTTGTAATTGTGTTTATATAGTTCCTGGGTTTATCTTGGCAGGTTGAATCCCAAATAGTTTGTATTTTCTTAACTATTTTAAATGACATTTCTCTTTCTATGTCTTGCTATTGGGCTTTGCTGTTAACATTTAGTAATGCTGATGATTTATGTGAATTCATTTCATTTCCTGCAGGTTTGCTGAAGTTATTTCAAGTAGTTTTTTAGTTGATTCTCTAGGATTCTCTAAGTATACCATCAAATCATCCCCAAAGAGCAATAGTTTTATTTCTTCATTGCCTATTCTAATTGTTCCAATTTCTTTTTCTTCTCTGATTGTTAAAGACATTTCTAGTACATTATTAAGTAATAGTGGTGATAGTGGGCATTTTTGGTTCACTCTAATCTTGTTGGGAACACTTTTAGCTTATTCACATTATAAATAATGCTTACTGATGGTTGAAGATACTGCTTATCATTTTAAGGACAGCTCCATTTATTGCTCTACTTTTTAGTGTTTTTAATAGGAATGGATGTTGTATTTTGTTGAAAGCTTTTTCTTCTGTATCTATTGAGATAATCGTATGATTTCTGTTAGTTTTGTTATTAATGTGGTCAATTATGGTGATAGTTTTCCTAATAATGAATCAGCCCTCCGTTCTTGGTATAAATTCTGCCTGCTCATACTGTATTATTCTCATGATAAATTGCTATAATTCCTTTGCTAGTATTGTATTTAAATTTGTTGCATCACTATTCATTAGGGAAATTGGTCTGTAATTTTCTTTCTCTGTTTTGGCTCTTTTTGGTTTCGGTATCAGCACCATATTTGAGTCATAAAAGGAATTTGGTAGGATTCTTTCTTCACCTATTTTTCCAGATAGTTTATATTATTGGAATTAATTGTTCTTTGAATGTTTGATAGAATTCACTTGTAAATCCATCTGATCCTGGAAATTTTTTCTTGGGGAGTACACTGATGACTTGTTCAATTAATTTTTCTGAAATGAGATAGTTTAAATATTTTATTTCCTCTTCTGTTGTTCTGGGTAAATTATATTTTTTGTAAATATTTATCCATTTCACTTATGTTGTCAGATTTTTGGCACACAGTTTGGCAAAATAGTTTCTAACTATTGTTTTAATTTCTTCTTCATTGGTGGTGAATTCACCCTTTTCATTTTTGATACTGGTAATTTATTTTCTTTTTTTTAACTGAATTAACCAAAGCCTTGTCTATTTTATTCTTTTTTTCCCATAAAGTCAGCTCTTAGTTTTATTTATTAGTTCAATAGTTTCTTACTTTCAATTTTTATTAATCTCTCCTTTGATTTTCAGAATTTCTAATTTAGTATTTCATTGGGCATTTTTATTTGTTCTTTTTTAGCTTTTTCAGTTGCATGCCCAATTTATTTATCTCCTCTTTCTCTATTTGATTCATGTAAGGATTTAGAGATATAAAACTCCCCACTCCCTTTGGCTGCATCCCATAAGTTTTCGTATGTTGTCTCATTATTGTCATTCTCTTTGATGAAATTATTGATTGTTTCTATGATTGGTTGTTTGACCCACTTACTCTTTGGGAATGGATTACTTAGTTCCCAATTCGTTTTTAAACTATCTTTCCTTGGCCCTTTATTATACAAGACTTTTATTACATCATGATCCATAAAGGATATATCTAATGGTTCTACCTTTCTGCATTTTATTGTGAGAGTTTTATGCCCTAGTATATGGTCAACTTCTTTGTAGGTGCCATGGACTGCTGAGAAAAAGATATATCCCTTTCTATCTCCATTCAATTGTCTCCAGAGGTCTATCATATCTAATTTTCTAAAATTCTATTCACCTCCTTAGCTTTTGTTCATTTTGTGGTTAGATTTATCTAGATACGATAGGGGGGAAGTTGAGGTCCACCACAAGTATAGTTTTGCTGTTTATTTCTTCCTGTACGTCACTTAACTTCTCCTATAAGAATTTGGATGCTATACCACTTGGTGCATGTATGTTTAGTATTGATATTACTTCATTTTTTATGGTATCTTTTACCAAGATGTAGTTTAAATTACTTCAGTTGAAGCATAATATATTCAGCTCCAGTCTTTTACTTTTGTGTGTGCCTCTCTGCTTCAAATGTATTTCTTACAAACAGTATATTGCAGTTTTCTGTTTTTGATCCACTCTGCTCTCCAGTTCTGTTTTATTGGAATGTTCATTGTCAGTTATGAATACTAACTGTGTGTTTCCCTCCATCTTATTTTTGCCCCTATTTATATTTTCTCTCTCCTTTCACCCTATATCTACTCATCAATCTTGCTTCTGACCACCACTTCCCTCAATCTGTCCTCCCTTCTATCAGCTCCCCCTTTTCTTTCCCCTTTCCCATCCTACTTCTGCCCTCCCTCTGGCCCTCACATCTAACACCCCTTTCTCTTCCTCCTTCTCCATGGGGTAAGATATATTTCTATACCCATCTGATGCATATATTTGTTCCTTCTTTGAGCCAAATTCAATGAGAGTAAGGTTCAAACAATGCTCACCCCCTCATTTCTTTCTATCTATTATAATAGATAATTTGTGCCTCTTCATGTAATGTAATTTACCCTATTCTACCTCTCCCTTTACTCTTCTACCAGCACAAACCTTTTTTTAATTCCTTAATCTTTTTAGATCATCACATCAAAGCCAACATATACCCATAACCTCTATGTATTCTCCTTCTAATTGCCCTAATAGAGATGCAGTTCTTAAGAGATACAAGTATCTTCCCCAACTGATAAATAGTCAAAGGATATGAACAGGCAATTATCAGGGGAAGAAATTAAAGATATCTATAATCATGTGAAAAAGTGCTCTAAATCACTACTGATTAGAGAGATGCAAATCAAAATAACTCTGAGGTACCACATCACACCTATAAGATTGGCAAACATGTATTACGTTTTGATTTCTTATATGATTTCTTCAATTTATTGTAGTGCGACTATATAGCATGACTATAGTGAAAATGTGCTCAATAGGAAAGTATATGTAGAACCTATACAGAATTGTATGCTGTCATGGGGAGGGAGGGGGATAGCGGGGGAAAGGTGTGGGGGGGATAAAATCTTAATTTTAAGGAAGTGATTGTAGAACATTTAAAAATAAATAAATAAATAAATAAATAAATTTAAAAAAGAAAAGAGATACAAGTATCCTCTTCCTATGTAGGGGAAACTGTAAAACTTAGTGAATAACATGGGGTTTTCTTTCCTATTTACCTTTTTCTGCTTCTCCTGAGTCTTGTATTTGAAGATCCAATTTTCTATCCAGTTCTGGTCTTTTCATGAGTAAAGTTTGAAAGTTCCCTATTTCATTCAATGTCTATTTATCCTTGATCTATTTTCCTGGTCAGTTATTTTTCCATTGAGATATATTCATTCTTTTCATTTTGTTTAACTTATTCTTGATGCCTCATAGAGTCATTGGCTTCCACTTGCCCGATTCTTATTTTTAAGAATTTTTTTTCTTGAGTCCCAATTCAAGTTGGGTTTTGTACCTCCTTTTTCATTTGACCAATTCTACTTTTTAAGGAGCTGTTTTCTTCAGTAAATTTTTTGTACTTCCTTTTCCAAGGTTTTGATTCATTTTTCATAATTCTCCTGCATAATTCTTATTTCTTTTCCCAATTTTTCTTCTGCCTTTCTACTTGATTCTTAAGGTGTTAAGAGCTGTTCCAAGAAGACTTTTTGGACTTGAGACTAATTGATGTTCCCCTTTGAGGCTTCACATGTAGGCATTTTGATGTCCTCTTCTGGGTTTGGGTTTTGATCTTCTCTGTTGGCATTGTATGCTTTGTTAGGACAGGGATCTTTTCTGTTTCTTTCTCATTTTCAACCTATTCCATGACTTCTAAAGTTGAATTCTGCTCCTGGGGCATGGGTTGGGGGAGCCACTATCTCAAGCTCGTTATGCTGTAGGTCATTGATCTGATCTCTGGCTTTCCATGCTGGGGCCTCAGTTGTTTGTGACTTGCCCACTGTGTTGGGGGTGGCCCAGCCTAGTCAAGCCTGTTGTGCCACGGTTATGGGATTTGCAATGTGCCTTTTGTACTGGGCCTGGAGACTTCACTGCTGGCCTGCTGAGCCAGTACCAAGAGGCCTCAGTTGCTAATCTGTGGCTAAGACCCTCTTGCTGGCTTGCCTGGATACTGTCTGCATGGAGCTGAGCTCCTCTTTTCCCTAAGTGAGACACAGCTTTTCCAAAGTCCTTCTAAGTTATCTTAAGCTGGGAAATTGTTTAACTTCATCTTTTTCAGGGTTCTCTCTCTCCAGAATCCATTTAGGGGTTTGATTTAACCTTGTTTTCGAAGGAAACTTAGGGGAACTCAGGCAATTTCCTGGCTTCTCTCTGCCATCTTCATTCTGCCCCCCTCATTAAAATATGAAGAGCCTCAATGACAGTATCACATGCTGGGAAGTCAGAGCGTCAAAGTTCAGTTGGAGGACAAACTGTGTCTCCTCTTATATTCTAGTTGCACCTACTTTTTGGAGTTTCAGCTGGGCTTGGATTCCTACCA
>CM053769.1:198155617-198180471 GCA_028658325.1 Potorous gilbertii
CTCCTTCACTGTGTTGCTGCGCGGCCTCCACTGCTCCAGAATTTGTCAGGAGTTCTTTTTACAGGAAATCTATGGGCTGTGGGTTCGGACCTAGCATAGGTGAGTCTTTCTACTCCGCCATCTTGGCTCCGCCCCCCCCAACCTGATTTCTAATGTCCTATATTATTGCTTATTATTTTAATTCCCATGTTACCAAGATTCTTCCCCATGAAGCAAGGATGTGTGGGCTCTTACTCAACCTTCCTTGAGACCAATATTCATTAGATGCTAGCAGTCACTAAATCAATCCCATATCCAAGGCACATTTACCCAGTTTTTTGTTGATTTGGTGGCCTCAATTGAACACTACAAATCCTATGAATGTAAAGGATCCATGAAGCTCAATTTAATTCCATAAGTCCCACTTCAGGGCACAGAAACACAGGATTATAGAATGTTAGAGACAGGTGATCTATGAGACAGTCTGCCCACATAGGAGGTAACATATAGTAGGTACTCAATAAATGCTTATTCAGTGATTTTCTTTTAAGAGAAGATATAGACAGCTATAGGGATTGATAAGTCAATAAAAGGAGCAGCTGAGCAACAAACTGATTTCAATTAAGTCTAACAAGCATTTATTAAGTACTAACTACTAGATGCTAGAGACACAAAAACAATTCCTGCAGTCAAATAAACACATTCTACTGGGGAAAAAGTAATACATAATCAGAAAATGAAATAGAAAATAATTTGAAAAAGAAGAAATCACTAATGGGAAATTGGGGAGAAGTATTAAGAAAGACTTCCGGTAGGAGGGAACACATGAACTGAGCCTTAAAAAACATTGAGGATACTAAGAAAGAGGTGAGGTAAAAATATAATCCAGGCAAAGATAGAAGGCCAGAAAAAAAAAACCTGGAGAAGTATAAGTAGATCTTTGTTTGAAATACAGAGTAAATGAAGTAGAATATGAGGAAAGACAAATCAGTCAAGTCAGGCAAGCTAGATCTGGATTGTGATGAACTTTAAAAGGAATTTTACCTAGAGCTGTAACTAGGGTGGAGTCATCAATGTTTTATCCAGGGCACCAAAACTAAGGAATCATTAAAACCATACTTATGCCACTTTAGTAGTATAAAAAACACTTCAAGAGTGTAAAAATCATTTTAGTAGTGTAAAAAGAGGTGTGGTCAGTGCCTAATTAGGATGAATGATTGGTTCAAATAGAAAATTTTCTGTGTACCTTTGTGTAGGTAAGGTGGATTTTAGTGTGTGTAAAGTGGATTTTTGTTATCCTCTTTTAGAATCTGTGTTTCCCAGGATCCATGGCCACAACAATCTCTATTTCCCAGGCTCATGACTTATGAACATCTCTTCCATGCTTGTAAAGCATTATATAATGATAAAGAATATAAACATTTGTGTATAAAATTGTAAATATTCATTGTGACTGCACAGTAAGATATAATGGTGAGATAAGGTAAACTCATGAGGCTATTGATGGCAATATGCCTTCTTTGTTTATTGCCCTATGAAGTAACCGGGCACTGCTGAGTAAGTGGGGAACCTATAACAATGTAATGCTGTGGGTGTTTAAACTGGCCCCCCACAAGGCTTAGGGGGAATCCATTTGGTATTTGGGCAATGCATAGAGGAATGCATGGGGTGTCGGGTGTGTTCAGAGAAGATCTATACCTTTGGTGTGATGGCTGCCAAGCCCTTTTTGGGACTCTTTTCACCTTTGGAGTCCACCTGTTCCACCTAACTCTCACCTGTGGCTCTAAGAAGCTGCAGCACACACAGTGGCCACACCCCAGTGAACTGTTTTGGCAGACCGGCCAAAAAAGAAGTTTTGAATGCTGTGGATAAGTTCACTTATCTTGGTAATGTACTTTCCAGGGGTATACACATTGAAAATGAGGTTAATGCATGCATGCATTGCCAGAGCTAACTCAGTGTTTGGGAGGCTCTGAAGAAATGTTTGAGAGAGAAGAGGTATTAGACTGACTACCATACTGAAGGTCTACAGAGCTGTTGTACTGACCTCGTTATATGCTTGTGAAACATGGACAGTCTACCAGTGTCATACCAAGAAACTGAATTGCTTCTATTTGAACTGTCTTAGGAAGATTCTGAGGATCACCTGGCAGGATAAGGTACCAGACACTGAAGTCCTTGCTTGAGTTGAACTGCCAAGTGTTCAAATTATGCTTCAGAAAACACAACTCTGATAAGGTGGCCACATTGTTTGAATGCAAAATGTCTGCTTGCCAAAAAGGCTATTTCATGGAGAACTTGCATGGGGCAGGAGATCACATCGTGGCCTGAAGAAACAATACAAGGACACTCTAAATCCAAGAACGTTGGAGTTGACTGTGCAACATCGGAGACACTGGCATAGGACTGCTCAGCATGACATGTCCACATCAGAAAAGGTGCTTTGCTCTTTGAGCAAAGCAGAATTGAGAGACCACAAAATAAATGCAGAATGTGCAAATTTGGGATATCCACCCCAAAAATTCATATGAACTATCTGTGTTCAACCTGTGGTAGAGCATTCAGAGCTTGTATTGTTCTGATCAGTGACACTCAGACACACTGAAATTTCACTTTATCATGGTGAAGTCATTTTGGTCATCTTCGAAAATGAAGGACAACAACCAGGTTAATGCATGTACATGCATTAACCCTCACTGAGACTTGAGGAGATTTAGGGGAGTGCAAAAGCTGTAAAGTTTGACTGATCCCCTCAAGATATAGGGGTAGTTGCCCCTCTTCTTGTTGGTCCCAGGAAGAAGGCTGATTAGGAAATGCTATAAAAAGTTGGTGCTCCCATTATCAGCAAAATCCCTTTGAGATGAATAAACTAGAATAAAGTAAGATTATTAACCCCTCTTAAATTGTCTTCCTATCTTTCCTGGCTGACCAGATCAAGAGTAAACCTGTTAGAAATGTAGTTCAAAAAGTCCAGTGTCTCCTGTGTGTTATTTGTGAAACACCTTGGTGGGCACATTGTAGGTAAACTCCATCTCTGCCTCAATTCTCCCCTATAGTGCTTCCCCCCCCCCCAGCACACACACACACACACATACTGAGACTGAGACTCCTTGATTTTTCTCTTGTCTCCATCTCCTCCATGTCTCTCGTGGATACTTATTTTAAAAAGTTGATTTCAGGGTGAGTTTCATGCTGCTTGCCACCCCTTGCATGGAAAAATCCCAGTCACTACATGTGATGTTACCAACCTTGGGGAAATTCTTATCTAACTTCTTCAGGATAAGTGAAAATGTTTGGCAACTGTTTACCTTACTTTATGTGTGAAGGGCTTTCCTTTCCTTTAAATATTCCTAAATTTCTAAATATAAAAAGGTCCAAACTACCAAATTAAGAAATCCTTTAGGTTAGTCTACCATCCTGGAAGAGCTAAACAGCTCCTTTGTGCTGTGGTATGTCCCAGATTAATACAAAATGCTCCCAAGAGGCCACAGTCTGTCATATATTTTCACCATGTTTTTTATTTTACCATCAATCATAACTAAGTAAGTTTCTTGTGAATATGAACTATTTCTGTTCGTTGGGCCCAGACAATTATATTCTCAGAGAAGAAAAGTATGGCACTGTGGGGGAAGAATCTGTTTGGGTTCAAGTTACAAATTAAAAGGGGGGGTAAAATTTTGTTCCAATAATTCTGAAAAGAATGCCATATAGTAAAAACCTTCATTGCATTCTTCCACTAAGCATTAAAACAAATTAATAGCATGAAATGACCTGTTCATTCCTATTTAAAAAAATATTTTCTCCAAAGACCGTTGGTGTTTATCTAAGAATCAGCCATCCTTAACATAGCATTGCAGGAGTCCAATTCAGGTCCATTAAATATATGATAGTGTCTTCTATTAAAATTCAGATTTCACATTACCTCCTGACAGTATACAAACAGAATAAAAATCCTGAAAAGAAAGACAAAAGAAAACAAGACACTGTAACAGAATAGGTCCCAGTCTGAAAATATGGTGCCAATCACATCATATTCTGTTGCACAAGAATAACACCTGACATATAAAGGATACCCGGTAGTTACTAAGGAAAAATGGGATGATCAGGAAGATGCCATTGGATGGGAAACTAGGAAAGAGGATGTATTGCACAATTACACCAACCATGCTTTTTCTTTGTATCCTCAGTGCTTAACACAGTACTTGGCACTTGGCGAACGTATTGATCAATTCCTTGGTGAAGGACAACGGGAGGCACAGCAGAAAATAGTGGGCGAGAGTGCTGCATTTGGAACAAGAGAACTTCGGTTTACAATCATTGTTTTCTATTCATTATCAGAGTGTCCACAAGCAAAACATTTAACCTCTCTGGCCTCTGTTTCTTCATTTGTAAAATGGTCAGGTGGGACTAGAAGACCTGGGAGGCCCCTTCCAGCTCTAAATCTATGAAATTATGAAACTATAAGACACAACTAGAAATACCAGAAAACACAGACTGCGACACAGTAGCAGGGATGACCAAAATCTGTTGCCTGGCAATCAAGACACAATCTAGCCTCCACAGATTGGGAATTAGTCTTCTCTGCAAGTTTTATCTTATCACACTCCAGCTATGCTATGCTCTAGTAAACAGGACTGTTCTGTATCTGGAATATTCCCTGACCTTTCCCTTTCTATCTCTTTTAAAATTTTATTTTAATTTATGAAATAATGCAAGTATTTCCATAAAACAGAATTTTTTAAAAAATATAATTGCTCATGAAACTACAAATCTATTATGTACAACTTCCTATTCCTTTTAAATATATAATAAAGTTATCATGTAAATTCTTTTTTATTTCTTTTCTTCCTCCTCCCCAATACATGGTTACCATTAGACGCAAAATTATGTGTGTGTATGCACTTATACATATATAAATATATATATGTAAAATCACTGTATACATATTTATTTTTATCAGTTCCTCCTCTAGATCCTTCATAGGACCTTTGTAGCTAATTTGGATATTTTTAATAGTCAAAATGACTTAGTCGCTCCAAGCTGTTTTTAAAACAATATTGCTGTTACTGTATGCAACGTTCTCTTGCTTCTGCTTATCCACTTTTAAATCTCTTCATTCATGCTATTTGTTTCTATGGCCAGAACATCATCCTTTCTCTTTTTGCCTGCTGAATTACCACCTGCAGCTAGGTAGAGCAATGATAGAACGCTGCGACTAAAGTCAGGAAGACCTGAATTCAGCCTCTGACATATAAAAACTGTGGGACCCTAGGCATGTCACTCAATCTCTGTTTGCCTCAGTTTCCTCCTCTATGAAATGGGGATGATAGCTGTGAATATCCACTAAGAAAGTACTGGTAAAAAGTGCTTAGCATAATGCCTGGCACACAGTAGATGCTTAATAATGCTACTTCTTTTCTGCTTTATTTTGCTACCTGGGACAGCTCTCTGAAAGGAGGAAGGAGCAGGATACTAGGAGAAATGATCATATGGTGAGGATCAAATGAGAAAATCATGATAAAGTATTTAGCATAGTGCCTGGCACACAATAAACGCTATCATATGAGCTTGCGCTGTTATTATTACCCAGAAGTCTTCCCTGGCACTTTCCCTTGTCATGAAGGCTTCTTTAGTTCTCTAATGCCCTTTGCTATTGATGCCAATTGTACTCACGATCACATAAAAGATTCTGTTTGGAAATTTCAAAATATACTTATACAGCATTTTGTATTATGGTTGTCTGCATAGGCGGCTTATCTGTTCACTAGACGTTAACTTGCAAGAATGCAGAAACCTTGTAACCACAGAAGGAGCTACAATAAATGTCTTGCAAAATACAGGACCTTCTCTGCTATATTTGGCTTCCTTAGAATTTATACTAAAGGTAGAATCTCTAGGTGCAAACATATGGGTATTTTATTTATGTTTAAGCATATCAGTATGTATTGCATAGCAGAACTGATAGAATAGTTTATAGCTCCATGGACAGTGTATTGGTATACTTGTTCTACTTCATCAATTAGTTAGCCATCAGGTGAAATATCAGAATGACTTTGATCTGCATTTCTCTTATTCTGTTTTGGATATGTACAATTCTTTTAAGAAATATTTTTTCATGTGTTTTGCTTATTCATTATGAAATGACTACCATATATTTGTATTAATTCTCTATTTATTTTGGACATCAGACCCCTAGCAGAGATACTTGATAGTTTCTCTTCCCTAATCCCAATCAAGTTTTCCCTCTTATTATATATAGTTGCATTAATTTTGTTCATGTAAAAATTTTTTCCATTTCATGTATTCTAAATCATATGCTTTATCACTGGTAATATTTCATATTTGGTTAAGAATTTTTACCCTAGGAGTGGACAAATTATAATATAGAATTTTAATGGAATATTATTATGAGAAATAATAAAAGGGTTAAATTCAGGGAAATTTTGAATGAAACACAAATTTATATAGATTAAATTAAGAACCAAGAAAGGTATATAATAACTGCAACAGTCATAAAAGAAAAAAAAAATCTTAGATTTAAGAACTCTAATCAATCATTCCCCAATTGATAAATGGTTAAGGGATATGAACAAAGAATTTTCAGAGGAAAAATTAAAGCTATCTACGATCATATGAAAAAATGCTCTAAAGCACTATTGATTAGAGAGATGCAAATCAAAACAACTCTGAGGTACCACATCACACCTATCAGATTGGCTAACAGGACAAAACAGGAAGATGCTAAATGTTGGAAAAGATATGGGAGAACGGGAACACTAATTTATTGTTAGTGGAGCTGTGAGCTGATCCAGTCATTCTGGAGAGCAATTTGGAACTATGCCCAAAGGGCTACAAAAATATGCACACCCTTTGACCCAGCAATATCACTTCTATCCCAAAGAGATCATAGAAATGGGAAAGGATCCCATATGTACAAAAATATTTTAGCAACTCTCTTTGTGGTGGCCAAAAACTGGAAATTGAGGGGATGTCCGTCAATTGGGGAATGACTGAACAAGTTGTGGTATAGAAATGTCATGGAATACTATTGTGCTATGAGAAATGATGAACAGGAAGATTTCAGAGAAGCCTGAAAACACTTACATGAACTGATGCTGAGTGAAGGGAGAAAAACCAGGAGAACTTTGTACACAGTACTGACCATAGTGTGTGACAAATTTTTCTGGTATACTTAATACTTTATTGAAATGCATGGGCTTAAAAAATTTCCAATGGACTCAAGGCAAAACACCTTCCACATCCAGAGAAAGAACTATGGAATTAGATCACAGATAGAAACAGACCATTTTCTTTTGTATTATGTTTTGTTTTGTTTTATGGTTTCTCTCATTCCTTTTAGTTCTTCTAGGCAACATGCATTTAATAGGAATGTACATGTAGAACTTATATAAGATTTACATCATCTCAAGAAAAGAGTGGCGAGGAAGGGGGGAATGAAGGGGAGGGAGTGGAAAAAAATCTAAGATATATGGAAGTGATTGTCAAACACTGAAAACAAATAAAATAATTCAATTTAAAAAAAAGAATTCTAATCAATGCTATGATTCAGTATGGCTCTAGATGATTGATGTCTGTTTTCATTCTTCGTTTTCAAAGAAGACCATAACATCAGAGAAACAATGATATGACTTGTACTTGACTTTGTTTTGAGTGAGGGAGAGCTGTTCAAGGTCACCAATCTCACTTTCTCCTTCTGAACCATCTGAGTCCAATGACCAGATATTCGTCAATGCATCAGGATGACTGGAGATGGCCTAGGATGCAATAAGAGACCTTGGCCTTTTTAGGCTGATCTTTTCAGATACTCATTTAGAGGAAGGTAACACTCATATAGGGATGTAAATAATTTGCCCATTTTAAATTACAAGTTTTCTTTTTCTTTTCTCATCACATTTACCACCATGGCAGAGAGGTGATTGCCCAGAAATAAAGAATTAAACATTTTTTCTAACACGGCAAATTTGTGGATCATTTTTGCTTGCCTGTAGCAAGAGAGAATATTTAGGATTTTTTCCTGTTATTTTGTTTGTTTCATTTTGATTGCAAGTGAGCAGAGTTTAGAGGGGAAGAAATGATATTAATAATGATGTCCAAAAAATAAATCATATTTATGATTTCAAATGCAATTTTCTTTTATATTCCTCTTGGCATATAAAAATTCCTATATTTGTTGATGGTTTTACATTTCATAATAATTTTTTACAAAAATAATTATTTCCCCCATAAACATACTTGTAAAAGATTTTGTTTTGTTTAGCCAAGTGAGAAAACTTCCTCTGCCAGTGTAGACTAACAACTCTTCTGTAATCTAAGAATATTTGAGAGTTGCTGGGTAAAATCATACTGTCATTATTTGTTAAAAGCAACATTCGAAACCAGTTCTTTCTTTACTGATGTCCCAGATACTAGTGTCCTTCCCTCTTAAAAAAAAAAAATCACATCACACTCATTTTGTATATAGTCTGCATTGGGGCAGTTAGGTGGCACAGTAGATAGAGTGTTGGGCCTGGAATCAGGAAGACTTGAGTTCAAATCCAGCCTCAGACACATACCAGCTGTGTGACCCTAGACAAGTCAATTAAACCTGTCTATTTCAGTTCCTCATTCACAAAATGAGGTGGAGAAGGAAATGGCAAACAACTCTAGCATCTCTGCTAAGAAAACTCCAAATGAGGTTATGAAGAGTCGGACACAACTGAAAAAGAAGATAGTCTATATTTACTCTATGTATGCCCACATTGTCTCCTTCCCCATTACCCTATCAAATATAAGCCCTTTGTGGTCAGGAATAGTATCATATTTTTCTTTAGAGCCCCAGTGGCTAGTTCAGTGACTAGCTCGTAGTAAATTATTTTTTTTGATATTGCTTTCTGATTCCTCCATGTACTTTGCAAATACTTCACTAGTCTGCTTATTTTATGCTATGTTGCATCTTGCTTGTGAAGGACACCACTTCAATCCACTTTCTTCCATTTTTCTTTTTTTTGTGATGTTACCCTTCATAGTTAATTCAAGTATCTATTTGGAATATATTATAGTTTATGGTATAATATACTAGTCTAATTCTACATTTGTTAAAGTGTTTCTTAGCAGATGTTGTCACATAAGGAATCCTTCACCAAGTATTTTTATTGAACACTGCAGTACTGAATTTGAACGTGTCTAATCTTACTTGACTAGATGGCTCCATTTATCTACTTTGCTGTTTTTAAAAAGAAATAATTAGTTTTGATGATGCTTGCTCTATAATTTGATATCAAGAAGTATTATTTCTCCTTTGTTACCACTTTCCTTTCTATGATGTCCCTTGAAGTTCTAGACCTTTTAGTCCTCCAAACGAATTCTGCCTAGTATTATAAGGTAACAAAACCATCGATCATTTAATTTGAATGGAATTGTTTTTATTATTTAGCAAGGTTTGGCCTTGAACAATGAATATCTTTCCCATTATTTGATTCATTCTTTCTTTAAATAAGACTTTACTATTGTATAGATACAATTATGAGGGCAGATTGCTAGATAGCTCTAAAATAAATTATGCATTTTTAAAGTTTTTTTTAAATGAAGTTTTCCTTTTTAATATTTCCTCTTGCTTTTGGTTATTATCAGCATATAAATTCTGGTGAATTTTATAGATTTAAGTTTATTCTGTTACTTTAATGATGCTATTATCTTAATTTGTTTATTTCTGAGTCTTTATAAGTAAACTGTCATGCCATATGCAAATAGAGATAATTTTGTTTGCTTTTTGATTCTGTTCATATTTTTTATTTCCATATCCAGTCTTCATAATTACTAGCATCTGTAAAAATATACTAAATAATAGTGGAAAAAAAGGAAACTTTGCTTTACTCTTGCATTTATTGGTAAAAATTCCAACATATTCCCATTTCAAATAATGCTTGCATTTTATTTTTAGATATATTATTTTACTGTATTAAAAAATTCTATGTTCATGCATTATATGAATTTTAACGTAATTAGTCTATATAAAAATTGTACAACTTTTATGTAATTATGCAGTTTCCAGTAGTTATTTTAATATGTATGATTCATTATATTGTTTTTCTAATATTGAGCCATCTTGGTATTAATTAATGTATTTAATCCAACCTGGTCACAGTGAAGAAATTTAGAGGGATATACTATTGCTGTTATTTTTACTGGGATTATATAGATATAATTATGAAGGTATCTTGGTAGATTGAGGTCAAAATCTACCAAGCCGCCTTCGTAATTATATCTATATAATAGCAAAGTCTTATTTTAATAATTTATTATTTTGTATAAATTTTGTTGAGAAAAAAGAAATGATTATCCCTTCTCTGCTCAGCTATAAACTGGCTGAGGAAGCCTCCAGCTTCCCTTTTCCCTCAGTGTTATCTCTTCAAAAACTAAGGATTCACTTAAAGGGGAGCGTAGAGTTCAGTCTATAATTCATCATTTTCTCTTTTCCGTTACCCGATTTTTAAAGTATCTTTAAATATTTTACTCTTCAATTGTGTCTTTGTTCTTCCTTTAATCAATCAGTTAATTTTTTTCTTTTAAGAAAGGCTATAATAATGGAAAGACTAATTTTATTACTTAGATTTTTCTTTACAGTTGTACTTAGTTGCTTTTCTCTTGTTTTTCTAGTATGTCTCTTTTGTTGAAGGTCTAAATGTTTTCTTGATGGCCAGGCTCAGCTTTGCAGGATATATTATTTTGGATAGAAACCTGAATTTTGAATGCTGCAGTGCATTGTTTCGTCAGTTTGTGTGTGTGTGTGGTGTGTGTGTGTGTGTGTGAGAGAGAGAGAGAGAGAGAGAGAGAGAGAGACTGTGGAATTATCCTAGGTTGTTTGAATTCATTGTTTCTTCATAGCTCACTACTTAATCACTCAACAAGCATTTTTAGGCCATGTCAGGTACTGCATATTCTTTAGAAATAGTCTTCTACACAGTTCTTTTTATTTCCTTTATCATTTCCTGGTTTAGTTTTCAGAACCAAATGGTTCTCTTAGAAGGAGGATGGTAGAGTGTATCTCAATTTGAAAGAAAAATAATTTACATACCGTAGGTATTAACTACCTTTAAAATTTTGGCTAGAAATCAATTACAAATAAATCTGGAGGAGATATCTCCCCCTTTGTAATTCTTTTATAACTTGTTCATTTTCATTACCTAGGATTAAGTAACTTAAGATCTCTATTTCATGTTATTTAAATTAGGTATTTTATGTTGTTGTAAGTTATCCATTTAAAAAAATTATTGTTTTCTTCTCACATACAAGTATAAATGTATATGTAGTATACACATACATTTTATATGCATGTATGTGTTTATGTATGTATAGACTTAATTCTGATTGTTCTTTGACATTTTCTTTCTGGTTTTTGAATACATCTTATTTGGATTTTATTTTTGGCACTTGCATTTTGCTCTCTTTTTTAATCAGGTTAGCTAAAGGTATATCAATTTTGCTAACCTTTTCAGAGAAACATAGTTTTGTTGATTCTTTTTTGTTTTCCCCTTTATCTTTATCTCTTCCAATTTTAATGATTTCCTCCTTTGTGATTATTGTCCTCCAGTTTTTTTAATTGCATATTCAGTTCATTAATTCTCTGTTTTCTTATTTGGTTAATGGATGTTTTCAGGGAGATAATTTTTCCTCTGAAAACTAATGTAGCTACAACCCCAAAACTTTGGTATGTTGCATCAGTATTTGTTCTCTCTCACATAGTCATTAATTTTTCTATTATTTGTTCTTTGACCTACTCATTAGTCAGAATGTCATTTAGTTCCGTGTGTTTTGTTTATGTTCTCTCTATTAATAACTATTTTAAATGTGTTATGATCTATAAAGAATGTGTTTAGTATTTCTGCTTTTCACATTTATAATTGTTCAGTCATAACACATAGTCTATGGGAAAGAGATCATGTAGTGCTGGGAAGTTTACTGTACCACATTGCCTCAAATTGCCTCAAATATATATATATATAGATAGATAGATAGATAGATAGATAGATAGATAGATAGATAGATATGTATATATTTGAGGCAATGTGGTACAGTGGAATGAGTGGTAGATTGGACATTGGAGATCATCAGAAATGACAAGTATTAATCCTGGCTCTGTCACTTACAACCTTGTACAAGTCACTTTTCTCAATGTCTCAGTATCCTCCTTTCTAAAATAAAAAGCTTGTATTGAATGATGTGAGGTCTTTTATCATTCTAAATATAGAAAGTTAATGTTGCCATTCAGAATACATCATAAGTCTTTCAGCTTTCATTTTTCCATCAGTTTGTTTAGTTCTATATTTTTTCTTTTTATCTTTATGTTTCTTTAATGCTGAGAGATCATTAAAGTTTCATATAACTATAGTGTTACTACCTCTGTCTTTTTACAATTCAGTTAAATTTTCCTGTAGGAATTTATATGCTATGTCATTTGTTTCACATGTGTATTTAGTATGAATATTGTTTCATTATCAACATTAGCTTTGAACATGATACTGAATCCCCTTTTCTCTTGAATTTTTGATTTTTGATTTTTGCTTTTTTGAGGATCTGATCAAGACTCCTACTTTTTAAAAATTACTTAATGCACATCATTTTTTGTCCTGCCTCTCACTTTCATTCTCAACATATGTTTATTTGTATAAGGCATATGTTAGGTTATAAAAAGGCAGGGAAGAGAAACAGATGCAAAAAACCCCAAACAAACCAAAAATGATAAGTTTGTTTTCTTATTCATTACTTTTTCATTAGATTGCTTAATCTAGATTATAGTACTGCCTGAATTTGAATAAACTGTAATTGGAAAATAGATAAATAATAATAAAATAGATAAAAATAAAACATAGATAATGTTACATTATGATTGTTTAAATCAATATGTAGCCTATAGGAATCTACTTCTATTTAATTTTGACAGTACTATTTTAATCTATTTGTAAGTGGGACTGTGATTATTAGTCATTTCCCTCTATTTAATTCTTTTGATTTGATTTTTATACCCTTACTGTTTTAAGTCAGTATTTTGTCCCTGAGATAGGCTTTGATCTTATTATTTTATAGTAGCCTGTTCCCTTTTTGTTGACCTATCTTGTTTCTCAAACTGATTTAAATTATCAATTTATCTTAATGTTTTATCTGTCTTTCCCCTACTTTTGGCTTGTCTTGTCCCAGCCCACCCCCATCCTTCAGTTCTTTAGTTTATTAACAGTCTTTTGTAATATCCCCTTTCTAAGAAATTTTTCTTAATTATTTTTGTCCTAGTTATGTCTCTCCTTTTTACTGTTTTGAATTATATCCTGTAATTCTTATGTTGAAACTTCACTTCTTATTCGGTATTCTTTCTAACTTTCTCATAAAGGTAGAGTTTATAGACTTTAAATTTGAACTCCCTTTTTATATTGTCACATTTGGAGATCTTAAACATCCTCCCTGGTTTATACTGTGCCCCACTCTTAGAAATATCAATTCAGGGAGGAAGTAATGGTGAATGGAAATGGTTCTGTGTCTCTAATCACTCACTGCAATGAGGCTTCCTTCCTCATATCAAGATCACTGACCACTCACTCCTAATACCAAAAGTATTCAATCTTTGGTTCTGTTTTTTCCCCTAAAACCATGAGTACTGACTGCCCTTGGCAACTTACATCACCTCTCTCCCGAACTGGGATGCAATCCTACCAAACACACCACATTCATTCATTCATTCATTCGTTTGTTTGTTTGCTTGTTTACTTATTTATTTTTAGTGAAGATGGTCATATATCGTACAAATTTCCCCCAGACAAAGCAAGGACAAAGCCCCTATCTCTTATCAGACCCTGCATCATAGAAATAACTTTCACTGTCAGCCTTCTTTTTTCCCATTCAGAGGGAAATTTTAACTTACAACTTGAATTCCTTTGCTCCTTTGAACACTAGAGTCCTTTATTTCCTCGATTATTATTTTTTTTGTGACTGTGGAATTATCCTAGATTATTTGAATTCATGTTTCTTCATTAAATCAACCAACAAGCATTTTTAGGTTGTACATCAGGTGCCTTGTGCTAAGCCAAGAAAGACAGAAATACAGTTCCTACCTTTGGCAGAAAGACTTCTGATAGCTTTCTGACTACTTCAAAATTTGATGTTTTTGTTATTGAAGTTGGGAAATTTGCTATTTTCAGTCATATCTGACTCTTCACAACTCAATTTAGGGTTTTCTTGGGAAAGATATAGCAGTGGTTTGCCATTTCCTTCTCCAGTTCATTTTAAAGTGAGGAAACTGAGGCAAACAGGGTTAAGTGACTTGCCCAGAGTAACAAACTTAGTAAGTACATTAGGCTGGATTTGAACTCAGGTCATACTGACTCCAGGGCTGGTGCTCTATCCACTGCACTGCCCTGTGAAATTTACTGTTTGCCTTTACAGTTAAGCATTTTTTTCTCTTTGTTAACTGGCTACTATTTCACTTCCACTTTGGGTTAAACAACCCACTTACATATTAACTTTGGGAATATAACTGTTGTATTCCATAGTGAGGAAGGCAACATAGTAGAAACACGGAACAGAGCCAATCCAGCCATTTGTGCCTGAAGATGGCATGGGCTCCAGTTTCTACTTAAGCCGTGCCATATGCAGATAGTACAGTGTAGCAGGATAAATAATATTCAACAGAAGCAATGTAAACAGCTGGTTATGGTAAGTGACATGAGGAAGCAGGTGGTATCTTACTGGGAAAGAAACAGCTAGGGGGTAACTAGAGGCCTGAGGGACAGTTTCCCCTGAGTGAATTTTTGCGTCTTGCTGGGACTTCTTCACTATGGAAAAGGAAACCAATATATCTCATTCTATCTGTGTCCCCTCAGTTCAACAGGCATGACTGCAGCTATACTTGCAAGTTACTTGTGAGTCTGGTGCACATTACATACGTAAAGAACTGGCCGGTGATAAGCTAGTTCCTGCAGCCTGTGCTGTGCTGACTGGCTTGTACAATACAATTGAGGCCATTGCCTCTTAGGGTGGGTTGAAGGACAGGGTACCCTAACCACAATCCAAGGTATGATATAAAGAAAATTTTGGGTTTTAAAATGACAAGAGTGGACAAGACCAATTCTAATAGACATCTTTGATTTTCCCAGCAGTATTCATTCTGGAATTATTTGGCTTCTCCATCATGCCCTCATGCTCTTGCCCACACCCTTTTCACAGTAAATTCATCATTTGGAAATCTTACCATGTATAAGATCCCATCAGTCTTGTTACTCTCAGCTTCATCAGAGCCCTCTGTTCCCTCTTATTGCAGGGTGGAGCCATAAACTCCTTCCTTTAAGAATCAGAACAGCACCTACACCTCCTGAAATATCTCCTCATTTCCCACCTAACAGAGATAATATTGGATTTTACCTCACTTTCCTCAACTGTAAAATGGCATTACCTCCCTATTTCATAGATTTTTAGGAGGATAAAATAAGATAAAGCACTTAGTACAGTGCCTGGTATGTAGTAGATGCCTATTCCCTTCATTCCCCTTCTGAATCCAGGCTCTGTCCTTTATTGATTTTGTGACCTTGGTCAAATGACTTCTCTTTTCTGGATATCAGCTGCATTATTGACTGCTCTTCACAGAACTTTCTCTACAATTTCCCTTTCTACTTCCTTTTATTTGTCGTCTTCTTTGATTAGAATAAAAGCTCATTGGGGGTCAGAGACGATCTTTCTTTCTGTTTATATTTGTATCCCTAGCACTTAGCACAGCCCCTGGAATGTAGTAAGTACATAACAAATGTTTGTTGACTGATTGATCTCTAAATCAGAGGATTTGTATTAGACAATTTTCCTTTTAGTTCTAAAGCCTCTGAGCTTTGGAGACTGCCTCTAATGAAATTAAGGAAAAGAGAGATACAAGAGTAAGTCTAGGTAAAGACACTGCAGAAGGTTATTTTCAGTACTGAATATTGGTGGTCAAGAGATAGGACAGATCAGGAATTGCCAGGACCTGAAGAATAGCTGCGTGTCTACCTTAGTGAGATATAAAGATATCTGTGTCTATATCTATATAGACACAGATATCAATATCAATATAGATATATCTCTTCAACAAGGTCCTGGCAATAAGTGCTGAAGTAGGTTTGCAATGTAGTAGAGACATTATCAGAATATGGCAATCAGTAGTAAACAAAAGCCGGGCAGATATAATAGTGGTCAGTAGCAGGGCCAGTGGGAAATGGATGGTGCTAGTAGTAGTAGTGGTAGAAGTAGTAGTGGTTGTAGTAGTAGGAGAGGAGAAGGCTGAGTAATAGTAGTAGCAGCAGGAGGAGGAGAGGAGAGGAGAGAAATGGAGAAAAGAGGAGAAGAGGGGAGAGGTAGCACAGAAGATGGAGCACTGGACTTGTAATCAAGAAGACTCATCTTCGGAAGTTCAAATCTGGTCTCAGACACTTACTAGCTGTGTGACCCCGAGAAAGTCACTTGACCCTCTTTTTATCAGTTCCTCATGTAAAATGAGCTGGGGAGGAAAATGGCAAACCATTCCAGTATCTTTTCTAAGAAAACCCCAAATGGGGTCATGAAGAATTAGACACAACCGAACAACAACATAGTAATTAAAGACAACTACCATCATATAATCTTCCTTTGTACCAGGCACTGTGCTAATCACTTTAGCATTATCTCACTTAACCTTCACAACCACCATGAGAGAGAGGCACTATTATTTTCCCCATTTTATAGATGAGGAAGCTGATGCAAACAGAGGTTAGGTGATTTGCCCAGAGTCATATAGCTAATAAGTCTCTGAAGATAGATTTGAACTCAGACTTTTCTAACTTCAGATTCAGAACTCTATCCACTGTATTACCTAGCTTCTGAGTAAGGCAGCCAGGTAAGCAATCAGTGGGCACTGAGCATACTGTGTGAACACACAGACAACCTGCATCAAGGAAGTGCAGGCACCAAGACCAGGCACTGAACTGTGGTATAGGCAGAGAAAATTTCTCCCTGAGAAATAAGGTTGTAAGCTAGGAGACCTAGAGAGCAACTTGAACCAGGAAGAAGGTGATAGGACTATGAGCAGGATAAAAGGTGAGACCTTGGTCGTAACAGATAAAGAAAGAACACAAGTCCATGGTGGGACCAGCAGCAGAACAGATCCTCTGTATCCCTTCAGCTATGATTTGAAGGGACAATATTTTTTTGCTTCTCAAGATCAAGAATGAGTCAAGGACCTGGACCATAGCTTTCTCCCCTGTTACCACTCCAGAATTCACAGCTGGAGTTACATCATAGAATTACAGTCACAGAACTGTAAGAAGTCATTCAGTCTTGAATCATACATGAGCAAGAACTCTTTTTATAACATACTCAGCAAGTGGTCATCCAGTCTTTGCTAGAAGACTTCTACTGAGGGAAAACCTACTTCTTCCTCCAGGGTCATCTATTTTGCATTTATAAAGTTCTGTGCATCCAATCTTAATTTGAATATTCTCCAGCTTCTACCTTTTTTCCTTATGTCTCCTCACTGGGACCAAGCAGAATAAATTTAATCCTTGTTCTATGCCACAGAACCTCAGATCCACTGAAGGTAGTTATTATGGTCTACCTCAAGTCCTTTGCACATAATAGATTTAATAGATACTAGTTCCATATTGATATAATATTTCATTAGTAACCTCTCTGCCAAAACCCATTGGTATAGGACTACCTCCCCTTTGGAAGAGATAAAGAACCTATCCCATATGAAGGTCAGGGCAAGAGGTTCAGTTCTCATTTAGTTCCACTCTGGGAAGACATAATTTGGGTGCTTCTGGCTTTCAGCTTTGAGACATGGGAGAAGCCAACACCATTTTAGGTTACTGAAGGAAAAGACACTGGGAAGACATGAGAAGACCATTATTCCCATATTCAACTGGCTATTTTAGAGACTTTAGGAATTTTCCCCTTGGATCATGGACACTTTCTTGGTTAAGCTGAGTTAACTCATTCCAAATGAGAGAGATCTACATTGTTGGTATATATTCTCCTATGCCTATTTTCTTTGATTTCTGTTTTGCTAAGATTTGAATAAACAGGTTGTTCTGCAATATGTATTCCATATGTGTTCATTGTGGATAGTGATTGGATAGAGAGCTTTGGACTGTCCTTATCACCAAAATGGCAAAGTGATCAAAAGTTTCATGGAATCCAATCACATCCCCTACAAGAACAACATTTCAGGGAACAGATATAGTCTAGCTCAGTACCCTTTCTTTCGAAGGAGAGAAGAGATGTGGTCTCCAACCCCATTTCTCGCCCTTATTCTCCTTTCAGCAGTAATGAAAGTCTCCCTTGGAGAAGAGGCTAGAGATTTCTATTCGGGCTCACTTGGAGCTACACATGCAAGGACAGTCCCTTGCCATATATACAGGCCTCTATACACATGGGGGACCCATACTTATTTTCTACAAAGACATAATAAGTTATAATTTTCGATAAATAGGAATCAATCCTGATGCGTGATTTCAACAGTATAAGGAACCTACAATTGGGAAATTGATTCCAGTAACAACTTTTATATAAATTAAAATCTTAGAGAGTCACCTGCGACATTGAAAATTTAAAATATTCGTCCATGGTCTCCAGGGCAATAGTATTGCCAGGGAAAGATTTGAACCCAGATTTTCCTGATTGCAAAGACATTCCTCTATCCAATACCTCATGCTGCTTCTTCACACTGTCAATATGATATATGATAATTAATATTCCTGCCTTGAACTATATTACCTGCTGCCAAATTCCCCTGACACTCTGCCCATGAGCTGGGACCTCTGCCTATTGTCTAGTCCCACACTTCTTTGTTGCCAACTACCCACTTCCCTGGACGTTTTCCTATTGCCTATTGCTGGCATATCTCCTGACCACCCGCTTTGTCCCTGTGGAACTAACTGTCTGGCCTTCAGATCCAGGTCATTACCATCCTGACCCGCCCAAGAGCCAACTAAGTCCCAATTGTGTTAATGATCATGTTTTGGGCAAAGGTATTTTGTTCCATTAAAAATGACAATCTAGAATGGGATAAAAGGACGTTTGAATCTAATATAAGTAGAAAATGAAGATAGAGTCATGCAGGATTCAGTAACGTTCTAGGGAGCACTAATTAGAAAAGGAACAGTAAAAGAGATTAGAAGGGTTCAAGAGGATGAAATAAGGAAGAATATGGATGTTACCTTGGATGAAATAAAGGAATTTAAATGACTGTATCTAATTCAGAAATGAAGAGAAAGGCCTCCTGGGTAATCAATATGTACAAGGGACTCCACCACCATTGCTGACCCCAGAACTACCTAGAGGAATTTATCAAGTCGGGATTGTCAAGTCATTTCCCTTCTCCAGGTCTCAGTTTCCTCATATTCAAAACAAGAGAATAAGTTGGGATTTTTTTTTCAAATTTAACATTCTATGATTTGGATTTATCACATTCCTCTCTTTTTCAATGATCTATATTGCCTACCTCATTAAATTCAAAATCCTCTGCCTTACTTCACCTTATTTGTCCAAGATGATTGCTTCCTATTAATCTTTAATAGGTGATTATTATTCCATCCAGGCCAGAGAAATTATCTCAGTACTATATCCTGTTCAATTTATCTAAAACTTGGCTCCCGCTGCTTCCTCAGGTTGAAATTATCACCTTCTTTTCTTCCCTTCCCCTCTCCAAGTCCTACCTGGGCTCTAAGACTCATCTCCTTCAGAAAATCTGGTGGAGTGCAAAGAACACTAGATCTAAACTCAAAATACATTTGTTTGAATTTCAATTGTTATTTTCTACTTGTGTGGCACTAAATAAGACCATTCTCTTCTTTGGCCAGTTTCTCAACCTGTAAAATGAGAAGAACTGGATGAAAAGATATCTAAAATCTAGTTTTAATTGGACCATTCCTTTTCCAGCCTACCCCTACCTCTTTCTCTTGGCTTCTATTGAATTTTTAGTCAGTACCAGCTGTCATATGTCCACCCTGGTTGTTGTTGTTCAGGCGAGTCTGACTCTGGAGTTTTCTTAGCAACGACACCATGGTGGTTTGGCCTTTCCTTTTCCAGTTCATTTTATGGATGAGAAAACTGAGGAAAACTCAAGAGATTTGCCCAGGGTCACATAGCTTGTAAGTGTCCAAGGCCAGATTTGAAGTCAGATCTCTCTGACTCCAGGACCAGAGTTCTATCAACTACACCACCTAGCTGCCCTCAGATGTAAGACCCTAAGGACAAGACCTAAACCTACTTCATCAATATGATAAAATACCTACTCTAGGGCTGGGTACATGGTAGTTGTCAATTAAATGAGTGCATTGACTCATTATACAGAGAGTTAGGGAGCTGTAGAGGAACACCTTGAAAGTGAGTTTGTTTACTTCTTAATGGGTTTAGACTCCAAAGTGATGGGTTATGCTGACATCTCCAAGCTATTACATCTCACTGGTTGGTAACATTACCAATTGACTTAAGCAACTGAGAACAAAAGGAATTAAGAAGTGAAGCAGTTTAGTTTTGATGATACTAAAGAGACCTGAGAGATTTTGCAAGTCAAAATTTCAATGCAGTTTATAACAAGTACTACAAAGTTAAAACAAAGAACTGACAGTCCCCACTTGGGGTTTTCTTGACAAAGATACTAAAGTGAAGAGAGGAGGCTCTTGTCTTTGTTCCTTAAGTAACAGCCACGGATTCTTCCTCTTTACTTCAGGTCTTCTTTGGATGTCTGAAAAAACAAAATGAATCTCCCAAAAATCTTGTAACACCTACTAATTGGCTTTGCCAGCTGGGTCAGCCTATTTAACTACTCTGATTCCCTCAACTTCCTTATCAACGGACCACCATTTTTGTAGGCTGAATGATTGAACCTGAACAAGAGAAAAGATTAGAGAATGAATTAGAAGAAAAAAATACACCTGTGTTTATGTGTAAAATGAGGAGAGTGAATAGTTATTACTAGATGACCATTAAGATATTCCTCAGCTCTAAAAATGTCCAGTTCTGTGTTTATCTCATCAACTCTTCAGATTTAATATTCCTGTCTGGCAACGGAATATAAAATATTTATACCCCATTTAGTTTTCCCTTATGGCCAGAGAAGAAAACGAACCACTCTAGAACTGCAGAGAGGAAAGTATATGAAGAAAAACGAAGAAGATAGTATGTTAAAGTATTCAGAAAAATGGCAAGGAATGTGACAAAAGAAGTCAAAAGCTAAAAGTGGAAAATAGCAACCCAAAGAGTAGGAGATGAAAGACAGAAAGGAGGAGAAAAACAAGACGAAAAAATAAGATGGAAAAATATGCAAAGAGAGTGGCAGGGACAAAGATACAGATATGACTAAAGCCAAAGTCAAAGGCCACACCATCAGCAATATCTATTCAGCATGGCTGATGACAATGGAATATCTTGGGTGCTTTAGATGAGAGATGCTTAGTGAGAAATCAGAAAGTCCATTTATATTCAGCAGAAGGTGCATCTTCCTCACCCTACAAACACAGAGGCTCTAGATTTGGAGAAGACTTGTTGTTCAGTTGTTTCAGTCATGTCAAACTCTTTGCGACCCCTATTTGGAGTTTTCTTGGCAAAGATACTAGAGTGGTTTTGTTGTTTCCTTCTGCAGCTTATTTTATAGATGAAGAAACTGAGGCAAAGAGGGTTAAGTGACTTGCCCAGGGTCACACAGCTAATAAATGTCTGAGGTCAGATTTGAACTCAGGAAGTTGTCCTGAGTCTAGGCCTGGTGCTCTATCTAATGCATCACCAGCTCCCCCATGAGAGGGCCTTGGTGAACGTCTAATCCAATCATCTTCACTTCATGGATGAGGATTTCAAGGTCTGAGACAAAGGAAACATTCACTATCCTTGTGCTCCCAGGAGTTCAGGAATTCCTGCCTTGAAGACTTTATCCATCTGTAAGTAGTGGTAAAAAATAAAATAAAAAACCTGAAATGTTCAGGTTGCTAAGAGTCATGGACATTGACAAGAACCGTCCCCAAAGTAGACTAACTGGGCTTTTTTTCACAAGTGCTGCTCAAAGGCTTCCTCCCATCTCCAGTCTTAAGACTCCAACACCAGAACACAAATACAGAATAGAAAAAAGAAACAAAAACATATGATAAACTTAAATTTTGGAACTTAAATACAAAGTTAGAAAGAAAAAAGTGTACACAACAGTACATAAGGGAGGGTTTAAATACGTAACAATAAATTTTCATTTTAAAAATGCCTGTATGATAAATAATACTTGTTGTGTTGAGTATTGTCCATCTTTGCTTCCTTGTGAGTTTTCTTTTGTCCTCTGCTGTGCACTTTTTGCTCTGTTCTTTTTTTCCCTCCTTCCACCCACCAAAGGCTACAATAAAGTTTAGATATGTTTCTCTATAGCTATAGACACATATATATGCATATACATATATACATAGATATAATTTTCCCAAACATATTCTACTCCTGACCTTTCTTTTTGTTTGTACTTGTCTCCTTTTTCCTATCCCTTCTGCCTCCTCTACTTTACTTCTACCCACTACCTTGCTCTCCTTTTATTTGCCTAGCCCCCTCCAAGGATCCCTCCCATTCCTATAAATCTAAACACACTTCTTTAACCTTCTCTTACCTATTCCCTCATTCTCTCTTCCAAAGATACTTTCCTTGCCCTCTCCCTCTCCCTTTGACCCTACTGTTTTATTTCTTCTGGATTTAGAACTTTATTCTCTTCTAAATGTATATAGATTGTTACCTCTTAAATCCATTCACAATGAAAATGGGTTACCAGAACTACTAGCTGTCCTCCCCCATCTAATTTCTCTGTATCAGTTCTTCCTCTTAGACCTCATTTATACATAATTATTCTTTTTTAGCTATTCCTAAATGGTTTTACTTTTTAAATTCCTATCATACGCAAGTTTATCCCAATCTTTCTTATGAGTTATCTAATAACTAAGAATCTTAGACATAAATTTTACATTATACACATAAACACACACATATATAGTAAACATCTATTTATATGAATCTCTTATAATCAGTCTTTGGTATGTACCTTATATTTCTCTTTGTTGTTGTATGTATGGTTCTTGTATTAAGTTCAGGATTTTGTTTAACTAAGTCTGGAATTTTATCAAATGTCCTTTTCTTCATTCAGGATAATATTTACCTTTGCAGGGTATGATATTTTCAGCTAGAGCCCCAGTTCTTCTGCTCTTCAATATATTGTGTTCCAAGACCTGCTGTCCTTTAATATCTCTGCTGCTAGGTCTTATGTGAGTCTAATTGTGGCATCACTATATTTAAATTGTTTCAATCTTGATGCTTTTAATATTTTATCCTTGAAATGGGGGTTTCAGAATTGGACTGTGATATTCCTATGAGTTTTCCTCATAGAATTTCTTTTAAGTGGTGATGGATTTTTTTATATTTCTACTTCCCCCACTCCCTTGTCCTAACACTTCAGGAAAATTTTTTTAAATCATTTCCTGTATTCTTGTATGAAAACTATTTTTGATCATAACTTTCACTTATTCCAATTAATTTAATTATTCTCTTCTTGATTTATTTTCCAAATCTTTGTTTTTCTTTTTTTTTAAAAAAAAATAAATTTATTTAACTTTTTACATTGATTTTCTAAAGATTTTGGGTTCCAAATTTTATCCCCATTTGTCCTCTCCCCCCACCCCAATACACCAAGCATTCTAATTTCCCCTATCACCAATCTGCCCTCTCTTTTTTTGTCCCTCCCTTCCCTTGTCCCCATCTTCTCTTTTGTCCTGTAGGGCCAGATAACTTTCTATTCCCCATTACCTGTATTTCTTATTTCCTAGTAGCAAGAACAATATTCAACAGTTGTTCCTAAAACTTTGAGTTCCAACTTCTCCCCATCCCTCCCTCCCCACCCATTCCCTTTGGGAAGGCAGGCAATTCAATATAGGCCATATCTGTGTAGTTTTGCAAATGACTTCCATAATAGTCATGTTGTGTAAGACTAACTATATTTCCCTCCATCCTATCCTGCCCCCCATTGCTTCTATTCTCTCTTTTGATCCTGACCCTCCCCAAGAGTGTTGATTTCAAATAGCTCCCTTCTCCCATTGCCCTCCCTTCCATCACCCGCCACCCTGCTTATCTCCTTCTCCCCCACTTTCCTGGATTGTAAGATAGATTTTCATACCAAAATGTGTGTGCATTTTATTCCTTCCTTTACTTGAATGTGATGAGAGTAAACTTCATGTTTTTCTCCCAGCTCCTCTCTTTTCCCCTCCACTAAAAAGTCTCCTGCCTGCCTCTTCTATGAGAGATAATTTACCCCATTCCATTTCTCCCTCTCTCCTCCCAATACATTTCTCTCTCACCGTTTACCTTCATTTTTTAAAGCTATGATCCCATCCTATTCAATTCACTCTGTGCTCTCTGTCTCTCTGTGTGTGCGTGGGTATGCGTGTGTATGTGTGTTTGTGTGTGTGTATGTGTGTGTAATTCCACCAACTACCCAAATACTGAAAAGTTTCAAGAGGTACAAATATTGTCTTTCCATGTAGAAATGTAAACAGTTCAACTTTTGTAAGTCCCTTAGGACTTCTCTTTGCTGTTTACTTTTTCATGCTTCTCATTCTTGTGTTTGAAAGTCAAATTTTCTTTTCAGCTCTGGTGGTCTTTTCATCAAGAATGCTTGAAAGTCCTCAATTTCATTGATAGACCATATTTTCCCCTGAAGTATTATACTCAGTTTTGCTGGGTAGGTGATTCTTGGTTTTAGACCTAGTTCCTTTGACTTCTGGAATATCCTATTCCACACCCTTTGATCCCTTAATGTAGAAACTGCTAGATCTTGTGCTATCCTGATTGTATTTCCACAATACTGGAATTGTTTCTTT
>CM053769.1:198180971-198238628 GCA_028658325.1 Potorous gilbertii
CCCAAATGCTGAAAAAGAACTTTTCACAAAGGTTATCACCTTTCTAAGCAACTCAAGGCTGGTTCAGATTTCCCTTCAAAACTTAGCCCATCCATCAGTAAATCTAGAGAAATTGGATCTATAAACTGGGCTTTTTCCTAAATAGCCTGGTCATCTGAACTAGAAACATCATGCCTAGAAAAAGAACAGATATGGATGTGGGGGGGATTTTTTGAGCATCCAATGTTTCTAGGGACAATGCAGGTTATACCCTGTCTAGGTGTTTTTGAATATGTTTAATCCAAGATGTTTATATCTCTGTTTTCACACCTGATGTTTGATTTACTCATCCATGGGAAATTACTTTGAATTTGAAAGTGATGAATAAAGGTGAAAATGATTATGATTTTTATGAAGTTTTTATGAATATTTTCTGTTTCTTACAACATCATATTTCAGGTATCCCTCCCCCTCCCACCAAAAGAGCCGTCCTAGATGACTGATAGTATTTTGGGGAGCAGGGGAAAAAATCAGTTCAACTGATTTATACATGTCCAAACATACATGAAATATGCAATACCCACAGACCTTCCACCTCCAAAATAAGTAGGTTGGGGAGTATCTTCTCATATCGCTTCATCTGCATTATATTTGCTCTTTACAATTTTTCCACATTTATTCTTGATTGTATTTGGTGCGATGTTCTTTCATTTATATTACTGTAGTTATTGTGTGTATTGTTTTCTTGACTCTGCTTATTTTACTCTGCATCAGTTCATATAGATCTTTCTTTGCTTCTATGAATTCATCATGTGTCATTTCTTATAGTACAATAATACCCTATCACATTCAGGGATACAATTTGTTTACCCAGTTGATGGGTATCTACTTTGGTTCCCATTTTTATCTATCACACTAAGTATAACTATCAATATTTTGGAGAATATGGTGATTTTTTTTGTCAATGGCTTCCTTCACTTGCTCAAAGGATATAGACATTCTAGTAGCTTTATTCACTTAATTCCAAAATGTTTTCCAAAATGTTTGTACTATTTCATAGCTCCAACAGCAATGTATTAATGTGCCTATTTTTCCACAGCCCCTCTAGTATAAACTATTTCCAATTTTTATTACTAGTCATCTGGAGAATTGTTTTTCATGTGGTAATTAATGCTTTGAGGTTCCTCTTTTGAGAACTGCTTGTTCATATCCTTTGATATTCCCTATTAGGGAATGGCTAATAGTTATGTCTGTGTGCTTCTATTCCTTTTTTCACATTTAATTTTTGATTTACATATGTATTTATGCATATATATGTTAATTGTTTATAGATCTTAGACACCAGATCCTTATCTGCTTCTTATCCTAGAGGCATTAACATTGTCTGTACAAAAGATTTTCAGTTTCAAGTTCACTCTTCTGTTGTAAACATAGTTTTACATTCCTTCAGTTATTCTACTTTAATCTTTTCTTAATGTAGTCCTGTGTCCATTAACTTTCTTTCCCCCATCCCTGATCCCTTCTTCTTTTTTAATATCATTTTCCTTTCAGAATTTTATTTATCTGGGAGACCTGTGATATTTAGGTTATGGCTGCTCATCCTGGCTTTGAATTCAACATGTTTTGCTTTCATGGTGAGCCTATTTTCCTTTTAATCTTACTGGGTTTTGCTTCACTTTTTCTAAGCTATCCTTCACTTTTGTGTATTTGCATTCCCAATCTCTTGTCCTCTCTTTTGTTTCTTTGGTGAGGTTTGCCATTGCACATTCAAATTATTTTATTCTGGTCATTATTTTTGCTGTGCAGAAAATAAATTCTGCTTTCATCGTTCTGATTTCTCTTTTAAACCACTCAGGAATAGCATGCTGTGGTTCCATATTCTCCTCAAATTCCACAGGGTCCTCTGTCTCATCAAGTGTTGCATCATTTTCCTTTATTTTGCAGTATTTGTCCCTAGATGCTTAAATATGCTTGTCAGATCTGGAGGTCATATTTCCTTTCCGGTGTTACTGTTTTTTTCTGTGGATTTATTTGTTGTTTTCAAGATCTTTGAAATCTTGGGTACTTTCAGTCTCTCTCCTTACCATTCCATTTTCCTTATCATTCACTTCCTCATTCCTTTCTCTATAACTGTAGTATTTGTGAAGGCAGGATCTTAAAATGTCTCAGCTTCCTTCCACACTGGGCAATTTATAGTTAATCAGCCTAAGTCTCTGTTCCAATTAATATTTGGGTGGTCAGAACTGGCCCCAGATGAATACTGTGATCTTCCCTCAATCTTGATGGAGTGTTGCACCGTCCCTTTATGTGTATAGTGTTCTGTCCTGGTGACCTATCCCACTCCCTCTATTCCTTAACTCTCTAGCTCAAGCATTAGCAGTATAGAGTTGGCACTCTGCTTTCCTCAGCACTAGCAGTTCAGAACTTTGTAATGTTGGTACTCAGGTCTTAGCCCCTGGCAGGCATTTGCTCCTAAAGGGCTATAGTCAATCTGTCTATCAAGATCCAAACAAACTTCAATAGCCTGAAGTTGAGGTCTCTATGGTACTGGAAAGAAGGAGGGGGAAATAGGAAGAGTGAGTTGGATGTAAGCCTGTGTTTTAGTTTTGGGTCACTAGTGCAGCCTCACAGCTCATAGCATGGGAATTGGTAGGGAGAGCTAAGGGTCAGTGAGGGTCAATGCCTGTTTTTTTTCTTAACCTTCTTTTGGATTCTGGTTATTGCAGATGATGAAAACAGATGACATTGCTCTATCTCTGGTGCATAATTTCTGTTTTGGAGATACTTGGGAGATCATGAGATCTCTCAGAAATGTCTAGTCTGCTGTTTTATTATCCAGAAGTCCCTTGACTATTATTTTTTAAAAAGCACTTGTTTTTCCCTCTTCTTCTCAGCACTCTACTGTCATGCATCCTGACTTACATGAAGAAATATAATTGTCATCCATTCATTCTAAACAACGAAGTGTGTGTGTGGGTCCTTCATCAACAAAGAAGACCATGCCATCAGACAAATAACGACATGAGTTGCACTTGATTTTGTTTGAGGGCCGTGCAGGTCACCAGTCTCACTTCTCCTCCAGAGCCATCTGAATCCAGTGACCAGATATTCATCAGGATGACTGCACATGAAACAATTAGGGTTAAGTGACTTGCCCAAGGTCATACAACTAGCAAGTGTCAAGTGTCTGAGGTGAGATTTCAACTCAGGTCCTCCTGATTCCTTCACTGGTGCCCTATCCACTGCACTACCTAGCTGCCCCTAAACAACAAAGCAGCAATCACAGAAGAACAGGATTTGAGAGCTGGAAGGGTCCTCAGCAGTCATCCAATCAACTCATATAACAAAGAATTTCCATCTTACCAGACCTAAAAAGTGGTCATTCAACTTCCTCCTGAAGACCTCCAAGGAAAAGGAAAAACTCAGTAACACTTAAGGGAGCTGATTCTAATTATTGAAGCTCCAAATGTTAGGAAGTTTATTTCTGGATATCAATCCTAATTTGGCCTCTTTGCAACTTCCTCCCATTGCCCCTACTTCTTCATTCTAGGACCAAACAAAAAAGTCTAATCCCCTCCTTCCTATGATAAAATACTTGAAGCCAAGTATGAAGTTTCACCGACTCTTTTCTTCTCCATACTAAGAGCGTTCAATACCCTCTGCCAGTTCTTAAAGCAGATGGACTTAAAGTTCTTTGCTATTCTGCTTGATCTTATGGAGCATTCTTCAACTTATCAAAATCCTTTTTAAGCCCAGAAGTGAACACAGCAAACCAAAGGAGATCTTATAATGGCAGAGTGTAACAGACCTATTTCCTATCCATTCCAAGAAGATATCCCTCTTTAATGCAGCCCATGATTTCATTAGCTTTCTTTGGATACCACATCGGACTTCCAACTCATACTGAGCCTGCATCTTTTTTTTTTCAGGATAATTGCTAACTAATGATTTCCCTCATCTTGTAATTATAAATTGTTCTTGTTTGTACTCAAGAAGATGACTTTACTGTTATGCCCATTGAATGTCTTACCAGATTCAACCCAATGTTTTTCTATCACTATGCTCAAGGATCCTTACTCTGTCATCCAGGGCACTATCTAATTTTCTCAGTTTTGTATAAATGCAAATTTGATTAGCATGTCATCTATGATGTTACCATACTTTTAAAAAAAAGTTCATCAGTACAAAACCAAGCATAGATGTCTGGGAGTACTCTACTAGAGATCCCCTGCAATGATGACACAGTGATTAATAACTATCCTTAGAGTCCAGTCATTTAGCCAGCTCTGGATCCAACAAATTTTGTTCTAGCTTAATCTATATCCCTATATCTTCTCTGTAAGAATAGTATCAGAGAGTTTATCAAAAATTTCACTAAAACTGAAGTAACCTATACATAGATGACATTTTCTTTACCTAACAGTCTAATAAACCTGTGGTGAAAAAATGACATTTACATAATAGGAGCTGTTCATGATAAAACCACGATGGGATCTTTGTAATGGCTGTTTCCCTTTATAGATGTCCCCCAACCACCTCTTTAATAGTCTATTCTAGATTTTTCTAAAAAGTCAAGTTCATTGATCTGTAATTTGCAGGTTACATTCTTTCTCTCTTTTTAATTGGGACATTTACTTTTTTCCAATCTTGTGGTACTTCTGTTTTTCATGATTTTTTAGTTATCATTGTAAAACTGTTGTTTCTACTCAAGTGTATGACTTTGCACTTACGCCTATGGAATGTCTAACAATAAAAATAATATTATCTTTCAATTCTTTTGATACCCAAAAAGGTGCTTCATTCAGTCTACGTGACTTGAACACATCAAGGGAAGTTCTCAGTATCAACTCCATGTTCATTATTTTTGTTCAATAATATCAAGTAACAAAAATATAAAATAAAATCTCCATGACAAGAAAAAGCAGGAGAAAGCTAAGAACTGAGCAGCTCTATCTTCTCTCTGTGGATACTTATCATTATTGCACCAACGTCAAACTCTTTATTCTCTCTTTGATCTTAATTTTTCTCCCATTTAAACTCAAACAAAAAAAAATCCCTTTTTGTTGTCCTGAATTTATTTTGACTTCAGTTCATCCTTTGTTTTAGCTTTCCTTTTTTCTGTTTAAAAATAATGTTTTAATTTATTTTTAACCTTTTCTTTTTAAAATCTTTTTCAGTCTTGAGCTCCAAATTCTCTCCTTCCCTTCAACACCTTTTCCCATTCACTGAGAGGACAGGCAATTCAATACCAATTATGCCTGTGAAACCACACAAAGCATATTTCAATAATTGCCATATTTCAAAAAGAAGTTAAGGAAAATACATCACATATCTGTGGAGGCAAATAGCATTGCTTTTCATCATAAATCCTTTGGAACTGTCTTGGATAATTGTATTGATCAGAGTATCAAAGTCTTTCACAGTTGATCATACTTATAACACCGGTGTTACTGTGCTCAATGATCTCCTGGCTCTTCTCACTTCACTTTGCATGACTTCATATAAGATCTTGACTTTTTTTTTTTCTGAAAACAACCCTCTCCTCATTTCCCTAGCACAATAGTACTCTATCACAATAATTTAACATCCATTCATCCATTTCACAACTGATGAGCATACCTTCAATTTTCAATTCTGTGACACCACAAAAAGAGCTACTATAAATATTTTTGTATGTATAGGCCCTTTTCCTTTTCCTTTGATCACTTTGAAATACAGACATAATAGTGATATCACTAGATCAAAGGCACAGTTTTATAACCCTTTAGGTCTGGTTCTAAATTGTTCTCTAGAAGTTGTTTTAATTAGACTTTCTCTAATCACTAGTGGCTTAAAGGGTTTTTTAATATATAGTTATAAACAACTTTGATTTCTTTTTCTGAAAACTCCACGGGTTTTATCCTTTGAACATTTATCAATTAGGGAATGACTCTTATTTTATATATTTGACTATTCTATGTTCAGCATATATTTGAGAAATGACACCTTTATCAAAGAAACTTGCTATAAAAACTTTTTATATTATTTCATTATCTGTGTATCTTTCAGCAAATGTGGTTGTCCTGATTATCTCTTTTAATTAGGTCTATTTTGGCTTTTACTCTATCTGAATTGATGATTTCTACCCCTGACTCTTTTTAGTTCAGTCGAAGCATATTAGATTCTGCTCCAGACCCTTATTTGAATTCTGTGTATCCTTCTGTTTTAAGTATCTCTTGTAAACAGCAAAACAGTATATTCTGGTTTCTAATCCATTCTGCTATCCATTTCCATTTTATGGGCAAACTCTTCCCATTTATATTCACAGTTAGGATTAACAACTCTGTATTTCCCTCTATTACCTTCCTTTTGCTTTTCCTTCATATTCTCTCTCTCTCTCTCTCTCTCTCTCTCTCTCTCTCTCTCTCCCCCGCCTCCCTTTCTCTGCTTATTCTGTCCCTCCTCAAAAGTTTATTTTTTTTCCTAACCACTGCCACCCTTAATCTACCTTCCCTTTTATCATTTCTTTCATTTTCTCTTATCCCTTTCCTCTCCTATTGGGTAAGTTACATTTCTATACACAACTGATTCTGTGTGTGTGTATTTCCCTCTTTTAAACAATTCTAATGAGAGTGAGAGTCAACCATTACCCACAATTCCCCCCCATTTTCCCCTCCACTGTAAAAGTTCTTCCTTGTATATCTCTTTTATGTGAGAAAAATTTCCCCATTTTACCTCTCCATTGCCCCTTTTCCCAGGGCGTTTTTTCTCACTCCATCATTTTTTCCAGATCATTACAGTGTAGTTGACCAACATCCATGACCTCTAGCTATGCAAGCTCCTTTTAACAGCCCTAATAATGATAAAGTTCTTAGGAGTTACATGTATCTCCTTCCCTTATAGATATGTGAACAGTTTAACCTTATGGAGACCTTTATAATGACTTTCATGCTTTTCTTGAGTCTTGGGTTGGAATGCAAGTTTATTAATTATTATTATTCAGTTCTGGTCTTTTTATCAGGAATGGTTGAAGGGCTTCTATTTCTCTAAACATTTAATTTTTCCCCTGGGTAAATCGTAACCCTAGATCCTTTGTCTTCTAGAATATCATTTTCTAAACCCTCCACTGCTTTAATGTGGCAGCCACTAAATCTTGTGTGATCCTCATTGTGACTCCACAATATTTGAATTGTTTCTTTCTGACTTCTTGAAATATTTTCTCTTTGCCTAGGAAATTGGCTGTAATATTCCTGGGAGTTTTCATTAGAGAATTTCTTTTAGGAGATGGTCAGTTGATTCTTTAAATTTATATTTTACTCTTTGGATCTAAGATATTGAGGCAAGTCTTCTAGATAATTTCATGAAATATGATGTCTAGGGTCTTTCTTTGATCATGACTTTCAAGCATTTCAATAATTCTTAAATTCTCTTCTTGATTTATAGGTCAGTTATTTTTCTGATGAGATATTTCATATCTTCTTTCCTTTTTTCATTCTTTTGACTTTTATTGTTTCTTGATGTCTCAATGAGCAATTAGCTTCTACTTGCCTAGTTTTAATTCTTAAGGCATTATTTACTTCAGTGAGAGTTTTGTACCTCTTTTTCCATTTGGCCAATTCTATTTTTTTTAAGGAACTCTTTCTCTCAGTGAACTTTTGTGCCTCTTTTAGGCCAATTCTGTTTTTGAAATGTTTTTTTCTTCAATATTTTGTGCCACATTTACCAAGCTATTAATTTTCTTTTCATATTTTTCTAGCATCACTCTTTTCTTTTCCCATTTTTTCCTCTACCACTCTAATCCCTTTCTTTAATTCTTCCAGGAAGTCTGAGTGGACTTTGGTCCAACTAGCATTTTTCCTTGAGGCAATATAACCTCTAGTTCTCTTCCGTGACCAGATTTTTTACATGCATATATGGACATTTGAGGCCAGATGTTTTACTTTTGGATGTCTCTACTGCTATTCATCTTCCTTCTTTGTTGCTATCTTCTATGGTATCTAACTTGGTATAGATCACCACCACCCTACCTCACCTTTTTAGTTTAAAGCACTTTTGCTTAGATTTCTGAGGAATCTGGCAAATACACATCTGAAAGTCTATGTCAGATATACCCCATCTCTGGCCAGGAATCTGTCATCTCTATATTTTAAGGGATATGATCCAGATCCCTCATGGATATGTTTCGGAAACCATCTTCTAAGTCAACTCTTCTCTTCCCAAATTAATTTTTTTCTCTTCTGCCTCCCTTCTCCTCATTGGGAAGCAGTGTGAAAAATATAATTGTGATGTTATGGTCTTCAGTTTCTTGCTCAAGACTTTGCAATTGTTGGCAATATCTACAGGCTCCTTCTAATCATGTCATTTACAACCACATGAGTCACTGGAAGAGAGTGTTTGTCATCCATTCTGGTAAATCTTGGGAGGCTCTCAGTTATGTCTTATACAAATGCCCCAGGAAGACAATGACGTTAACAAATAACTGCCTAAATACTCCTGGAAGGGACTCACTAACTACTATTTTTCTCTTCATTCTCTCACTGTTACTGGATAGTCTATCATCTGACAGTTTCTGTAGCTCTACTGCATCATTCTCTGAAGGACAGCTTCTTCCCCATTTGTAATTATAACATTTATCATATATAATTTATTATGTATATAAACAATGAAATTATGTTCAAATACGTGAGTGACAGAAATGTTAACACATCTTTATAGTGCTTTCAAATTTGCTCATAACAACCCAGTGAGTAAAATATGGCAATTATTATAATCTCTTATGTGTATGTTTGTCCTTCGTTGCCTAAGAAGACCAGGCCATCAGAGAAATAATGACATGACTTGTACTTGACTTTGTTTTGAGTGAGGGAGGGCTGTGCAAATCACCAGTCTCACTTCTCCTCCAGCGCCATCTGAATCCAGTGACCAGATAGTCATCAGGATGACTGGAGATGACACAGAATGAGGCAATTGGGGTTAAGTGACTTGCCCAAGGTCACATAACTAGTGAATGTCAAGTGCTGATGTAAGATTTGAACTCAGGTCCTCCTGACTCCTGCACTGGTGCTCTGTCCACTGCACCACCTAGCTGCCTCAATTATAATCTCTATCTCAGATTAGGAAGTTGAGGTTTAGAATTAATAAGATCTGAGGTAAAATTTGATCCTAGTTTCCTATATTTAATGTAAGACACTGTCACTTAATCACAGAATTTTAAGATTGAAAGGGACTTCAGCAGTCATAACCATACCTATAAGCAAAGCTTCATACATCCTGACAAATGGTTATTTGACCTGGGCTTGTTGACCTCCAATAAGGTGAAATTGCAGCCACTTTTTTTCAGTCATTAAGTCAACAAGCGTTTATTAAAGACCCCTGCTATATATCAGGCACTGTGCTGGTTGCTGGGGAAACAAAGGAAAACAAAATATAGCTCCTGCTCTCAAGGAGCTCACAATCCGCAGGGGGATAATATGCAAACAACTTTGTAGAAATAAGATCTATACAGGTTAAATTAAGGGTAGTCTCAGAGGGAAGGCACCTAGATTAAGAAGTACAAAAGACTCCTTGAAGAAAGACTTTGATGAAACTTGAAGGAAGCCAGGAAAACTAGGAGGTGGAGATGAGGAAGAAGAGTGTTCCAGGCATGTGGAAACAGATAATGAAAATGATCAAATCTGAGAAATTGAGTGTCATGTGCAAGGAACAGCAAAGAGGCCAATGTTACTGGATCACAGAGTACATGCAGGGGTATAAGGTGCAAAAAGACTGGAAAAATAGGAAGGGGTCAGATTATGAAGGGTTTTGAAAGTTGAACAGAGAATTATATATTTCATCCTGGAGGGAAGATGGAGCCACTGGAGTTTAAGTAGGAGAAGATACAAGAAAGGCCAATAAATAAAAGTACAGAGGAAAAAATATCAAGGAAAAGAGGAGATTAATAATGTCAAAGGCTACAGGGAGGTCAAGAAGGATGAGGATTGAGCAAAAGCCATTTGATAAATAAGAAAGTATAAGTAACTTTAGAGAAAGCAGTTTTGGTTGACAGATGAGATGAGAAGCCAGATCTTAGAGAGTAAAGAATGAGAAGGAAGTGGAGCCTCCTATTACAGACAGGTTTTTCAAGAAATTTAGTCACACACAACAAAGAGGAGATATGTAGGATGATAGCAAGAGGGAATAAAGTGAAGAGGATGCTGTTGCTGTTTTCAGAATGGGGAAAACAAAGGCATATTCGTAGGCAGCAGGGAAGCAGCTAGTACACAGGGATAGATAGAAGGTCAATGAGAGAACAGAGATAATAGAGGAAACAATCTGCTGGAGAAGACAGGGTGAAACGGGATCATTTGAGCATTGTAGAGGAATTTGCCCTGGCAAGGAGAAGGACTACCTCATTATTTGAAACAGGAGAGAAAGAGGAAATCATGGGGAAATATGAGGTGAGGAATGGGGAGAAGGAGCTTTCTGTGAATAACCTCAATTTTTTTCAGTGAAATATGAAGCAAAGTTCTCAGATGAGAGGGTTAGGTGAGAAAGAGTTGGGGGAGATTTGAGGAGTGACACAAAGATTTGGAAAAAGCCATTGTGATGAGTGGACTAGTGAGTTAATGAGGGAAGTATAAAAGGATGGCCTTGCAGCAATGAAGGATCAATTGAAATTATGGAACATAATATTATAGTGGGACCCAGTCAGTGCAATTTCTTTTGGGTGATTCTTTTTTTCTTTCCTGACAGGAAGCCTAAATCTGCCTTTTCTACACCTTCCTCTCATGGCTCCTGGTTCCATCCTCTTGGGCTAGCAGAATAAGGCTAATCCTTTTCCACATGTTAGCCCTTTAGATGCTTGAATAGAACTATCTCACCCTGCTGAGTCTTCTCTAGTAGTTGAATTAACTTAGGTAAATTAAGACATTATTAATATTTTAGATGTATAGTACTTGAAGTTATAAAATATCATCCTTCACTTTTGTATAAACTACTAGTTGAAAATCCTAATAATGTGTGCCAATTATAACAAAAAAATCAATTTTCTTTAGAATGCTTATTGTCAAAAATCCACTTCCTGCCACAGGAAAAAGTCATTAGCAGTCAAGAGTTCCGCAAGCCAGAGGCTAGATATGGCAGTGCTTGACAGTCTATCACCACCATTCACTCATTCCCCCACCAACTTCTTTCACCAACCAGTCAGTCCTCATCTCTTATCCCTGCTTCATGCATTCATGTAAGTGGTTGTCCTTTCCTTTCTCCCAGCCTGCCAAATTGGACATTCCTTTCAAATAGTTTCTGATCCTACCTACAGACAATACGAGGGTAAAAAACATTTCTATAGGTTTAAAATATCATCTATTTTAATCAGACAAAAATCTTGTTTTAATATCTCTCATAAATGCCCCTTCTTCCCTCTAATGTTTCCACCATCTTGATACAGACCTTGATCATCTCATACCTGTACTATTACAATAACCTGCTATTTGGTCTTCCTGTCTCAAGGCTCTTCCCCACTTAAATCCAAATTCCACTCAGCTGTCAAATGTATTTTCTTAAAGCAGAGGTCTGACCATATGAAATCCTAATTAAATAAATTCCAGTAGCTCCATTACCTCTAGGATAAAATACAAAATTCTCTATTCACCTTTTTTTTTTATAATCTGGCCCATTCCTACCTTTCCACTCTTGTTACTCCTTACTCCTCTCCTCCCAGTCTATGATTTAATGACAATGGCTTCCTTGCCATTCCTCAAACATGACAGGTCATCTCCCAACACACTGACTGTCCCCCAGGCCTCAAACATTTTTCTTCTTCATCTTCACAACCTAGCTTTCCTGGCCTCCTTCAAGTCTCAAGTGAAATTCTACCTTTAGTAAGGCATCTTTCCAGTCCTCTTTAATTTTAGTCTCTTCCCTCTGAAATTATCTCCACATCACCTGTATATATCTTGTTTGTACAGAGTTGTTCGCATGTTGCACACATGAACACACATACACGCCATTAGACTATGAGGTGTTTCACAGCAGGGACCACTTGTTCCCTTTCTTTGCAACCCTAGTTCTTAATGTAGCACCTGGCATGGAGTAGGCACTTCATAATTGCTAAAGGCTCAGAGACTTACTAGCTGTGTAACCAACAGTTTCTTCCCCTGTAAAATGAGCTGGAGAGGGAGATGGCAAACCGCTCCAGTAGCTTTCCCAAGGAAACCTCATATGGGCTCATGAAGAGCCAAACACAATGAAAAACGAATCAACAATCATAATTGTTATTGAGAAACTCACTATGGTCTTTGAAGTCCAGAATAGGATAAAGTCAAGATGGGAGCTTGAGTAAAATGAAACAAAACAAGCAAGCAAACAAACACTGGCAACACTGCCAATGGTTTCAAAATAAGTCATCGTGTCAACATGACTGTGACACGTCATTTTAACCATAATATTAAGATCAGATTAGTTCTGATTTTTAAAGCCACTAGTTCTAATGCAGAGATGCTAAAAGGTATGTATCTTCAAGTGTTAGATGATAATTTTCCTACTGTGGTATTTTTCTAGAGTAAATCCTAGCTAAAATAACTTCCTTCTCTCCAACCCAAAAATCTTCTGGCAAAATGTCAAATGAAACAAAGGAGACAAAAATATAATGTGGAAGTCTTTTATCTTTAGATTCCACAACTACAGGCTCACTGAATGAGTATCTTTATCTGCGTTTGATCATGGTAGTAGGGAAACAAATTTCCCTAAAAGCTTAGTGAGTCTTAGGAAATCAAAAGATCAATCAGCTAGTCATAAATTAGCACACATTTATAAAGCACCTATCATGAACCAGGCACTGTGTTAGGCTCTGGGATACAAGTATAGAGAAACAAAACCTAATCTCAAGGAGTTTACATTCTAAAGAATGCTCACCCTCAGAAAGTGATCATCAACTGTGATCACTTTTAATTATCTTATATTTAGATGTAACTGATTTCCACTGTGCAGAAAGCAACCTTTCCATCCCTTTTGATACTGTATGATTCTCATTCATGTCTGTCTCGATATCATTCACAGAGAATACACTCAACATGCTGGAGGCCATGACATGATTATTTTATTATTTTGATATTTTATATTTTTAAAATATTGAGATATTTTAATATCCCAAGGCTACTAATATGGCAATGTGATACAGGATGTGACTTATGTGTCAAGAAGATCCGTACCGAAGTCCTGCCTCCAACATTCTCTAGCAATGTGACCCTTGGCAAATCATGGCATCCATACTGCAGAACTTGAAGGGGCCTTAGATTCAATCTAGTCTAACAGCCCCATTTTACAGGTGAGGAAACCTGTGCAAGGTCTCACAGAGAATAAGTGGCCAGATCAGAATTTGAACTCAGGTTCTCACTCACAAACCAATACCACTTCCACTAGAACATATAATCTCAAGTCACTTAACTTTAAGACCTTTAACGGATCTGCATGGGAAGACTGATGAAATCATACATCTATAACCTTCCTCACTCTCCCCCACTAAAAACGTTATCATAGCACTCAGGCTGTCCATCTGTCCTTTCTCTTTCTTACCAGGTGACAGGTGCATCTCTTTTCCCTATTATATAAAGGAAATTATACTATATATATACATATAAATATACATATTATATAAGATCATGACTAGAGGTGTTAAATATATGGCCTAATACTCCTAAGTTAACCTCAGATTACAATATAATTGGGAAATATTTAACAAAATAAGTAAAAATATGATAAGACATAAATAATAGTACATTTTCAAACTAAGTCAATATGCAGTCCACAGGGATCCTTATGAATGGTTTAGTGACCCTGTTTCTGTTGGAGCTTCACACCACTGATCTTGATGGTGTTTTTGAAATGCAAGTCATCTCTGGTTACATGCTGCAGCTTTCTATTGATTACTCTTTAGGTCACCCAGTTTTGACTCCTTGGAGACCAGGTTATTCTGTGGGCCCTAACCATGGAATGTCCAGGAGAATGAGGCTGGTGAAATATATTTTCCTGTACCAATTGCAAACATGTATTTCCTGACTATACTGTCAACCAATGGATGCTGCTAACATGAAAACACAGGGGCCATTATCACATAAAGGAGTCCAAGGTTCTAAGGATGTAGAATATAGGAGATATTTTATTTTTCTTTCAAGTCAAAGGTTTGGAAGGAGTTCAGATCTGACATGAGATGACTATCTGAGCCTGGAATGGATGGACCAGGGAATCTAGGGAGCTGTAGGATGGCATAAGACACTGGAAAGGAAGGGAGAACAAGCTGGAATATGAGAATTGACAGAGATGAACTTCAGAATACCGCCTAGAGATGAATTTTTGGTTCTCCATGCACACAATATGACAGAAGTTCCAGATCTGCTGTTGAATGGAGAAAAAAGTTTCAATCTGAGAATTCAAAAGTCTTGATGATTTTTAACTTCGTCCCCCAAATGGTCTGAATTCTGCAAATATTAGAGCAAAATCAATAGTAGTGGCCCCAGAGGCTCCTGAAATCATTGGTCTGTGAGCAATGAAGGGAATCTTTTGTATCTGTCACTTTCCTAAACTAGATGTTTCACAAGGATGAGGGTCTCCCCCCCCCACCTCCACCTACCCCCAGGGATCTGACATCTTTAATTACAATCTACCCGATTATTCCTCCTCTGCTCTCCTTTAGGGAATACAGTGGCACGCCTGCCCTCTCCTTTGCCATCTGGGGCAGCAGCTAGATTCCCATATATTTTCTGCCCCAGATTCATACTTTCCCTAATGAGACCTGAAAATTGTAAACCTCCCTAAATGAAGCATGTTTATTTTTCCCTATCCCCCTGGCTCTCTCATTTGTGGGAAATGAAACTTTCCACTTTGACGGAAGGGAGTACCATTTGAAATTAAGGTTCTCTGAAAGATGATTTAGGAGCTGTGCAAGTATGGAAAGGCAGCACAGCAAGATGATAAACTCTCTCTATTGGAACCTCAAGATCACCGATTAAGAGCTGGAAGGAATGACAAAGGGTATCTAATTCAATCCTCTCATCTTATAAAGCAAAGCACTGTGCTAGAGTGTCCAGCATCATTGGCTTTGAAGTCAGGAAGACCTGAATTCAAATTCATTCCCCAACACTAGGTTTGTGAACAGGGATGAATTAATTAAGTAGTGTCTGCCTCTGGAGGATGAAAGGATCATCCCTAAAATGGAGATAATATTATCTATCTCTCAGAGTGTTATGGGAAAAAATAAGATATTATTTGGAAAACATTTTGAAAACTGTAAAATGATATATAAATGCTAGCTACTATTGTTGTTAGTATTTTCTTTTCAGCGTTAAGGCAACTCTAAGACTATTTGTTAGTTGCAGAAAAGGAGGCATCTTGTATTAACAGCCTGAGAGCTCTGTAGTTCAGTGAAATCACTGTGCAGTCCCTAGTCCCATTTAAAAGAAGACTAGAGATTCCCCAGAGGAAAAATGAAGGAACTTGACCTAGGTCACACAGAGAATAAATGGCTGGGATGTGAATGTGGGTTCTGTGACTCCAAGTCCAGTATGAAAAGAGGCCCACTGTACCATGCTGAATGTTGTAGATTTAGAAACAGTCTGCTTTTTATGCCTAGTGTGACTTGGGTAAACATTTTATCTCTCCGGTCCTCAGTTTCCACATTTATAAAATGAGGGTTGTTGGGTTGGGTGTTCTCAACTTGCTTTTCAGCTGCCTCTGTGATTTTAACCTGATATGTCCCACCCCAGTAGAATTTTTTTTGCAGCTAAAGAAATGCCATTAACAAAGTCCTTTAGTGCAGGTGTGAAATTCCCCATAACGATAATGAGATGATAATGCTAGAGAGGTTCATTAACAAGAGGACTGAATACATCAAGGAAGGAACAGCCCCAATTATTATAGATGGAAAAAGCACGTTGAGTCCAGTAGTACGAACAGATTCCATTAGTGTTAATGGAACACAGGGTACGTTCTGATGAAGACAATTTAGTGCCTACATAATTGTGGGATTTACATACCTGTATAATAAAGGGAGTCTATACCATTAATGTTAGCTGAAGTATGTGGACGGCCAAGGAAGGGAACAGACTTTATTATATTTTATTATGTGCTTGTACTATCCAAATGATCTAAGGTCTTTTTTTTATTGGTCAAGGATAAATATAGTTTTTCTCTTTAATTTCTCTGTGTAAAGAAACTAAACTGGGAGTCAGGACACCTGGGTTCTACTCCCATGATTTCACCTGATTTCCTATGTGACCTCAGACAGAACACCTCCTTTCTCTGGGCTTCAATTTTCTTCAGTTATAAAATGAAGGGGGTAGTACCAGATAGGGAGGCAGTATGGCATACTGGAAAATGAACTGGCCTTAGAGACAGGAAGGTCTGGGTTTAAGTCCCACTTCTGATACCCTTCTGGCTATGGGACTTTAGGCAAGTCACAAAACCTTTGAGTGCCCTCAGTCAACTCTCTGAGACTCAAGAAGGTCTCAAATATGATACATATTTCTTACCAATGAAATCATAGTCCAGTTAAAAATAATCCCAGATGATATCTATGGTCCATTCAGTGCCACAGATTCCATGCTATTCCATTCCACACATTCAATTTCTGCAATTGAAATAGCCTGCTAATTGAGCATCCCTTCCTTAAGCCTCTCCCCACTCCAGCCCATCCTCCACTGAGCTGTCAAAATGATCTTCCTGAAGCCGAGATCTGATCATGTCTCTCTTTGTCTCTGTCTCTCTCTGTTTCTGTCAGCTTGTCTGTCTCACACACATATGTGCATGAACATACACACACACATATACCACATCCCATCACCACCTCCTTTCAATAACTCTACTGGCTTCCTCAGACCTCATACACATATGTGCATGAACACACACACACACACACGCACACATATACCACATCCCATCACATCCATTCAATAACTCCAGTGGCTTCCTCAGACCTCCAGGATGTAGTATAAAAGCCTGTTTTGTCAGCCCTTCATAACCTGACTGCTTCCTACCTCTCCAGTCTTCTTATACCTTACATCACTCCACATACTCTGTACTACCATGACACTGGCCCCTAGCTATTCCTTGTATACAATACTCCCTCTTTAGACTCCAGGCATTTTCCCTGACTGTTTCCTATGCCTAGAATACTCTCCCTTCTTATCTCTACCTCCTGGCTCTCCTGGATTCCTTCAGTTAAAATCCCATTTTCTACAAAAAATCTCCCCTGATCTCCTTAATGCTAGTGCCTTCCCTTTGTTGATTATCTCCAATTTATTCTGCATATATCTTTTTCACATATCGTTGCTTACACATTTTTTCCCCATTAGCCTGTGAGTTCTTTAAGAGAGCAGAAACTCGCTTACCTTTCTTTGTGTCTCCAGCACTTAGCACTATGCATGGTACATAGTGGGTCCTTAATAAATATTTACTGACTGACTAGCTGGCTGATTTGGAATCTGAGAACCTGGGTTCCAATCTCATCTATGCTATTTACTACCTATGTGACATTAGGCAAGGTATTTAATCTCTCTGGGCCTCCATTTCCTTATATGTACAATGGGGGTGATTAAACTGAATGACATGAAATTCTTTATGGATCTAAATCTATTATTCTGTTACCATTGGCCAGTTCTACAACCACAGCAGGGCACTGAATGTGGGAGTCTCAGTGTAAGGCAAAGAGCAATGGATCGCAAGTTGGAATCCTGGCTCTTCCACTTCCTATCTTTGAGTCAGTCATTGACCAGACAGAGGCTAAGTGACTTACCCAGGGTCACACAGCTAGTAAGGGTCTGAGGTCAGACTTGAACTTAATTCTTCCCAACTCCAGATCCAGCATTCTGTCAACTATACCACTTAACTGTAACTTTAGATGGCCTCTGAGGTCCTTTCTAGCTTAAAATCCTCTGAAGTCTATTAAACTGAGGAATAGCCATTTAAACAATGACCTCTGGTCCTGTTCAGGAAGGACACCTTGGCCTTCTGCACCACCACTAAGTTGCTACCATGGGGTTCCTGTTCCTTCCTCAGTTGTCCATCAAGTACAGTGGTCCTGGCAATAACCTTAAGGAGAACAGGAGTTGGAGGTAGGGAATGCAGTGAAGCAATTTTAGCAAAAAGAGGCCAACCTTCTCACCCCCAGAGAAACCACAGATATGGGGGCTGGATTCTCAGGATTCACAGGCGAATGAAGCATATCTGTAGTATGAGTGGCCATGTTGGACTTGGCAGTCGTGAATCAAGATAGAATTCCCAGTATTTGCAATGGAAAGAATTGCAGGATAGAGCCCAACCAAGAGAAATACAAAATTCATAGCATTCCTCTCTGTAGTTGAGTTCCTTCCTCTGAAATTGGAAGGGGTTGAGCTAAATAATCTTTCAAGTCCCTTCTAGATCTAACATTATCCATGTTTAAGATTCTGGCTTCCACTTATACCCATGTTCAACCATACTCCAGGCTATACCCCTCTTCCCAACTCCTGTTTCAACATCTATTCTCAGTCCCGTTTTTTAGCCTTCTTTCCTCCCATCCTCTCCCTACCACCATCTTCTTACTCTACCTAGATGCAATCTCTCTAATATTCAAAATGTCCAATGCATAAAATTACTTTCTTTTCCTTTACTCATAGGTCAGGAGAAGTCACTTAACTTCTCAGTGCCCCAGTCAATCCTTTCAAACTGTAAGATGTGGCTGAGCATTTGCTAATCTATACTGATAGAGGGGGTTTTCTCATCTGAAATGTGGAATCAAACTCAAAAAGAAACTGTGAGCCACGTGTTGATTAGCGTTATCTATGTTACATTGTATTTTTATTTATTTTTGTTAAATATTTTTAAATTATATTTTAATCTTGCTCAGACCCAGAGTTTTGTAGCCTTCCCTTCAGGCGCAGATACCTCAAGTCTGACATCTCTGTCCTACATCAAAGAAAATTCAAGTCCATAAGAGCAGAGGGTAGAGATGGATGAGGCTTTCATCGAAATACAAAGCCTTTACCTGACTTAAAGGTGAATAATTATCTTATTTAGATAGATTTTGGTGGTTACAAATCATGTTCACATACATAAACATATAGGATGATCAGAATGGTTATGTGGGTCATCTATTACAGATAAAAGAAACTGAGATTGATGGTCACACATGACCAGTTGTAAAAGAGCCATGGATTTTGGACAAGTTTTCTGCCTCTAAGGCCTATGCAGTTTTCCCAACACTATGTCTCTTTAGTAAACTTCTCAGATGCAAAGGAAAATTGACAGTCTTAGAAGAAAAACTGAATGCAATAGCTCCTAAAACAATCTTCAGAAATATCTCCAGAGGCATAAAAATCCAAGTATGCTGCACTCCAAAGCTCATACATGTTTCTGAGAACCTATCCTTCCCTTGTCCTGAGCTATTACCTCAATCTTTGGCAAGGGTCCTTCCAAGATTTAGAGTTTGAGGATATTTTTCATTGGACAGCTAAGGATTCCTAATAAATTCTAGCATACATTTCAAGAGTCTCAGACAGCCCCAAAGATGACACAGCTCTTCCTTCTCCCTCCCCTGACAGCAATTTAGTATGTACTTAAACCACCAGGTCTCCTTCCCCTCAAACCTTTCCCCAATGAAATGGAGCTCAGAATTCAGAACTCCCCCTAGCAGCAGAGTGATCCTGCTACATCTGGAGGCTTGTGCCTGGGAAGTGCTTGCCTTGCCACTATTTACTACCCTCTGTGAAGAGAAGCGGTGATCACCCCCTTAAGAAAGAGATTCTCAGAAGCTCATTTCCAGCCTTTCAGACTACCAGGAAAAGACTGGTAGAGCTGTTGAGTTTTATCCCCATCTGTCCCATTTATCGGCTTATGCCACAGCCCTAATCAGTTGGACAATACTTGTGCTCTCTGGTCCCCCTTTGGCTGGGTCCGTTTTACAAACCATATGCAGAAGCCCCAGTGCATACAGCTCCTAAAGGTGCAAATTCAAAATGCCATGGAACAGTCAAGGGCTACAGACAGAAGCTGAGAGGAATTCATACAAATTCAGCCCCCTTGTGACTACTTTTCACTGCAGTGTCTGGCCAGTGTGCTTAACGCTAGAATTTACAGTTATAGGAATCCAATTCTGATCCTTGGCTGTCCTCAAAGGCTTCTGTGTCAAAGGAAGGATTTAGTGTCACATCTGTTTTCTCCCAGGGGCTCCTTTTATATCTTGAATATCTGCCCTAATATATCAATAGTGCAAAATGTTAGTATCCGTGGAATAAAGTATTGATTTAAAAGGTCTCCAAGTCTAGGTTTCAGGGCATAAACTTTCTATCCGGATTTATTTTATATAATCTTCTCTGTTAATGTTGCATATAAAATTTTTCCCATACCCTATGATAAATATTTCCTACTCTGCAAATTGAAAACTGATGGCATTTTCTTGAGTATAGGACGTGGGAGGCATTTTATAGTCCGATTACTCCTGACTTTAGCATTGGGCACACTGAGGGGGAAGGGAATGAGAAAGAAAAAGCTTTATTGGGTAGAAAGAGAGCTGTCCAAACAAGACTTTGTCCCTTTCTACTACAAAATGAAAGTGATAAGGGGGGGAGGAGCAGAGAAAGAGGTTAAAAATAAAGCCTGTCTTTCAAACTCATCTTTAATTTCTTCTTTTCCTTCCCTTTCCTTCCGTTTAGAGTCTTAAATAGCAACTGCAATTAGGAAGGAAATGAAGAGGTTTTTTGATACTTGTCCACCCAGGAAAACCTCAATTCCCCCTTCCCCACCCCCCACTGTCAGAGAGGGGAGCATCTCTAAAGGAGGACGTGTTTTACTCTCCATATTTAACACAGTCAGAAAACAAGTGTATCAGCAGACACTGCGCATCTGTACTGGTGTTAACATCTAACAGCAGCCTGAAAGCGAGCCAAAGAAGATTGATACATGAGGCTACCCAGTAAGGGAGCCTAGCAAAAAAAAAACAAAAACAAACCAAAAGAGAAAACAACTTTCCACAACCCAAATCCTACCTCCCCCGGTGTTTTGCTACAAGTAAAATGCACTCTGATGATTTACTTGGGTTAGTAATAAGACTGAAAAGGAAAATTGATTTTTTTTCATTCTTAGAATGTTTCCTCCTTACGCTTTTTAGCACAGGCAAGGAAGGGGAGTCCGAATGGGTAAGAATTTACTAAGGGTATATGCTTGAGTCAGCAATTCTTAAAATTGTTGTCCGCCAACCAGAAGCTTTTGAGTTGCACTCAGCGCTTTGTCATTGTCTCCGTGGCATTTCACAAACCTTTCAAGCCCACAACCCTGCTGATCCACTTTTAACACGTTAATTAGTATGGTACCTTTCCCCCTGCCTGCAAACCACCCCTTACAGCTGCTTTAGTAACCAGAGAGGAAAAACACAATCACATCTGCATGGCTGACACTTTGTTTTTCACCAAGCTTCTTTTGACTTCTTCATTAAATCCAATATGAATCTAATTTTGCCTTTCCCTCTGTCCAGGGTCACTCTGTTCTCCCTCCTTTCGGATGCTAGGGAGGGAGGCCATTTCAACAGACTTGCCCCAGAAGGGCAAAAAAGCCTAACTGGAACACATCAGGAGAGTCACTGGAACATAAAGCCATCCCTTCTTTTTTTCTCATATTCTTACACCCTTTATCTTTGCCATAGCATTCTCCCCATAGTCTCTAAACTATTGTATTTCCAAAGGATAAGTGATGCTCCTTTTGGTAGTTCTGCAAAAACAGAGAAGAAATGCATAAGATAGTATTGCATTCTCTAAGAGCCTCTGCAATATCAGATGTTCAAGGAGTGTGTATTTCTAGGTTACCTGGCTCCCTGCCAGATGCATTACTAGATAACTCTAATGAACTAGGTTAATGGTTGGCTTAAGGAACCTCACACAAGCTGGAAGCAAACCCTAAAGACAAAATCAAAGGTCACAGTTTGGGACAGAAAATAAGAGAGTGAATTTACCATGGACACTAAGGTAGCCACAAAACTGTCTACTAATAAAGGATGCCAATTATACGCCACTGGTGGAGGAGGTTTCTGATAGAGATGGGCGATCCTGGCCACTTCTAACGGCTCTGAGCTGTCAATAAGCCATCACTAGAACCAATGCTTACTTTCATAGTAATAGCTAGTATTTACATAACATTTTTAAAGTTATAAAGCATATTGCCTATGTTACCTCGTGATTATCACAGTGACTTTGGGAGGTGGGTGCTATCATTTATCTCCTTAGGGAGATAAATCCCTTATCTTCCCTAGGGAAACTGAGTCAGAGTGAGACTAATCAATAGTCACAGAACTAGGCAGGACTGGAACTTAGATCTTCCTAACTCGAGGTCTAGTACTCTACCCACTATGCCCCTCATTACCCCAGATACTAACTGTTTGACTTGGAGCAAGTCACAACCTTTCAACTTCAGCCTTTTCATCTATAAGATGGGAACGATAGCACCCACCTCAAAGGGGTTGTTGCATAAAACAAATATTCATTCTCTCGTCGTCCTGAGTTTAACACGATAACTGACACGGAATAACCGAGAAGCTGCTTCCATATGCACCACCAGAAGACCATTCCCCCGGTTCACTTCTCTGGTTCCTGCTCATCAGGCTTGCGGACCAACACAAAGACAATGGCGGTAGGCGTCTTCTCTCCTTCCATTGTCAACATCTTCAAGGCAACTTTGAAAAGTAGGGCTATTATCATCCTTATCTTACAGTTGAGGAAACTGAGGCAGGCAGCCGTTAAATGACCTGCCCAAGGTCACACAGCCAGTAAGTGTCTGAGGTCTTCCTGACTCCAAGCCCAATGCTCTACATGCAACATCCACCTATCTCTAAGAAGGCCATAGTGCATTTGACAGAGGCAAGGAGTCTCCAAGCAATGGCATAATTAAAAAGTGTTTTCCATCTAGTAGATTCCTAACTTCTTTTAAGTGCAAACTAACATTTCTATAGTGCTTTGAGATTTACAACCCTGGGAGATAGTATAATACATGTCATTTTACAGAGCAGAAAAATGACGCTTAGAGAGGTTAACTGATTTGCCAACATTCATACAGCTAATAATGTTATATTATTAAGTTACTAGTTATTGAATTAATAAGTTTCAGAAGCAGGGTTCAAACCTAGGTCTCTTGACTCCATGTCAAGTGTTCCTTATACTATACCAGGCTGTACACACACACACACACACACACACACACACACACACACACCCCAACAAGTGCTCCAGATTTGAAAGCAGAACTTCCCAAAACCTGTTCTGAAGAAACATTATTTCTGTATTATCCAAACCCAGTAAGGCTGTGTCATATTTAGAGTATTGGTCTATGTATCAGGCAAGCCCAGTCTATCCTGCTCAAATGTTGACTACAATAAGCGTACATATCTTTCTGCAGACTAAAGATAGCCAGCTCCTTCTGAACAAGTAGCACATTTCATTAACATTTTTCCTCTTTAATAATAGGGTTCTTAATTACATTTTCCTCCCAACCAATTCATATCCTAAATTGTTGAGATGGTACAGCAGAGCTATTCAACACTTATTCTCCAACAGTGTAGAAAATTTGTAATCAAGGCTAGGCTACCATAGAAGTTCTTTTTTCCTGGCCTGTAAAGACAACCCGTTTTCTCCTCTGTTCCCTCCCCCATCTCAGGCATGCACAGAGGAGGAAGCTGCCTGGGTAACTCCATTAGATATGGGCCCAGCTTGGATTGATGCCTCATCTTAGGACAGTAACCTGACCACCATAGTAGGGCAGGGAGCCCTTGGGACACCAAAAATGTCAAAGACAGGGCTTTGAAATCACCATCTTTCCACACAGACTCAAATCCTAACTTAGTTTTTGATTTTTCTCTCTTCCTCAGTTTACACATCCAAACAGTCACCATGTCCTGCTGATTCTCCCTTTGCAGTATTTTTAACACCTGTCCCTCTTCACTCCCACTGGCATCAACCTACTTCTTTCACTGTCTTCTTTACTTTGCAACTTCCCATTGGCCTGTCTGACTCTAGTTATCCCCCTCACCATGCAGACATGCAAAAAGTTTCACCTTCTGCCCTGATACATTTGGACTGGCTATTCCCCCATGTGTCAAATACATACTCGCCTAACCTCCATCTCTTGGAATATGAAATTTCCTTCAAATCAAATACCACCTACTACATGAAACCTTTCCTGATTCCCTCACACCCTGAGCTAATGCCCTTCCTCCCCCTAACTACCATGTATTCATTGTATATATAGTCTGTGTATACTTATATACTGCAGTTAAGTGGCATAGTAGATGGAGTACTGAGCCTGGAGTCAGGAAGACTCATCTTCCTGAGTTTAAATCTGGCCTCAGAAACTTACTACCTGCGTGACTGGGCAAGTCACAGCTCTGTTTGTCTTACTTTCCTCATCTGCAAACAAGCTGAAGGACCACTCTAGCATCTTCGTCAAGAAAAACCCAAATGGAGTTGGGAAGAGTCATACCTGACGGAAATGACTGAACAACAATTATATACTGATATGGGCAGCCAGGTGGCCCAGTGGATAGAGCTCTGGGCCTGAAGTCAAGAACACTTGTCATCCTGAGTTCAAATCAGGCCACAGGCACTTACCAGCTATTCGACCCTGGCCAAGTCACTTAACCTTGTTTGCCTCAGTTTCCTCATCTGTAAAACTAGTTGGAGAAGGAAATGGCAAACCCCTCCAGCATCTTTGCCAAGAAAACCCCACATGGAGTCATGAAGAGTTGGACATGAGTGAAATGACTAAACAATGAAAATATTCTATTTTATGTCCATATTCTCTCCCTTATTAGAATATAATCCACTTTAGTTCAGGGATTGTTTCACTTCTTGCTTTTGACCCCCAGTGCTTAACTCAGTGCCTGACACATAATAAATGCTTGATGATTGATTCATTGCTCATCTTCATAGTTGCAAAAAGTAGTATTCCAAATGCACCAACCTGATGATGTGATTCCCCTGCTCAAAAATCTTCCATAGCCCTATATTGCCTCTAGGACAAAATACAAACGCTTGATGTTGACCATCAAGCCATCCGCAATCTAGTTCCCACTTCACTTTTTAGCTTTATTTCATATTAATTCACTTGAAAAACTTTACATTCAAGCTACAGTGATCTGTTAGCTCTTCTCCAATCACATTCTGTATACCTCTGTCTATGTCTTTATATACATGGTGATTCCCCACAGCAGGGGTTCCCTCCCTTCTCATTTTTATCTACTGATAACTATCTCTTCCTTCTAGCACCAGTTCATTTGCCATCTCTTGCTTCCACAAGCTGAAAGTGATCTCCCACTCTTCAAGTTACAGTTGAGTACCTAGGCTGGATTTTTGCTTTGCTCCTGTCACACTATATCCTATAATCTAGGTATCTGTCATGTCATGTCATATTCAGTCAGTCAACAGACACTTAGCAAACACCTCATATGTGTCAGGCACTGTGCTAAGTACTGGGGATACAAAAAAAGGCAAAAGAAGAAAAGAAACCATTTTCTATTCTCAAGGAGATCACAGTCTAATGGGGGAGACAATATACAAATAACTATGTACAAGCAAATTACATACAGAATAAATTGGGGGATAGTCTCAAAAGGAAAGAATTGAGATTAAGGATTAATCCTTAAGGATTTGGGTTTTGCTTTGTCTTTTGTTTGTTTTGCAGAAGGTGTGTGTCTTTAGCCGAAACTGGAGGGAGGGAAGCTGAAAGCAAGGAAGTGGAAATTGGAGGAAGAGACTTTTAACCATAGGGAAGAGCCAGTGCTAATATTCAGTGTCATATTCAAGAAACAGCAAGAATAGAGAATTGAGCCAAATTTATAAAAAACAAGTCATTCCTCAATTGATAAATGATCAAAGGATATAAATAGGCAATTTTCAGACAAAGAGATCAAAGCTATCTATAGTCATATGAAAAAATGCTCTAAATCACTATTGATTAGAGAAATGCAATTTAAAACAACTCTGAGATACCACCTCATGCCTATCAGGTTGGCTAATATGACAAAAAAGGGAAATGTTGGCTATTGGAGGGGATGTGGGAAAACTGGGACATTAGTGCATTGCTGGTAGTTATGGACTGGTCCCACCTCTTTAGAAAGCAATTTGGAACTATGTCCAAAAGGCAACCAAACTGTGTGTACTCTTTAATCTAACAATACCACCACTAGTTCTATATCCCAAAGAATCCAAATAAAGGGAAAAGGACCTATTTCTACAAAAATATTTATAGCAGCTCTTTTTGTGGTACCTAAAAATTGGAAATCAAATTGAGGGAGTGGTTAAACAAGTTGTGATATATAACTGGAATATTGTTGTGCTATAAGAAATGATAAACAGGATGATTTCAGAAAAACCTGGAAAGCTTACATAAACTGATGCATAGTGAAGTGAACAGAACCAGGAGAATGTTGAACACAGTAACAGCAATATTGTTCCATGAATAACTGTGAATGACAGCTATTCTGAGTAATAAAATGATCCAAGACAATTCCAAAGGACTAATGATGAAGCATACTATTCTCTTCCAGAGAAAGAACTGGTGTTGATTAAATACAGACTGAAGCATGCTATTTTTCACTTTCTTGGTCGTATTCTTTTCTTTTATTTGAGTCTTCTTATATAAAATGATTACTATAGAAATGTTTTATGTAATTGCATATGGATAACCTATACCTGATTGCTTACCTCCTCAAGGAGGGTAAAAGGGAGGGAGGAAGAGATAAAATTTGGAACTCAAAACTTTAAAGAAAAGAAACAGCAAAAAGCTCCATATACCTGGATCAGAGTATGTGGGTGGGGATAAGGTATAAGACTATACAGGAAGGGGCAAATCCTGGAAATAATAAGGAACTATTGGGGTTTACTGAATGACGAAAGTGGTAGACTGAGGGGCTGGAGGTGAGGATATATTCTCTCCATTAGAAAATAAGTTCCTGGAGAGCAGGAGCTAAGGATGACTTTTCTTCATCTTTTTATCTCCGATACTTAGAACAGTACCTTGCACATATTAGGTACTAAGTAAATGTTAAATTCTGAATTGATATGCATCACAGAAACAAGGTTGTTAAGTAGAGCAGCACTTGTTCATGTACACCATGTCAGGCAAAGCAAAAACTAGAGGAAGAATTTCACCCTCCTATCTAAAGTTTTAGTTCAATAACCCTTTCTATTTTCCCTTGTTATATGAATCTTGCCCAAGGTCAGGAACTTCAATCACTGGCTCAATAATAGAACTAACTCATTTATACTCATATAATAATGTATATATTATAATAATATAATAATTTATACTCTTATAATAATGTCTTACACATTGTAGGTCCTTTTAAAATGTATTATTGGTCTCTGTTTGTTCACCTGGATTGGATAAAAGGACCTTATTAGGAGGTCCCACTAGTATATATGAGCTGTCAAAAGTGCAGTTCTTAGGGATAGCCCTGTATTCAGAGCAGGGTGACTGGTGTACCAAGGCACTGAATTTAGAGGATGCTAAGAGCATTTGTTCTTCAGTGGCATCTACACAACAGAGGTTAGCACATAGCTAGTGAAATAGGAAGTCACCAGCTAACCAGTTTCTTCCTCCGGAAAAATGCTTGCCTACCTCCAGTGGTGACCTCCCCAGCAATAGCATGGTGATATCCTAGGACCTCCTCTTGCCAGATCCAGTCTCTGATTAGAAAAGTTTATTTGAGATATCGTTTTATGCTACTTACCCCTAGGCATCATTCAAAAGCTACCCCAGTTTTATGTTCAAGAAGACTCTGCTTAGGGGTAGTCATGAGCAAAGAGAGACACTTCTAGGTTCAGAGGCTTGGATCATAGTTTCTCATATAAGTCAGAGCAATCTGAGTCCCTACCCTAACTTAAAGAGAGGGTGAGAGGAAAACAAAAGAATCACTGGACAAGATTTCTTTCTGCTGTGGGGAATTACAAGACCCACTTGAATTATAGGAATTTGAATGCAAAAGAAAATGAATTAGGATAAATGGTAATAGAAAAAAGTAGTCATTCAGCAGGTGCTCCAAGCTGCCTGAGGGATCCTGCATGAATATTTTTTTCCAAGGATTCAAGGAATATCCTCACAAACCTTATACACCAGAGTAGCATATTATTTTTTATTAAAAAGAGTATGTGCATTTCTGCCACATTAATATTTTAGTTACAGAATTGCTTTTCTGGGCAAGTACATTTTGGACTTAAAGGCACTAATATTGAAAGTAATTCTTAGTATTCCTTTACATAGAAAACAGTTCATAAAAAATTCCATATCCTATAGTGTTCAACTGACAGCAGATTAACTTCAAAACTCCCCTTGACCATCAACAGAATCAGAATATTGATTAGCTCATAAATACTATTCACTGGAATCATTTAGCTATGGTATGGCCAAGAATCCAAAGGCAGTTGTGAAAGCCCTAATGCCACAGGGTAAGATCCTTCATTAGGTCTCTGAGATTACACAGCTATTAATTACCTCCTCAGTTTTAGACGACATTCTTTTCATATACTCAGTCAGCAGAAAAAGAGTACTTTAACTTTACATTTCATAGTAAGATATGAGAATCTCAATCCCCTCTGACCAGTAGAACCTTTTTTTTAGCTTTTTATCAGATGGATTTTCATCTACTCCTCTACTAAAGACTAATTCCATTGCCTTATGTTCAGATTGAAGAAACCCTAGGTTCTCAAAGGCTATGCCAGTGAAACACAAGTACAACCCCTAGCTCCTGATCATACCACTGGCTACTCACACTTTCCTTACCAGTAAAGCAAGTTGATTATTCTAGGAAAGGGTGTGGGGTGGGTTACAGGCAATGTCCAGACAATAATTATTTATAGAAAGGTCTTACTAAGATGAAAGACTTCATCAATAGTCCCTTCTATGCCCTATGTGTCTATCTTCTGAGCTTCAGTCTATTTTAAATGTGCAAAAAGACTGATCAGCAAAGCACTGGCCACTGGGAAATTCTTTTTGGTCAAAGGTATTCACGAAGACCACATACAATGGTATGGAAATGTTTTACTTTCTATCATTGAGGGTGAATGGAGGAAGAACCCATTCTAGTGAAATCATGGATCCTTAAAATATCTAAGCACATGGTATATGAATCACTTAATAGAAGCAGGCTTTGAACTATCCTCATACCAAATCACAAAAGTTCTGCAATTTATCCAAGACACACAGAATCATTTTTCAGTAGCCTAGGGACCCCCTTGATTTTCGTTGAAAATTTAACAAAATTAAGAAAAAGATTTGACAAATAAATCTAAAAATTATTTGTTTAAGTTAAAGTGATAAATTTAGATCATCTGATTTTTAAAAGAAAGGAAAGTCAAATTGTATCAAAAATGAAAAAAGGGAATTCCCAAAGGAAGGCAAAATAAAAGAAACTCCCAGAAATCATTTTGGCCAATTATATACCCCCAAAATGAAATTTGTAATATTTATCAAAATATAAATACAAAGATTAAAAAAACAATAAGTGGATTTAAATATTCCCTGGTTTCATAAAAAATAATTTGGACAAGTCATAAATGAACTCCCATGAAAAAAATCTGGGGCCAGATGGATTCACAAATAAATCCTATCAAAGAATGATTTATTCCAATATTATATAATCTATTTTTGAAATGGGAATAGAAGGGATTCTTCCTGTATAAATTTATTTTACATAATCTCAACTGGGCCTACACTGCAGCAAGGCAATTTTTTTATATCTCTTTAATTGATATACTATCCCATTCACCACAAGAGCTTTCCCAAATCTTTTCATGTCTCCTTAAATTTCTCATGGCATCCCTTCCTCCCTCCATCTCAGCTAAGAATTTTCCCACAAATTTCACTAAATACAAAATGAAGCTATTTTCTAAGAGTTCCTTCTTCCCTCTTCCTCATCTCATATCATTCAGCTCTTCTTCACTATCTTCTCTATCATTTCTGTCTCAAATAAAAGAATGATTCTTCTCTTTGCTGAGGCAAAACCCATGACATGCACAAGTGATCCTAATGCATCTTACCTTTTCCAACATATTGTCCCTTCTATTATCCCTACTCTCTCAATAAGTTTCAATATCTCCATCCACTGCTTCCCTGACACATACCAACTTACCTAGGCTTTTCCTATCCTTAAAAAAAAAAAATCTCACTTGATCCATTCAGGCCTACAAGCTATTTTTGCATATCTCTTCTTCCTTTTTGTGGTTGAATTATTTGAACAATCCATCTACATTAGGTATCTCCACTTCTTTCTCTTTTTCTCTTCTAAATTCTCTACAGGTCTTCTGACCTCATCGTTCAGCTGAAACATCTTTTTCCAAAGTTACCAGTGTTATCTTAAATGTCAGATCCAATGGTCTTTCTTTCCATATCTCCGTTCTTCTTGACCTCTCAGCAGCTTTTGTTATTACTCATCACCTTCTTCTTGATACTCTCTCATTTCCAAGTTTTTGTGATGTTGCTGTACTTTTTTCCTCTCACTATATGCCTGCCCACTCTTTCAAAGTCTCTTTACTGGATCTCCATCCAGGCCATTTTCAGCAGCTATGGGTCTCCGCCAATATACTATCTTGGGCCCTCTTTTACCTCTATATTATCTTGTTTGGAGATAGCTCCCATAGATTAAATGATCATTTCTATGAAGTCCCACATCTTTTTAATAAGCCCTAAGCTCTTTCCTGACCCTCATACTTACATCTCCAATTTTTTACTGGAAATCTCACACTATTTTCCCTGTAGATATCTTAAAATCAACATGTGCAAAACTAGACTCATTACTGCCCCTCCCCCAAAAAACCAGTGCTACCTTCTTGCAAACTTCTCTATTACTGTGAAGGGTACCACCATCTTCACAGTCGGTCAGACTCAAAAATTAGGTATCATTCTTAACTCCTCATTTATTCCTCATATCCCAACCTTTACAAAGTCCTGTCTATTCTACTTCATATCTCATATATGCCTTCATATTTCCTTTCACATAATACCTAGCCTGGTGCAGGCTTCATCACTTCACACCTGGACAACTGCAATAGCCTTCTGGTTGGTCTCCCTGCTTCTCCTCACTACTGTCCATCCTCCACTCAACTACCAAAGTAAATCTTCCTAAAGTGTAGGTTTGACTATGTCATCAAAACTGCCCCCCAATTCAATAAACTCCAGTGGCTCCCTGTAACCTCCAGTGTCAAGTATAAAGTTTTCTGCTTGGCTTTCAAAACCCTTTATAACTCCTTCCTACCTTTCCAGAATTCTTATATTCCACTTACTCTATGATACACTGACACTGGTCTTCCTGCTTTCCCTCATAAATGACACTTTAGCTCCTAACTGTGCATTTTCACTAGTTGTCCCCCATGTCTAGAGTGCTCTCGTCTTGTCTTTCTTGTTCTCTTTTTGGCTACCCTGGCTTCCTTTAAGCTCAAATATTACCTTGTGTAGGAAGCTTTCCTGACCCTTCTTAATGTTCATGTCTTCCCTCTAAGATCACATCCAATGCATCCAGTATATTTCTTGGTCATGTATACTTGTTTGCATATTGTCTACCTCATTAAAATGTGAATTCTTTGAGGGTAGTGACTGTTTTTGCCTTTTTTTGTATCTCCAGTGCTAAGTATTGTACCTGCATATCATACAAGCTTTAAAAATGCTTGTTGATTTTACTTCATTCTCTAATGCAAATACAGTCAAATATAATTATTTACACCAGAAAAACTTTGAATAAATATCTTTAATAACCAACATAAAAATATTAAATAAAATAATAGTAAAGAGGCTACAATATATTAAAAGATTATTATCAAGTCATATTGGTAGCAGGAATATGAGATACATTTAATATAAGAAAAATAATAAACATTGAAAACCATATTAATAAAAAATAAATATTACATGATTACATTAGTAAATACTGAAAATCTTGAGAAAATCCAACACCTGTTTCTATTAAAAACAAAAACAACTCATAATCATAAAAATAAATGGACTTTTCTTTAATATGCTAAGTATTATACATCTAAAGCCAAGTGCCAAAATAATATATAATGGAAAAAGGCTATAGAGCTGTCTAGTGAAAACCGGCCCTGTTATCAACACTATTACTTAATGCATTGGTACAAATGTTATAAATATATGCATACATAAACATGTATACACACATGCATGCTATATACATATCAATAAGATAAGAAAGAGATATACCAAGAATAGGCAAAGGAAAAAAGGAGATAAAACTATCACTTTTTTAAGATTACATGATGTTACATCTAGAGTAGGAGTGTTTAACCTTTTTTTTTTGCATGCTGGACCCCTTTGGTATTTCAGCAAAGTCTACTGACTCCTTCTGAGAATAATGTTTTTAAATGCATAAAATACATATAATAACAAAGGAAATAGATTATATTGAAATATAATTATCAATTTTTTAAAACAAGTTTATGGACTCCAGTTTAAGAACTCCCAATCAACAGCAAAACCACTAGTAGGTCTATATCCCAAAGAAATTATAAAAAATGGAAAAGGACCTACATGGACAAAAATACTTACAGTAGCTCTTTTTGTGGTGCAAAGAACTGGAAACTGAGAGATGCCCATCAATTTGGAAATGGCTGAACAAATTGTGGTATATGAATGTAATGGAATACTATTTGTATTCCATAAAATGATGAGCTGGAGGATTTAAGAAAAACATAGAAAACTTTATATGAACTGATGCTGAGTGAAGTGAGCAGGACCAGACAAACATTGTACACAGTGACAGTCACATTGTGTGGTGACTAACTTTGATAGATTTAGCTCTTCTTGGAAATTCAATGATCTAAGTCTATTCCAAAAGACTCATGATGGAAAATGCTATCCACATGCAGAGAAAGAACTATGGAGTCTGAATGCAGATCAAAGCATATTATCTGCTCTCTTTTTGGTGGTGTTTTCTTCTTTCCCATGATTTTTCCCTTTTGTTCTGATTCTTCTTTCACAACATGACTAATGTGGAAATATGTTTAATATGATTAAAAATTTATAACCTATATCAGATTGTCTGCCCTCTTGGGGAGAAGGGAGGGGAGGGAGAGAGGATAAAAAAATAGGAATTCAAAATCTTATAAAAGTGAGTGCTGAAAACAATATTTAATGTAACTAGGAAAAATACTATTAAGTGGGTAGGAAAAGAAAAGGAAACGAAGGGAAAAAATAAAAAAATGGGAAGTTTTTTAAAGAACTCCTGATCAAGAGAATGCAAAGAATAAATTAAAATTTAACTTAAACAATTAATAATTTCAGCAGGCAATCAGGATATAAAATAAATTCACATGAACCATCGGCATTTCTGAATAGTACCCACGAAACCCAGCAGGAAGAAATGACTACATCTAATATGTAGTTAAAATAGCTACATGATGTATAAGATATTTATCTATGAGCACTTTTAAGAAAAATATAAACACAACTACAAAACATTCCTTGTAAAAATAAAGACAGATCCAAATAATTGAGAAATATTAATTGCTTAAAGATAGGTAGGTCAACTAAATTTAATAAAAAGGACAATGTTATCTAAATTAATCTATTCAGTGCTGTAACAATCAGACTACTAAAGGATTATTTTATAGAGCTAGGGAAAAAATGAAATTCATGTGATGCAACAGGTTAAGAATCTTAAAGGAAATAATGAAAGAAGTTGCAAGGGAAGGGGGCCTAGCAATACTTCAAACTACATGACAAAATTTTAATCATCAAAATCATTTGTACTGGTTTAAAAATAGACCAGTCAATCAACAAAACAGATTAGGTACATGAGACAAGGATCAAAGCATAATGTTTGATAAACCTTAATACTTAAGCCAAATGGTATAGGACTCATTATTTCACAAATATCACTGGGAAAACTAGAAAGCGATGTGGCAGAAACTAGGCATGGATTAATACCTCATACCATACGCCAAGATCAGCTCTAAAGATAAAAAGGAAACACCATGGACAAATTAGAAAAGAAAAGAAGAAAATAACTCCAACACTGGATAGGGAAAATGTTCATTACCAACAGAAGGATAGAAAAAAATCACAAAAGAGAAATAAATTTTGATTACATAATTTTTTTTAAAGTTTTGCACAAAATCAGTGTATTCAAGATTATAACGGAAACAGTTTACTTTGTGGGAGGAGGGGGGGAATCTTTGCTGTAAGTTTTCCAATAAGGTTCTCATATTCAAGTTATATAAAAAAACAAACTAGGACTATGGGTAGAAATTACAAGAAAGCAGATTTGGGAATTCATATAAGCAAAAACTCACTATTAACTGGAACTTTCCAAAATGAAATTGATCTCCTTGGAGGATAATGATTTATTTTGCCATTGAATAAGTTAAATCCTAACAGACACTTACTACCCATGTGACTGAGCAATTCATTTTACCGACTGCTTCCTCAAACAATAATAGTGCTTCCTCCTAGGGCTGTTGTGGAAATCAAATGAGATATTTGTAAAAGACTTAGAACAATGTCTGGCACATAGAACGTATTCAGTGAATGCTTATTTCCTTCTTCCTTTTTTCCTTCTTCCTTCTTTCTTTCCTGCCCTCCATATCGCTTCCCAAGAATTACATAGGGTAAAAGGTTAAGCAAGCAACCAATGGTAAGCCTGGAAGGCTGGAGCTGTCACACAGGAGCAATATTATAAAGAAACTCCATTGTAGTATTTTTATCTTATGGCTTTTTTTTTCCAGTTTCAAGAGTTTTAGATCAAGAGGAGGATATTTTGTGAACACCTAAAACAATAAAGCTTTCAGTAAGAAAGGAGTTATAGCACTTTGCAAAGCAAATGTCATAATGAAAATGCAGCTTAAGGGTAAATGCACAGAAAAAATAAAGGCCTATTTTGGCTTTTTTATTGTAGGGTTCCAAAGAAGCAGCTTGGAAATAAATGCTAACATCTTCCTAATGGTTGTGAATGCAGTTGTATGGAACTAGAAGCCCACAGAAATATTAGATTCTCTGAGCTGATAGAGGACTTATGGGCCACTTAGTTCAATGTGTGACTGAGCCAGAAGTCAGAATCTCAATCCCAGAAAAAAGTGGGTCTCAAAGGTCATCAAACTCCTGTACTTAAACATCTAGTCCAATCTGTAGTCAAATAGAAATCTGCTTTAAATTATCACCAGTAAGACAAGTTGTTACCTGGTCTCATCTGAAAGGCCTCCGGCAATGGAGAATTCACTACCCACCTAAGTAACACATTTATTTTACTTCTAGGATACTCCAGTTGAACACTGTTTGGAGGTGAGGAGACCTCCTAGCTGAACTCCCTGTTTCTGTTCCCTCTCCAATTAATTCTTAACCCAGTGTCCAAGTGCATATTCTTAAATATATGTCCAACTACGTCATTTCTCTACTCAAAAGGTTTAAGTTTCTCTAAAGTAAAGCAAACTTCACAATCTGTATTTAAAGTTCTCCCTGATCTGATTCCAACCTACCTTTGCAGCCTATTCATGTGTTCTGTGTTCCAGTCAAATTGGTCTATTGTCTGTTTATGAAATGAATAATGCATCTTTTCCCGCCATATTTTTGCATTAGGTAGAGCCTACACCCAGAATAGTAATCTGCCTCCTTGACTCCTGAAACTCATCCAAGGCTCGGCGGAGGTGCTAAATCTGGGCTGCTGCTAATCAATACCCAATCTTGAGTACTTTCTTCTTTCTCACATTGCTTTGCATTTAACTATTTTGCATTTTGCCGCCCACCCTTCTCCACAGTAGAATGGAAGCATCTTGAAGACAAGGAGTGTTTCACCTTTGTCTTTGTATCATTAATCATAACAATGATATCAATAACTGACAATAATTATGATGGCACTTAATTATACAAAGCACTTTACAAATATTAGCCTATTTCACCCTCTCAACAGCCTTGGGATGTCGGTGCTATAGTTATCATCCCCATTTTAAAGATGAAGAAATCAAGGCAAGTTGATGTGAAACGACCTGCCCAATGTCACAGCTAGGAAGTATCTGAGGTTGAATCTGAACCTCAAGATTTCCTGACTTTCAGCCCAGCATTCTATCCAAAGCATCATCTTGCTACGTTCCCAGCACTTAGCATCCGAACTTGTATATAAGATTACAGCTCATAAGATAATAGGTTTAGAATTGTAAAGGCCTTCAGAGGGCATCTAATCCAACTTTTTATTTTATAGATGAGGCATGTGAAAAAGAAAAAAAATGAAGTGACTTGCCCTGGGTTCACACAGGTAATGACAGAGTTAATATAACTGGGACCTCTACCTCCAACCATCTTTCCAAATGACCACACTTCCTCATAGCAGTCACTTAACAAATATTTGAGTTAAATTTTAATTATACTGGTGGGCAGTTGCTTCCAGTGGTCTACAAGCAAGAGCAATAAACTTCACAGCCCTATAGTTATAGGAAGCAGTGCATATACTAAAGTTGCAATGATACAGTGAAAATTAATGGGATGATCACTATGTGAGAAGACACATATAGTTATAGTTATTGATAACTTAGTTAGGTTATCAATGTTCTTTCTTGGCCCTGGCAAATCTATAGCCATTTAAGAGTACAAAAGTTACTCTAGATTTGAATCACAGTAATCACATTATGAAACTCACAAAACTGAATCAAATTTTTAGGGGATGGAGGTAATGGAGACAGTACAGTCCAAAATAAAAAGGTTGAGTTTTGAGATCAGGTGACTAGAAAAATAGTTACATCATTGACTGAAATAGGAAAGCTGGAGGGAAAAATTAGTTTAGAGTGTGAGACGGCAGGTCAAATTGATTTTAAACATGATTGAATTGGAATTTCTAGAGGGATATCTAGATGATTATATCCACCAAGCCGTGGGAAACTCAAAGCTAAGGCCCAAGAGAGAGTCAACTACACAAATGTCATCATTTGTGGACAAGATTGCTAAGAGAAAGAGTATGGAGAAAGAGGAGCCTGAGAAGAGAATTCTGGGAAATGATTGCATTTAAAAAGGAAGAAGACAAAGAAGAGTCAGAGAGAGAAAGCAATGTTCCCTCTTGGGGCAAATTTCCTCCATTTGAAGAGCCCCTGCGCATCAGCCTTTCCATATAAGCTTCTCAAAGGCTGAGAGAGTTTTCATTATTTTCTTTCTGTGGCACTAATGCCCAGCTCACAGTAATACTGATTTAATGGTTGTTGAATTGAATTGAATGAACCATGGAAGCAGTGCATACACTAAAGTTGCAATGATACAGTGAAAATTAATGGGATGATCACTATGTGAGAAGACACGTTTGTGAAGCGTTCTATATCCTCAGATTCTTTCCACCTCAAATAACCACGTGTCTCCTTATCTCCTTCTGTGTTGTATCCCTCTAATAGAACATCAGCTCTTTTATGACAGGCTAGATTTTGTTTGTGTTTATTTTTGCCTTTGTATTCTCAGCTCTTGGGATGATGCCTTGCACCTAGTAGGTGCTCAATAATACTAGATCGAGATGAATAAAGCCAAGATGTCCAAAATGAAGTCTTACTGTCCCTTGTCTTGTTCAGACTATTCTGTTCATTGTAAAGACATGACAAACTATAGAGAATCAAGAGATGGAGAAATGGCAATGAAATGCTGAAGGAACTGGATACCATGTTATGTGTGGGTAGGTTAAAAGAACTATGGGTGTGTATGTGAAGAGGAGAACATGGTGGGGGAATAACGACTTTTCAAGTATTTGAGGAACTGTCAAGAAGGATTTGACTTATTCTGCTTGGACCCATAGGGAGAACTAAAGAACTAGGTAGAAATCACATTGTGGTAGATGTAGGTGAAATGTAAGGGAAAAAAAAAACATTGTAAACAATTACAATTTTCTCACTGTGAAATTACAATGAGCCTTAACCACGAAGAAGAGGAGAAAGTACATCTCCTTGCTCTGCAGAGGAGGTGACTATGCATATGGAATGCTGCATATATTTTCAGTTGTAGTCAATGTATTGAGGAGTTTTACTAAACCTCTTTTTTAATTTATTTTCTTTTTGCTTTGTAATAAGGAATGTTTCTCTAGAGAGAAGAGAGGGCAGGAATATATTTGAAAATGTGAAGATATTCAGAGACCTGATATTCCTCAGGATGACTAGAGATGACCCAAGATGCACTGGGAGGCCTTGGACACTTTAGGCCAAAGTCTTTGCAGTTACTCACTTAGGGTGAGGCAATGTCCATTCATTGAATAGGTCTGTTTAAGAAGTAGCCAGGACATGGTCCCTTTAATGAGGTCAAGAAAAAGAGGAGAGGAGAGGAGAGGGAAATAAGGAAGGAGCCAGTAAAACCAAAGTCATCTGGGCATATTTGGGCCATTCAAGTTTACCTTCCTTTGGAGAGAAGAAGGAAGGGTAGGGGGAGGCAGGCAGGAGAGGAGGATGTGAGTTACGCAGCTAGTATTTAGCCAGCTGCATCTTCTCACAGGATTGTGTTCATCCTTAGTTGCTGAAGAAGACCATGCCATCAGAGAAATGATGACGTGAATTGCACTTAACTTTGTTTTGAGTGAGGGAGGGCTGTGCAGGTCACCAGCCTTACTTCTCCTCCGGAGCCATCTGAATCCAGTGACCAGATATTCATCAGGATGAGTGGAGATGACTCATGTGAAGATATGAAGACAAAATATACGACAAAAGAAAGGGGATTTAGGTGGCACAGAGGAGAGAGTGTTGAACCTGGAGTCAAGAAGACTTGGTTTCCTGAGTTCAAATCTCACCTTAGACACTTATAAGCTGTGTGACCCTGGGAAAGTCACTTAACTCTGTTTGTTTCAGTTTCCTCATCTGTGAAAATGAGTTGGAGAAGGAAATAGCAAACCACTCCAGTATCTTTGTCAACAAATCCCCAAACGGAGTCATGAAAAGTCAGATATGGTTGAAAAATGACTAAACAACAACAAAAAGACAAAAGAGACATATTTATACATATGTGTATAAATATATGTGTATATATTTATACATATATAAAATATATTTAAACAATGTGATTCAAAAGTAAAATGGACCATTTCACATGGTAGTAGGTTCCCCTTTATTGAAGGCTTTTTAAAAGGATATTTCAATAGAGGATTCCTGTTCAGGGACAGGTTAGAATTTATGACCTCTGACATTCCTTCCAATTTCATGATGTTATGCTATGATTCTCTGCTTCAGTGGGAATGGTAGATGTAAAATTAAGTTTGCAGTTTACCATACTGTTGTAATTCCCATCATTCTATATAAAGTACCTTGAAGGGTTGGAAAAATATCATAAATACTATCTGTGGAAAAACCTTAGGACCAAGTATATTCACGGGCATTCACGATATTCCTCTGATTATAAAATGCCAGATTCTCTAGGCCAGACTTGTGACCAGAATATCTCACTCTGTTCTCCCAAAATAAGTGCTGTGCTCCCAAATGAACCAAAGAATATGTTTAAAAGGAGAGAGAAAATGTTTTAGATGGCCTCCAGATTCCGTTTTTAAAACTGTGAATCAGATATAGCATCTTAGAAGAATATGGACTAAGAACATTCCATATGGAAGAGAAATGTAGGACAAAGAACTCAATATTTTGAAATTTTATGCTTGCCAAGGTAGGTGTGTGGGAGAGGGAAGCACTGGGCTCAGAACTCTTAAGTGAAGATTCTCCATGAAATTGATGGTTCCTGTTGCACCTAAATGTCATCGTTCTAGAGCAACCTCTTAACTTCGTATAGATACTTTAGGAAATCATCCTTTCTTGCAAGGTATCACTGGTGAAAAGGTTCTATGGATTAAAACAAGAAACAGTAACAATAACAGGGAAATAGACTTTTAGGCTATCCTTAACTGACCCAGGGGCTGTCCCATTTCCATTCACATCAGGAAGTTTTTGAGGAAAGTGGTAATATCAAGCTTCTAACTCCTTTCAAGAAGTAGAGATCATGGTTGCAATCTAATGAAATAAATTAAGAAATCATATCACGGATGTTACAAAACCTGCTTAGTGAAATCTGTAACTATTAATACACCACTGAATAAACAAAGTGGATGAAAAAATTCATGTTATTTATACTTTGTATCATATGGGCTCCACTTGATTATGACACATAAATATTTAGTTGTATTCACATATGTGAATGGATAATAAAGAGAGATACATATATATATATATATATATATATATATATATATATATATGTATACTAACATTTTAGGCACTACAGACAATGAACAGAACCTAGAATTGAGATGTGAGTAGGAGGAAAACCTGAGTAGAGATTGAAATTGGAAAACTACACAGTTCCTTTCAAAGTTTTCAAAATTCTTGCTTCTAGGAAAAAGTCAGTCTCAATATAAATATGTGCTATCGATTGGCATAAGGAGGTTGCAGGATGTTGAATTCTATGAAAGAAGTGATATAAAAAACATTACCAGGGAAATACATGGCTAGAGGAGGTAGACTAGTCAAACAAATGAGACACAACGGATGGGCATTCTGAGGTATCTCTGGGATACCAAGGGAAAGGATTCCAATATATTAGAAAGATGCACTCTGTAGGTCATATTTGGGAAATCAAGGATAAGAAAGCCTGTATAGGAATGAATGCACCTCCAGGATGGAGACACCTATGAAAACATCATCCACCTAAGTATTATTCCAATCCACAAACATGTATCATATCATCGCTACGGCAGAGACTGCCACAAGAACAAACATGGAAAGGAAGCTCATTTGCTGCTACAAATACACTAAGGACAATTCATGTATGTTGTCCAAAACTTGCCTCCGGTGTTTTACTGGTCAGTTTTAAAACTGAGTATCCTTCTTTTGCTTTTGAAGCTTTGTTTAGATAGTATTCTCCTACTTACCTTCTAATAAATATTTAAGATCTCTTTTAAATTTAAAATCTTTTTATTTGGTCTAAACTGCCTGAAATGGCAACATCTGGACTACATCTCTGCGGAAGGGATGGTTCATAAGTGACACAATGATCTTATAAGGGAGCCACTTTGTTGCCTAAACACTCAGAGTCACCTGGACCCTAATTTTCAACGTGTCCTTTTCACCTTACCTGCAGAAATTAGGTATATTGGCATATCCAAAACCCCTTCTTGTTGCACACAGCCTGCCCTAGTATTATTTTGCACAACTACCATAAATCAAGACCTACGTATTTTATATATTGATCAACCAGAGCTACCCATCAATCTACAGTGATTCTAGAGGAGAGATGTTTGGCTACATGCACTAAGCCATGACTTGCAGGGGCACAGAAACACAACCTAATACAATATCCACAACTCTAATCCATTTATAAAGACTCTCTCAGCTTGTACTTTCAGGAAATTGGGGTAGGAAAGGAAAGAAAGCAAGGAAAAGGAAGATTGAAAAGAGTGGAGGGGACAATCTCTTGGGGGATTTACAGACAAAGGAAAGATAATTGATGAGAGCAAGAAAATAACCAAATGTCAGTCATCCAAGGCTTGGGGATCTATTTTTCACATTTCTGTGTCTGCCTATTGAAAGCTGAGATTGGGTTCTCCTTATAGCCCAATAAAAGCAGAATAGAGCCCCTGTCAATTGTTCCTTTATATTAAGCAAAAGCTACAGAAGGTCAGTATTCCTTTCTAGGCCAGTCAAAACAGCTGAAGCAAGAAAATTAGGTTTTCGGAAGACTCCCTGGGCCAATGTGCCTATCACTAAATGGATGGAAGTATGATAATAGTTTTCACAGTTTTGGGTACTGAGTTATGCTGATGCATTTTTTTCCATTCTCTAACTGGGGCCAGTGAAGCCAGACTCATGGATAATGTTGCTACTTCGAAACTTCATTCTCTAAGTTCTTTTGCCATAACAACGTCTTCACAGGCATCTGGACAATTTCCCAACATTGTTAAGAACTTTCCTAATCTATTACTACAAAAATGTCATCTTCAATTTTAAGGCACTTTCCTAACTCTCTGTTATCCTTGAGCTTAAATGTATACTTACAATATAACACCATCTACCATCTACCCTCCCATATAGGATCAGTATCTAAAAATCAATAAAACAAAAATCCATTTATTCAGCACCATACTGTAAGCCTATCACCATGCTAGAGACTAAGGGGAGATATCAAAACATATAAAATTATACTCCTGAGTTTACTAGGGGAAACAGAAATAATTACATGTGGGTATACATATACACATATATGTGTATGTGTGTGTATATATCCATACCATATATGTATAGGTGTTAAATACAAAGACAGTAATCTAGGAAAACATTATTTATTATGCTGTAAGACAATGAATATGAGAAATTGCAAGAAATATGGAAAGACTTATATGAAATGATATAGAGTAAAAAAAATAGAACAAAGGAAACAATATACCCAATGACCACAATAATTTAACTGGAAGTAACACTAAAAGACATTCAAACTCAGATTAAATGCAATGACTGAACAAGGATCTGTGAAAAACACATTTGCCTTCTCTCTATAGAGAGATTGTCAACCACAAGTGTGCAATGCTCCACAAGCTGTCAGATGTCATTGTTGTGGTGGTTTGTTTTGCTTAATTGTCTTTCTCTGTTCCTATGAAGAGTTTGTAGGGAAGGCATGGTAGTTACTGGGAAGTAACAGTGATGTAAAAGTACCAATAAAACAAAAGGAAGGGAAGAAAAAGAAAGAAAAGGGAAGGGAAGGAAAGGGAAGGGAAGGGAGAGGAGGGCAGGGGAGGAAAGGGGAGGAGAATAAAAGAAAAGAAAGCGAATTTGGGGTTAGGTGATATGAGTTCAAATCCAAGCTTTAGCTTATATGAATGCGTGACCAGGGGCAAATCACCTGCTCTGAACCTCAGTTTGTCTTCCATAAAATAGCAGTAATGATACTTACACTGCCTAGAAATTACTGGGCAAACCTTAACATGTTTAATGCGAATCTTCTCTCTACTCATAAGATATAGCCAGAGTACTGCAAGTCCTCATCGCCTTCCTTGGACAATTGCAATTGGCTTCTAGTTGGTCGCTTTGTCACAGGTCTCTTCATCCTCCACTCTGCTAAAAAGGTGAATTTTCAAAATTACAGGTCTTACTATATCTATCTCCTTCTTGAGAATCAAAGCCTCTATTTACCATTTAAAGCTCTTCCTAAGCTAGTGCCTTCTTCCTACTCTTCTTGTTTTCTTCCACCTGACCTACTCTCCTCCATGTACTCTTATGGTCCAGGTACACTGGGTACCAGATACACCAGGTACACTAATTTCAATCCCCAGAAAATATCGTTCCATCTCTTATTTCCATGCCTTTATAACAGCTGGCACCTCTTCTTGGAATATTCTTCTCCTTCATCCTTACCTCTTAATTTCCCTGTCTTCCTTCAAGATTCAGCTCAGATCTCACCTTCTATAAAAGACATTTCCTAATCCTCACCAGATGCTAGTGCCTTCCATTTCCAGACTGCCTTCCAACTACTCAGTATATATTTTGCATGTAGCTAGTTTATTTTCATCTTGTCTCCCCCACCAGAATGTATTCTTCTTGAGGGCAAGGACCATTTTTGTTTTCGTTTTTCTTTTTTGGTGGGGAGGGGGTAGTTTTCTTTCTTTGTACATCCAGCACTTAGCACAGTGTCTCAAATATTGCTGATGTTCAGTCATTCAGTCATATCTGACTCTTAATGGCCTCCTGGACCATACTTATATCCATGGGGTTTTCTTGGCAAAGTTACCGGAATGTTTTGCCATTTCCCTCTCTAGTGAATTAAGACAACAGAGGTTAAATGACTTGCCCAAGATCAGGTAGCTAGTAAGTGTCTGAAACCAGATTTGAACTCAGGTTCAGGCCTAGTGCTCTATCCATTGAGTCTCTTAGCTGCTTCCATCTAGCTGTATAGTAAGTGCTTAAGAAAGGTTTTTTGACTGACAAACTGAATTGTGAACATATGATAACTTTTAAAAGAGTAGTATGGACAGCATACCATAAATAGAAGAGCGGTGGGTTAAGAATCGGGGTCACATCTGGGCTAGAACTACGGCTTTCTAAGTAGCTTCATCACCTTAGACAAGTTGATCTCTTTGGGACTCAATTTCCTCATCTCTACATAAGGAAGTTGGAGTGGATGGTACAAAGTGTCTTCTGACTTGACAATCCACAAATCTAAGATCTGCTGGTCATCGGACAAAGATCTGATCGTAAGTTGATATAACCAGAGAAGTAGAATTGACAGGAAAATTAAGCTGAGTCTTTAAAGATAGATAGCATTTGGACACTCTGGGAAATGACTTTGTTGGATCCAGAGGATGCTAGATCTGGATGGATATAAAAGTCATATAGTCCAACCCTTTCATTTTACAGATGAAGAAATTAATGACTCTCAGAGAGATATGAATTGCCCAAATACTCATTCATACAGGGCTACAATTAGAAGACAAATCCTTTAAATGCTAACCAGCTCATTCTTACCCATCATAATTCCATCCTGCTTATTCAAACTTCCATGGTTTTGTTATTATTAGATTATAAGCTCCTCCATTAGATCACAGACTCCTTGACAGTAGGAACTATCTTTTGCCTCTTTTTGTATCCCCAGTACTTAACACAATGCCTGACATTTAGTAGACATTTAATAAATATTTATTGATTATTGATATAAATATTGATTATTACCCTTCCTAGAATACTCTGCCCTCTGTTTCTTAGTTTTTCCAAATGCTATCTATTCTTTCAACTCCCAGAAAGCTTTATATATCCTGAGAAATCATTCTGGACAATTTCAGTCTTCACCAATTCCTCTTTATAAGGATCCCTACGGCATGTATTCCTACGCCATTTATTTTTTTAACTTATTAATTTATTTATTTTTAGTTTTTAACATTCACTTCCATAAGTTTTAAATTTTTCTCCCCCTCCTTCCCCAAAATGGCATACAATTGGATATGGCTCTACACATATATTCCTATTAAACACAATTTCATATTAGTTATGCTGCATAGAAGAATTATAAGAAACAGGAAAAACCATGAGAAATAAAAAAGAAAATAGTCTAATTCACTCTTCATTCCAACACTAAAGTTCTTTCTCTGGATGTGGATGGCATTTACCATCATTAGTCCTTTGGAATTGTTTCAGGTCTTTGTATTGCTGAGAAGGTATGACATTTAATTTTATATTTAATTATATGTGACAGCAGGTTACTATATAATTGTTTCAGGTGTGCAGGTGTCACCTTCACATATAATTTCTGTTTTCTACATGGTGTTGCGTACAATATTGGACAAAGTAGGTACATAATCTTTTTTGTTGTTGTTGTTCAGGTGAACATTTGAGAAGGTTGTTTTCATTTTTTTATGTGCAAAGCAATTTGGAATTATGGAAAACAATGTGAATGGAAAGAATTACAACCAAACAATTGAAATTGAATGTTGGGAAATTGTCATGATCAAGTTTGGTCCTAAAGAAGTGAAAGTAATTTTCCTCTGTTTCTTTGCAGAAGGGGTACAACTGGTATGGAATAGTACATCTTTCTCATCATACTGAATGCTCCTTGAGGGCAAAACTGGTTTTCCTCTTTTTGTTTCCCCAGTGCTTAGCACAGTGCCTGGCACAAAGTAGGCATTTAATAAATACTGATTGTATCTAATATTAAAATGTTTTGATAGATTAGTTTGTGTTGTTGAACTGTTTTCCCCCTTTTATGCTTAACTTTCTGGGTTGGATCCTTGGAAGGGGTATGGAGAGTAATACATTGGAAATTGTAGGTGAAATAAAAACAAAAGGTGAATAAAAAGGTCTTTTTCTTAAAAAAGGAAAAAGGTTTATTCCTTCTACAGAGACTTTTCAATTCTATATCTACATAATGCCAAAACAAACAAATAGGCAAACATCTTTGATTTTGTGGTTTGGAAAACTCCAAGCACAGGAACGGACTCCATCAATACAGATCAAAACTCCATTTTTAATTTGGTAAAAAAAAATGTCATAAGAAGTTGCCTGGGGACCACCCAGGTTATAAGACTTGCCCCAGATCACATAGCTAATAAAGGAGAAAATACTGAACTGAGTTCTACCTCACCTCAAGCCCATCATGATACCCACTAGACCAGGACACCCTGCCACTCTAACACCAAAATAAAAATTGAAAAGTTAAGCAGCAAACCAGTTTCTGGAGTCATACAGTGCCAAATGCTAAAGAGTCAGTCTGACTGATTTTCCCCCAATGAATAGAATGGTTGTTTGGATGTCATGTAGACACAGTTTATGTTCACAGTTCCATGGGGGCGAAGAGTGGTTTCTTTGGTCTGGTTGAGTTTTGAGGGGAGACAGAATGTTGTAGTGTCTCAGTGACAGAGGTATTGAAGCTCTGCCTAGTGCTCCCCCATGGAATATCATTCAGCTGTTCTCATCCGTGTTTAATGGGAAATTACATAATGTTTGGATGATTTGCAACAGTGTAGATTATAGAGCTTACATGCTTCTAATGATATAACTATTGTTATTGTTTCTATTTTCTCCACCTCTTCTGTGCTCCGATACATTCAATAAACACTAATACATTTTCCACACAATTCTCTCCTCTTCAGTAAGGGTGCAATGCAATGACTGTGTTAACTAGAGACTGAGGACAATCCAACCCAATAAATATTTATTAAGAACCTAATATATTAATCAGTCAACAAGCCTTTACTAAGCACTCTCTATGTGTGAAATTAAGGACCCAAAGGATCCAAAACGACCATCCTCTCTCCTCAAGGAGATAATGGGTGGAGACAACACAAATATGTACAAGTCAATGTGGAATATATACAATATGCAAACAAGGCAATCTGGGGGAATGGTTCCCTGGTCACTGGTTGAAGGGGGAGTTTGGGAACAGTAGGAAGGTGTCATGAAGAAGGTTGGCATTTGAATTGAGTTCTGGAAAAAAAGTGTTCTAGGAGGGAAATAAAGAACATGTATTTCTTGTATGAGAGATAGACAAGACAAAGACAAAGGGATAGGAGATGGAGCATTGTGTGTACCAAACAACAAATAAGCCCAGATGATTAGAATACAGAGTTTGAGGTGGGGATTAAAGTCCAAGAAGACTAATTAGGAAGAAAAGGGTCAGGTTGTAAAGAATTTTACATACCAAATAAAGGGAATGATATATGTGTGTGTGTGTACGTATAAAAATATAATGGGGAGCCACTGACATTTGTTGATTGGGGGGATATGAGGATATGGTCAAATTTGTAGTTTAGGAAAATAACTTTGGAAGCTGTGTCAGGGATGGAACACTATCACAATAGTCCAGGTGACAGGTAACGAGGATCTGACAGTGGCTTTAGAAGTGAAATGGAAGGATATATACAAGAGATGTTGCAGAAATAGAAGCTGTCAGATTTAGCAACGGTTGAATATATGGGATGAGGAAGAGCAAGGGATAAGGACATCCCGCTGGGAGTTAGAGATTTAAAATCAAGCCAGTCAAAACCAAACCAAAGCAAGAAAAAGAAAATGGTGCCTACTCTTCAGTTTATAATGACTGAAGTGCAAGGTGATGAGTATCCCAGGAGATTTTAGGAAGATCATTTGAAGGAGCTAAGGGATGTTTAGCCTGAAGAAGAAAAGAAGGTTTAGGGGATACCTGATAGCTACCTTCAAGTATCTGAAGGACCATCATGTAAAAGAGGAATTGGTCTTAACCAGAAACAGTGCAGAAAGAATAGCAAAGTTATCTAACCATAGGATTTGTCCAAAATTGGAATGGGCTTTCTTAGGATATGATATGTTCTCCTTCCCCAGAGGTTCTCAAGTATATTCTGGAGAATCACATTCCAAGGATGTTGCTGAGGGGATGTTTGCTTATATATGGTTTGACTAGGTAACTTCACAGATCCTTCAAAATCTGAGATTCCGCAATTTTGTAATTGCACGTCTAACTAATTGGATTTTTTTCAAACATTTTTTTTCACCTAGTTTTCATCAAATAACAGACATGACTTGGCAAGTTCACTTGGCAACAACAAAAGAAAGAGTGGGCAGGGTCACAAGGACACCATTTAAATGTGACATAGGCGAGATAGCACAATACACCCCACAATAACACACTTCTTTATTTAAACCCTGCTGCTCTTCTCCTTTTAGAACCTGCTTTTTTTTTTGTTTTTGTTTCCTTTCCCTAACATTTGGTTGCCAAGTAACAGCGACAAAAAAAAGTCTTCTGCCATCATTTTTTTTTATCTCCCTCACAAATGTTTGTCTTACAAGAAATTTGTGGAGTCACCATTTGAAGAGTATTTTTTTTTGTCTTCATCAAAAATATTGACTCTGGTAAGTCATGGCAAAGATTGTCACATCAGGCATTTGTCAGACTTAACAGACAACAGAAAAGTTGCTGGCTCATTTGCCAATCAAAAATAACTCCTGAGCTGCTACACTTGAGATTGCATGTTTCCACTGATAGGGATTCTTTGGAAAACAAAAGGGATTCAGTCTGGACCAACCCTCATCAAAATGCAAAGCAAGTCATATCTCTGTCAATGGAGCCCCCTTCTCTCCCTGTTCTCTCCCTTCCTACCATCCACTGCATATGGTAAATATCTCTTTTTTTTATATCACCTTTCCTAAGTCATGAAATACCCTCACACTTTTTCCAACCTTCCCTTGTACATAGCCAAGCTCTGGGGTCATTTAATTATAGGATCATGGCTCTAGAGCTTGAAGAAAGGTCAGAGACCAAGTAGTTCAACTTATTTAATATGAGGAAACTGAAGTCCAGGGAGATTAAGTGACTTGTTCCAAATCATGCAGTCAATAAGTACAGAGAAAGGATGTGAACTCAAGTCCTTTGACTAGCACAAATTTTCTTTCCATTGTATCAAACTGCCCCCCTACATCTGTCTAAATGAGTTTCTATGGGATCATAGAACTTTATATTGGATTTTAAAATGGGAAGGGACCTAAAAGATCATTCATTCTAACCCCCTCCCATGTGGAGAAGTTGAGTCCCAAAGAAAGGGAAGGAGGGATTTCTTAGGGGCTTAATGTATGCCAGACAACATGCTAAATGCTTTACAAATACTATCTCATTTGATCCTCATAGCAACGCTGGAAGGTAGGTGGTTTATTATTCTCATTTTAGAGTCAAGAAAATTCAAGCAAGCAGAGGTTAAATAACTTTAACACTGTTGGGAGTTTTCTGAAACTGAATTTGAGCTCAGGTCTTCCTAATTACTTCCTGAAAAAAAATTATTCTTCAGACGATTCCACAAATTTCATGTAAGACTAACATTCATGTGTATGCAGAGGGCAGGGGGGAAGATGGCAGAAGACTTTTCTTTTTGGTTACTTGGCAACCAAGTGTCCCAGCAGTCTATCTACTGCCTCTAGAAGTTGAGTGATTGCCCATAATCACATAGGTAGTAAACAGAAGCTATTGGAAGTATCCAGAGAAAAAAGAGAAGGAAGGAGAAGAAAAAAATGTTGATTACTCATTCTTGGTTTTCCTCCTATCTGCCTGACTATACCTTCTTAAGTGCCTTCTCTGGATCTTCATGCATATCACATCCACAAATGGTGAATTTCTCCAAAGAACTTTCCTGGTGTCTGTGTGTGTGTGTGTGTGTGTGTGTGTGTGTGTGTGTGTGTGTGTGTGTGTCTGTCTGTCTGTCTGTCTGTCTGTCTCTCTCTATCTCTGTCTCTCTCTCTGTGTCTCTGTCTCTCTGTATGTGTGTGTGTCTCTGTCTCTCTGTCTCTCTGTCTCTTTCTGTCTCTATCTCTGTCTGTGTGTGTGTGTCTGTCTCTCTGTCTCTGTCTCTCTGTCTCTGTGTCTGTCTGTCTGTCTGTCTCTCTCTCTCTCTCTCCTTCTGTGTGTTTCTGTATACTACCTCATTTGGTCATCTCATCAGCATCCATGAATTCAATGCTCATATCTATGTAGAGAACTCCCAGATGTATACATCTGGCCCTAGTATCTCTGTTAAGCTATTTATGGTCCTACATCTACAACTTCCTCTTAGACACCTCAAACTGGAGGTCCTATAAGAATTTCAAACTCAGCCTCCCAAAGCAAAACTCATTTTATTTCTCCCTAGTCCCTCCCCTTTTTTGCTGTCCTATTACTATCAAAGGTTCCATCCTCCCAGTCAAACAGGTTTACAAAACTCTGTGTTATCTTACATTCCTCACACTCACTGCACATATCCAATCATTACCAAATCTTATTTCTACTTTCCTCACATCTTTCATATATTCCCCCACATCTTCACTTACACGTCCACCACCCTAGTCTAGGCCCCATCACCTCTCTCCTGGACAAGAACAATATCTTTATGGTTGTGTGTCCATGCCTCAAGCATCTCCTTCCTCCATTCGCCTGCTAAGGTAATTGTTCTAAAGTATAGGTCTGATGATGTCACTCCATTTTAAATGAGCTCTGGTGACTCCAGGACAAAAAAATATACTCCTCTGTTTGCATTTAAAACCCTTCTTAAGCTCACCTCTTCCTACATTTTCTGTCTTCTTTTACTAACTCTGTCATTGTAACTATGACCAAACTAGATTGGCATATTCAAAAATGTCCCTCAAAAATGACATTCCATCTTGTCTATTTCTATGCCTTTCCACTACTATCTCCTATACCTGGAATGCTCTGTGTCCTTCCTCATCTCTGCCTCCTGGTTTTCCTCTCTTTCTTCAAAACTCCAGTGCTACCTGTTGCACAAGGCCTTTTCCAAACCTCACAGCTGCTAATTTCCCGAAACTACCTTTCCTCTACTCTGCATATAATCTTACACATTCCTAGTTATTCATATTTTATCTCCTCCATAGAATATGAGCTCAAATCTTTGAGAACTGGGCTGATAAAATGACTTGTTCATGGTGCCACAGTGTCTTAAGTAGGATTTGAACCCAAATTCCACAGGTTCTAAGTCTAGTGGTCTTTCCATTACACTATGCTATGATTCACGGACTCATAGATTTAGAGCTTGTAGGAATCTCAGGATTACCTAGTCCAATCTATTCATTTTAGAGATGAAACCACTGTTGGGCTTTTTAATTTTTTTCTCTTGGCAAAGAAGTTTAAGGTATGAGTAAATAGGAGAGAAAAGAATATTTTCAGGACAAGAGGTCTTTCTTGGTTCTTTCAGATAACCTTTGCTCTTTGTTTCTAACTGGATATCCACCATGCATACTTCAGAAGGAAGCATTCTGAAGACTCCTTCACTTTCCTAGAGGTGAGGTAAATGTCTTTCTTCCATCTTTATGCTGTGAATGAAAAACAATAACTGACCTCATAATGCGCCACACGCTGAGATTCGGAGATCAGCTGAGCACTGCACACCTTGCAGTAACTTTCCGTAAACAAATCTGGGTCCAAGTCAGGGGACTTCATCTGGCTAAAATGAGACCAACAGAAAAAACAGAAATGAATCTATTGTTCTAATATTGCTGTAATCCTCAAGTAAGATTTCATAATCCTAGTTTATTAATCAATCAATCAACAAGTATTCATTTCAGGACCAATTCTACGCCAAGAAAGGTGTTAGGCGTAGGAACACACACAAAAAAAAGTCTCTGACTTCAGAGAGTTTACATTCTGATAAGAATAACAACTTAAGTGGAATTAAGACTTTTAAGTGGAATTGTGAATCCATAAATAAGCGAAGATATCTTCCACAAATAAAATAAATAAGCCTTCTTTTTGTATGCATGTTATTTCCCCAAAAGTATGTAGATGCTGTCATAATTAATAAAATATTAAATCATTTAGAAGAGATCATTAATTTCTAGCATATATTTTATCATTATGGATTTCTCAGTCACTCTCTACTGACCATACACCATGCCAGAGTTCATGAATTTTCCCTTTTTACATGGAAAAGGTCTTATATTGGAAAATGTTAGGAACTACTTTTCTATACCATTAGGTAAATTTGATCATAAGCCCATAGATTGAGATGGGAAGACCTTCCAAGGTCATCCAGTTCATATTGTCATTTTATAGCAGAGGAAACTGAGACCTAGAAAGGTTAAGTAACTCCCAGGTAACATAAGTAATAAGTACCAGAACTGAAATATGAAACTTGAACCATTTTAGTCGAGAAGTTGACTGTGGTTTCCTTCAAACTTTCTACTCTTCTTTATGGGAGAGGTAAGGAAGGAGAAGGGAATGAGTATTTATATAATACCTACTATGTGCCAGGCACTGTGCTAAGTACTTTACAAATATTATATGATTCTAACAACCCTGGGAGGGAGATATTAGTATGATTCCCATTTTACAGCTGATGAAACTGAGTCAAACAAAGGTTAAATGACTTGCCCAGAGTTACCCAACTAGTAAGTGTCTAAAGCTAGATTTGAACTCAGGTCTTCTTAATTCCAAGCTTAGTGCTTTATTGACTGTGCCATCTAGTTGTTTGTTATGGTTCCAAACTAGGTCATAAGGACTGTGTTTCTTTTTTTTATTATTAACCTCATAAATACACCTAACTATGTTCCGCTCCTATAAGAACAAGAGGTCTGGATAATTCTTCCACTCAAATAAATTGAACTGAAATCTACTGCCTCTAAGCAAAGTAAAATCAAGTCTCTGGGTTCAGTTGCTATACTGAGAGGTTGGAGGCTGAATTAGTTCTGTCACTCTTTCTTAATATCGTGTACCATAGTGTGCAAAGAATGTACAGTGCAGACATATGTTAACACTGAGTTATAGCATCTCTCTCTCCCCTTTCCTCCTCCTCTTCTCTCTCCCCCATTTTGCGCTTCCTTCTCTCTTTCTTTTCCTTACCTTTTCTCTTCCTTCCTTTTTTCCTCTTTCCCTCTCTCACTCCATACCTCGGCCTGGTTCCAAAAAGCAAATCAACATAATCTCAATTTCTAAAGAAGAATTTTAGTGAACTGAAAACTCAATATGAATCAAGAATATGAAATGAGAGTCAAGAAAGCTTAGGCTGTACCCAGAACAAACAAGCATCCATATAAATGGAGATTTTAGCCCCGATGGTCTCTGCCCTGGCCAGAGCCTGTTTGGAGCATTGTTCAGTTTTTGGCTCCCAATTTTAGAAAGGAAACTGAAAAGCCAGTACATGTTCAAAGTAGGATGAGCAGGAAGTTGAGGAAGACTCAAAACCATGCCAATATTATGAAACTGGACACGTTTAATGTGGGGAAGACTTGATAAGGTTAGGTGGAAACTGTAGCAATCTTAGAAGAGGGATTGGCACAAAGTAAGAGCTTAATAAATGATTTTCATTCACTCATTTAAATAATTAAAAGGTTCTAATATGGAAGAGGGATTAGACTTAATCTGCATGGCCCCAGAGGGCAGAACTAGGAGCAATGAGTAGTGGAAGTGACTAAAGGGATAAACTAGGCTACATGTAAGGAAACATTTTCTCCCAATTCCAGCTGCCCTCAGGCAAAATGGACTGCTTCAGAAGGTACCATGTTTCCTTTCACTGAAGGTCTTTAAGCAGGGCCTAGGTGAACAACTGTCAGAGAGTTCCAGGAGCCAATATCTGATTCGATAGGAACTGACTTGCTTAACCTCTGAGATTCAAATTCCATCTCTGGTCCCTTATACCTGAGTGACCTTAGGTGAACTCTAACCTAATTTCCCTGGGCATCAATTTGTTCATCTGTAAAATGATAGGTTTGGACTAATTGATCTCTAACATCCATTTTAGTGCTAAGATTCTGAGCTTATGATAAATATATCCAAGGTGTTCAGGTTCATGAAAACTACACACAATTCATATATATCAAACACATAAATTTAAATGTGCACACATACATACATATGTCCCTCTTATATATCCATATGTGTGTGTATCCATATGTATATACACAGTAGGTAGATAGATAGAAGCTCTTAGTCTTTAACTTTCTGGAGAGAAAAAAAAATCAGTCAAATGTTTTTGATTGAAATTACCAGAGTGTAATGCAATTATAAAGGAAAGTACACGAAGGAGACACATACTGCTACATGCACATCTCCATTTCTCCTCCTGATACCCATCCTGAGCCCCATCTCTTTCTCCTTAACTTTCCATCACACTTCTGTGTTGCTGTTCTGACCCATTCTACCAGCTGACCTAGTTTACTTTCATTTTTTCTCCACAACCACCTCCTTCTTACTGCACAGCCAGCTGTTATCCAATGTTCCGAACCCCTGTAAGTGACCGCACGAATAATTATAATTGTGTTGTATTGGAGGCAGAGGTATTGCACAATTGTAGAACAGAAAGCACCATAATCACAGAATCTCAAGAAAAAGCCTTAGAGGTTATATGCCTCTCAGCCTGCCACTCAATTCAGATTGATCCCTCACTGTCTTTCCCAAGTGATTATCAAGGCTCTCCTTGAGCCCCTCTAATAATGAGCACAAGACTGCCTCGAAGGCAGCTTATTCCATATCTGAACACATCGAAACATTGACAAGTACTTCCTTCCAGAGAGGTCAGTTGAAGCTTAAAATAACCTACCCTTTGTTCTGCCCTCAGGTAGGTCACAGAATACATCCACCCTCCTACTTCCATGATAGCAGATCTTGTCAATCAGTTAAGTTAACTGGTCAACAAGCATTTATTAAATGATTACCGTGTGCCAGGCACTGTGGTATAACACTGGAGATACAAAAGGACAAAAACTGCCCCTGAGCTCAAGTGGCTCACATTCTAATGGGGAACACTATATGCAAATTACCTAAATACATACAAAATACATATATTAAAAGTGATCTCTGAGTGGAAGTCTAACAGTTAGGGAGAATGGGAAAGTGGTCCTCAAAAAAGGTAGGATTTGAGCAAGGTAAGCAAGGAAGCCAGGGAAGCTAAGAGGGAGAGGCAAGGAGCTTTTCAGGAACAGGATACAGCCTATGCAAAAGCAGGAAGACAGGAGATGGAGGGAGATGCGTGAAAAATCACAAGACGGCAATATAGTTGGATTTAACAGTGGATTGGCAGAGTCAAGAAAGACATGGAAGTGGCTAGTCTGTAGGACTGGAAGGGGTAAAAGTGCATTAAACAATGATCAAGAAGTCTAGAAGAAGGTAAGGTTTGAGGGCAAAGATAATGAACTCTATTGAGGAGATGGTGAATTTGGGAGGCTCACAAAGACTTCTCCATGCCTAACAATATTTCAGATACCCTCATAGGAAATTGCTTTGAGATTCTCCCACCATCTGCAGCAGCCCCCTTTGGACATGCAAAATCTATCTTGTTTGACTGGAGAAGGAAATGGCAAGCCACTCCAGTAGCTTCTCTGAAGAGATTCACAACCACAGCCACATTTGTCCAATCTTTCACCACCTTTTCCATTCTCCAAAAATATCATTATTTGACATTAAATACTAAATAGTAATTGTTTCTCTTTTACCTGGGAACTCTGAGGGTCTTCTCCCAGTTTGGTTTTTTTTTTTTGATTAAAGGGGCCATCCCTTGAGCAACTACTTAAAGAAATCTATTCATTGATTGGATGTATCTCACTCAAAGTGAGAATGCTATAAGACCTTAGCCTGAAAGGGCCAGGGTCTCACATTGCATTCTGGGCCAACTCCAGTCATCCTGATGAATATCAGGTCACTGGACCCGGATGGCTCAGGAGGAGAAAGTGAGGTTGGTGACCTTGCACAGCCTTCTCTCATTCAAATCAAAGTCAACTGTGAGTCATGTCATCATCTTGATGTCATGGTCCTCTTCCAGAATGAAGGACAAACACAACAGCACAATGTGGCATTCACTCCTATCTTCCTATGGCTTCTGTGCCCTGGAGGATGGTCTCTACCCTACCTAGGACAGGAGAACTGAACAGGCTTGGAGATGGGAGGTATTCCCTTCCTATATCCAGTTTCAATTAATCCTTAACCATGTTTATCCTATCCTTTCAACTCTAAAGATAGTTCTTAACAGAAAAGTCAGAAGTAAAAAGAAACAGAGCAGTTATTCTTTTCCTAGGACATCTGTTATTATTATTTAAACTTGCCTAAGAAATAGGTCTTTCCTTTCTTTGTTCTTTGTTCTTGCTCAAATATAATTAGAAAACTCCCTTTTGCTATCCCTAGGACTTTTCAAAAGCCCTATTTTCTTTCTCCTTTTTAGAATGTTGTCCTTTCTGACACTATTCTTATAGGTCCACAAAAGACAATAGGTCCACATAACTCTTTTGTGTTCTTCAGTATATCTTCTGCATGTGTCTATTATGAATTTTAACTCAATACTCTCTACAATATTAGTCTCTTTAGGAATCTCCCATTTTCCTTGTCATCAACATTGATAATCAATCAATCAACAGTCGGTTGACATATTAAGGGCTGTTATAAATTAAGAATTTTTCAGATGCTCTTTAGCAGAATATGACTTCATAAAACGTCTAGGAAATGGAAGTGCTCCACAAGTTCATAAAATATTAACAATTGAAAAAATAAATGGGAGATCATCTTGTCTAGACCCTTCATTTTGGAAATGAAGAAAACTGAGACCAGGAAAGATGAAGTGACTTGCTTCTTACTACTATGATTTTCTTCTACTAGTTTTATGACATCAGAAATTCATTATCTCATTTCTTCCACAAGACCTGATGCTCTAACCCCTCCCCTTTTTTATTTATAAATGAAGAAATTGGAGCCAAGTAATTATAAAAAATTATATGACCAGTTACTGGAAGAGTCGAAGCAAGAATGAAATTTTAGTACTTTTATTGTATCATAGTACTTAGACCAATCAAGTCTGGTCTAGAAACCAAATGAAAAAAAAAAAGAGAGTTAAGCTACTATGTCCAATGACTTTAAAATATTTCAATTACTAAGCCAAATAATTTCTATCTGCCTGAACTGGTCAGAGGAATAGTCATAATGTTTCCATATTCACCTTTCACTCTTCATTTGGACCACAGTGGCCTTTTTCAGGATATTTTCTTGCTCGTGGGCTAAATGATCCAAATTCACCATGTTTACCTTCTAAAAAAGTTTCAAGAAGTCAGTGAATATATCCATAATTATGTCCACTCCTAAATTATCATACAGGGTTAGAATTCATTGAGTTTATCTTAAATTCAGACTGACATGATGAAAAGAACATAGGATTTGAATTCATATACATGGGACTGCATCCCATCATGGACACACCCTAGATATGTGGCCATTAGTAAATTATTAACCGCTGTGAGGCAGGTTCATCTATATAGCTTGAAGCTATTTTGTACTATTGGATATCTGTCTAGAGCCACAGATACAGAATCTGCATTGTTCTTACTGAAACACAGCATGGAATTAACATTAAACCTAAATAAAACAAACCTAAATTTAAAATGCTCTAAAAAAGTAAATTACTTATTCTCTAAGCATTTGTTTACATGCCAAGAAAACGGAAAGCACACTTACACTACCTACCTCACTGGGCCATTTGCAAAGAAAGAACTCTGGTGTGTTTGCAGTGGGTAGAGGACTGACCCTGGAATCAGGAGGACCTGAGCTCAAATCTGACCTCAGACATTTGATACCTACTACCTATGTGACCCTGAGTAAGTGACATAACTTTGATTGCCTTGCCAAAAACAAACAAAAAGACCTCTGTAAACCTGAAAACACTCTATCACTGTGAGTTAATGTTGCTAACATTATAATTATTAAAAATCTTTTATTTCAGCCTCCAAAACTCCTCCACAACATCTTTTTTTTTTAAATACATTTATTTAACTTTTTACATTCATTTTCACAAGATTTTGGGTTCCAAAATTTTCTCCCCATTTG
>CM053769.1:198239128-198260067 GCA_028658325.1 Potorous gilbertii
TAGCAAGAACAATACTCAACAGTTGATCCTAAAACTTTACGTTCCAGTTTTTCCCCATCCCTCCCTCCCCACCCATTCCCTTTGGAAAGGCAGGCAATTCAATGTAGGCCATATCTGTGTAGTTTTGCAAATGACTTCCATAATAGATCTTAACAGATCAGATGAGCATTTCATGTTCATTCACATTTGTTTGAACACCTTTAATGGTAATTCATTCTGTGGTTGGACAGATCTTTTTTGGTTTTCAGTCATTTCAGTCATGTCTGACCCTTTTTGACCCTACTTGAGGGTTTTCTTAACAAAGATACTAACATGGTTTGCCATTTCCTTCTCTAACCCATTTTACAGATGATGAAACTGAGGCAAATAGGGGCAAGTGAGTGCTCAGTGTCACATAGCCAGTAAGTATCTGAGACCAGATTTTAACTCAGGCATTCCTGATTTCAGGTCCTATGCCGTATCTACCCCGCCAACTAGCTGCCCTTAGCCAGATCTAGTTGACAGAAAGTTTCCTTTTTCATATTCAGCCAAGATCTACCATATTTTATCTTTGCTTTTACTTTCTGAAACACCTCCCCCAAAAGTCTAGTGTTCCTACCATATGATAATCTTCAAATAACTGAAGAGAAAAAACATTTTCTTAAACTATTCCTTCTATGACATGGTTTCCAAGATTCCTCCTCAAGTTGAATGTCCTCTCATGGATATACCACAGCTTGTCAAAGTCCCTCTTAAAATGCAGTGCATAGAATTAGACACAGCACTCCAAAGGGAGTTTGACAGTACTGGATATTAAAGTTTGGCTGTTAAAATCAGTTTTCATCTTTCATGGCCTTCATTCATACCCTGGAATGTAAATCAAGTCAAAGTGCTTGGAAGTTGGCAAAATCTAGTACAACATTTTCAAATATCAAGTGTGAAGAAAGATCACCAATATTTTTTTCTTTTCTTTTGCCAAGCTCTTGTAAATGGCTATGTTTAAATATCCTTGTGTTCCCTGCTATTTCTAATAAGAAGCCCACAAAAATAGATTCATGGATGACCTGGTTAATAGGAATCTCCAAACTTACTGCGCACTCCTTTCTCATTATACAACTGACTGCAGAAATCAAATCCTGTGAAAGGATATCCAAGGTAGATGTCAGGACAAGCAGGGCCTGTAGGAAGGAGTGTTTGCCTTCTTGGAAAAGCAGCTGTGCAGCAGAAATAGCTTTAAAGGCAGAATATAAAATGTGTATACTGGAAAAAAAAGCAGGGAAGAACATAACATCTTGGCTTTTTCCACTATCTGCTTCCTCTAGGCTTATTGACCTAGGCGCGTGTACTCTCACTAAAAGATAATGAAGACCCCTCTGGATTTATCAAGAAAGGAAGGATGCATGTGAATATGTTAAATCCAGTGGGAAGTAATTACTAGACAAGTGTCAGCCTGGTTTACACATGAGGCCTTTGCAAGGAAAGGGTTGCCAAATGCAAGATACGTTTTTTCAGTGCTGGTCATGCAGAGAACCTGGTAGGGAAGGGTGGGGGGAGTCCAATTTAAACTGCAAAGACCGGTAAAACCTCCAGAGAAAGTCTGCCACCCATTTGTTTACTACCATCCACACAGTCTTCATAATCAAACAGAGCTATAAAGGCCAAGAAGTGTAAGAATATGGGAAAGCCAGAAAAATAATAATAAGTTTAAAAAGGAGAGAAGTAAAACTCAGATCTTCCCTTCTGTTCATTGGATAAGGGTCTTCACTCCAGCAGCTCATAACTAGGGAGGGACAAGAAAGGAGACAGAGAATTCATTACATTTATCACTTCATCTTTAAGTCCAACAAGTCCATCTACCTATAACTGATGTTTAGTGGAATGAAAAAGGAAGAAAAAAAGGTAAAGAATTCATTGTATTTATCAGTCAAAATCCAAGACTATCATAACTAGTAAGGCCATGTAAGGCCCTTTTCTACTCTGTGATATCCTATCAGACACTCAATTAATCTGAGATGGGACAGTAAATGTCTCTGAGGCATTAATGAAGTCTGACAAGGAACATAGATGTCTCTTCCAAAGCACAGGCAGACCAGTGCTGTTGACGGGTGGCAGAGCCAATGTTTGCATTTAGTTTGATGGAGATGTCAGCAGTGGAGTCTCAGACCTGTAAGACTTCTCAAAGGTCATCTCAGCCTGCCCAGCAATCCCCTGGATTGTGGTCATCCAGTCTTCATCTGAAGATATCCTTCCATGATGGGAAGCTTATCTAACACCTCATTCCTGAGGCCTCCCATTACAACTTTAGACAGTTCTGTGAATAGGTTTTCTTCCTTCTATCAAGCTGAAATCTCACTTGCTGCCACATCCATCCATTCATTGCACCTAGTTTTGCTTTCCAACAGAACAAATGGCACAATACAGTGGAAAGATCTTTCACACTAGAGTCAGAGGATGTGGGTTTGAATCTACTTTTGTCAACTGCTGGCTGTGAGACCCTGCTTAAGTGATTTAATCTCTCTAGACCTCAGTTTCCTTGTCTGCAAAATGAGACAGTCAGACTAGATATTCTCTTATGTTTCTCTCAGATCTGTATCAACCTTACAGGTCCCAACCTCTCCCCACTTAGAACACTTGAAGGTACTGCTATTAGTAATGTGGGACACATCACTCAATTGACTACAAAGCCTGAGGAAGTGAGGTGTTACACTTAGCAAAAAATGAGACAGATTCTGACTGTGAGGTCTTCTGGAGGCAGCTTTTGAGAAAATAAGATGATTCTTGGATTTTTAAATCTATAACTATTTCTATAATTAGCAACTCTGTAAGGAGCAAGTGTCCCCAAAGTAGCTGTATTGAGGAATGTGGGGCAAAACCAACGAATGGAAGAAAGGGGAACCTACTTACCCCTACTTGGGGGCAGCTAGGTGATGCAGTGGATATGCACTGGACCTGAAGCCAAAAAGGCTCGTCTTCATGAATTCAACTCTAGCCTCAAACATTTTTTACTAACTGTGTGACCCTGGGCAAGTCACTACCTAGTTTGCCTTAATTCACTGAAAAAGGAAATGGCAAAACACTCCTGTATCTTTGCCAAGAAAACCCCAAAGGGGATCACAAAGAGTCAGACATGACTAAACACAACAACTTCCCCTATTTAGAAATCAGGCTATTTCAAAATAATGAACTTGGGCATATAATGGCCAGTGAAGGGCAGAGATTGATTCAAGTTGCTAGGCCCTAGAACTTCGACTGAGCAGTGTCTAACCACTATGCTCGCCATTGATCTATGATCCTAAATACTAATACATGACAAGCTTTCACATATTTTAATATATCTATTTAACCTTGTCCTGCTATATGTCTCTTCTTTTTCTAGGCTAAGCGTATTTGGTTTCTTCTCTATATTCTAATATGGTATGGTTTCCAGGCCCTCACCCTCCTGGGTCATCCTTCATTGGACAGACTCCAGTCTGTCATTGTCCTTTCTAAAAGTAGCACCCAGAATTGACCACAATTCTCCAGATGTATGCTTGCCCTGGTCAGGCCACAGAGGGACCATTATTTCCTTCACTTTTTGCATGATTATTCTATTGATGCAGCCAAAAATGCATTAACTTTTTTATTTTTTGGCTGCCCTGTTAACTCTTATGAGTCATTTTAAGCTTGCCGTCTGCTCAGACTCCCAGGTTTCACTTTTGTTCTCAAGGTTTTACACAATATGCACCTATGGGAGTGCCAGCTCTAGGATCATTAACACAACTGAGTTAATTAGCAACGTAACCACAATGGAAGATAGTTTGTGCCTTCATTTAAAGGATATTTATTGTCTGTCTATTATGTAAGAGAAATGGTTAATAAATTAGCTTTGGGGAGGCACGAATTGCACTTTAGGCATCTCTACTGTTCTGGTACCTGGTATAAGACACTTACCAGAAGCCTTGGAAGTTATAGCCTCCTCTGCTAATAAGAATCACAGTCCTCTTCCCCCTCTGCAGCAGGGAAGGCTAGATCTGAAAGAAAGCTGAGCAGGCACAGAAGAAGCTCATTACTAGTCTAAGGGTAGCTATTGCTGATTGCTTTATCTGAGGTGAGTACTAAGGGTCAGTCAGGCCTAGTGAATGTCAATATAGAGGCATAACCAGGGAAGGACGTGTTCTAGCATTTACAGAAAAAGATTTGGAGCTGGGACTAAGATTCTTTTTATGCCCCAGATGTGTTGAGATCTATTCACCAGGTGATCTTTCCTGAGATTCCAATGAATTTTTAGATTTGGAACTGGAATCCTCTAGTTCAGGGGTTCTTAAAGAGGCCTCAGACATTTACTAGCTGTGTGTGACCCTGGGCAAGTCACTTCACTTGATTTTCCTTATCTCACTGAAAAAGGAAATGGCAAATCACTCCAGTATCTTGCCTTAACCTGGGGTCCAGTGGATACCCAAGGAGTTCATGGGTAAATATCAGGAGGTCCATGAACTGGATAGGGGGGAAAATATCGCATCTTTATTTTCTACCTTAAATGTATTATTCCATTCAATTATGAATGTAAGTAACAAACATTATTCTAAGAAGACATTCATAAATTTCTGTCAAAGGGGGAATCCAAAACAAAAACAAGTTTCAAAAGCCCTGATATAGTCCAACTATTTTATTTTACAGGTGAGGAAGCTAAAGTTCAAAAAAAGAGAAATATCTCACTCAGAGTTATACCATTCATAGAATTCATAAATCTAGAGCCAAAAATTACCACAGAATCCAACTCCCTCATTTTACAGATGAAGAAACAGAGTCCCAGGGAGATTTAACTGACTTTCCCAAGACTGTACAGATAGCAAATGTCAGAAGCCAGCATTGAATCCAGGTCCCCTAACTCCAATGCCAGTGTTTTTACCACTGGACTTTTTCAAATACAGGTGCTCTGACTCCAATTTTTAATACACTACATCTGAGTTCCGCTCTAGCCACAAGGTTGGTACTACAGGGAGCTAACATCATGCCTACTTGAGGGAACACTTTTTTTGTCTGTGGGTTATGGAAAATGTCTGAGTGAGAGACCTGACTCAATTCTAGTCACCCTAGAAACTGCTCTCCCAGGATGCTAAACTGACCCAAGTTTTTGGCCTGAGCATATGTACCTGAGAAATTTTTGTCTGTTTCCTTTCCACAGTATCAAGAGATTTCATCCTTATGATCTGGTTGATATAATGCAATTATGCCCCAAAGTAGGGGCATAAAGAAAGTGTAATGGGATTTAATAGAACAAGATCCCACTGGCCCATGAGAAACCAGGGAAAGTTTCACAGGTGAGGCAGACTCCTGACAGGTAGAGATATTCAACCCAACCCAAACGGTGGTCTTCACTCTTATCTCAGAAGAAAAGGCCAACTGACTTGCAAAGTCTAGGTCAGGAAAAGGGATTACAAAATGGAAGATGATAGTAAATAAGGAGGAGATGGGTCATATCCCTCAGGGTCCAGATTGTCCTAAAGGAATTATCAGAAGGACATGAAAATTTGGGAAATTCTTCCCTTGGTCACAAAAACTGACCGAGTTAGAAGCAACAGCTATAAGATGAAAAAAGCCTCCCTCTTGGCTCTGGGAACTTAGATGAATTCATGAACTCCTTGTGTGTTGTTATCATAAAGGGGGGGATTTTTCTCATAATTTCTTCTAGTGTTAAAAGAGCCTCTCAAGCACCTCTGTTTGTATAACACTAATCCCTGTACATACTTTCAGGGAGAGAAACAGATGGAAACGTGTTTAGAGATGAGGGGCAATAACCCACTTGAGGATGTTATGGAACTACCAGAAGCCATGATTTGTGGTGGTACATTAGGTGTCCTCTTTACTGCTGATACCAGCATGTACAGAAGTGACTTTGCCACTGATATTCCGTTGGTTTATTTGGACCTCCTCAACAGGAGCTATGTTACTGGGGACCTGAGATGGCATCATATTTCACAAAACCTTTATCAGCTGCAATATCAGTGATCCTGTCCTAAACACAATGATGGAAAAATCTAAGCATGTTTTCGTGGCTACCTGCTCTTTCTTTCTTTCAGTCTCTGTCTGTTTCTTTCTGTCACAGACACACACACACGCACACACACAGACACACATACACACACACACACATACACACATGCATCCATTTTCTCTTCCTCCCACCTGCTTCCCCCAAACAAAAACAAAGAAAAAGAAAATCCCCAAAATAACTACACATAGTCAAGCAAAATAGTTTCCATGTCTACGTATGTATGTCTCATTCTGTGTCTCAAGGCCATGATCTCTCTGGAAGGAAGTGGATAGCAAACTTTGACACTGGTCCTCTAGGATCATGGATGGTCATTTGAATTGACCAGAGTTCCCGAGTCTTTTCTTTATAATGTTGATGTTATTACAGAATTCATTCTCCTGGTTTTGCTCACTTCATCCTATCTCTTACAATTACGTCTATGGGTTTAAGCTGCTTATCAAAAGGCACAAGAAATCCGGATCAGTGTTCTGACCTTTGACTGATTTGTTCTTCACCTTGAATCTCCCTGCTGGTAGGACCTTAAAAAAACCTACTTGTCCAAGATAGAAACCTCTAGTTGTCACCATATGGAATTATACCATAGAGTAGCATGGAAGAAGGAATGTCAGAAAATAAGTATTTATTAAGCACCTACTATGTGCTAGGCCCAATGTAAGCACTGGAGATATAAATCCATTTAAAAAGGCCATCCCTGCCCTTGAGCAGCTTACAGCCTAATGGGAGAAAGATAATACCCCAAAATGTGACTGAAATGAGGCAGCACAGGGAGGTATCTGGAATAGGGGCTCAACAGAAAAATCCAACACAGTAGAGATGGGAAATGATGAGATGGCGGACCTGGGCTCCCTCTATAAATGGGGGTTGGGGAGAAATCCATCATTCCAGTCTCAATCAGAGAGGCAAAGGGTACTGAGGAAGTGTGAGCCAAGGTTGTTGTGATCTTCTTCCAGGATTATCATGGAGGGCAGGATGGGCATAGTGGAGAAATCCAGAGAAGTGTAGCCAGGTGAGAAATGAATTTACCCTCCTCAATCCTCTCTCCCCATAGAGATGGGTAAGGTAGAAGATGATACTGTTGTGAACATATTACTACATTTTCTGGATAGTGTACAGGGGCAAAAGAGGGGAGGAGAATGAGCTACAGCTTTAAAGACAAGCAAAAATCTTCTATAAAGTCACACAAGAAGTGAGGTGAGGGAGATAGACCAGACAGACAGACAGAGACCTCCCCAGTGATGTGCAGCTGGGCAGCACATTTGCTCCTTTGCTAACTCCAAGTTTCTCCTGAAAGCAAAGCAACTGTCAGCAACCTCCTAAAAATGTCAGCTATTGTCACTAGTTTTTATCGAGTACTTGAAAGTTTGCAAAGCATATTACAAATATTATCTCATTTGATGCTCACAGTAACCCTGGAAGATAGGGTCTATTTTACAGATGGGGTAATTGAGGCAGGAAGAAGTTAAGTGTCTTGCACAGGGTCATACAGCTAATACCTATCTGAGGCTGGATTCAAACTCAAGTCTTCCTGATTCTAGGCCTAAGAGTGTTATCCACTTTCTCACTTAGCTGCCTTTTTCTTCTCTACTATGGATATGGAAATTTCTGCTATTTTGGTGTTTGTTCCATCTATAATAAATATAAAATTTAAAAGAATTTTAAGGAAGCATAGATGGCTTTTGATTTTCATACAATTGAGAAGTACAGGGGAATAAGAACTAGATTTAGAATCAGAGGGCCTGGTTCAAATTCTGGCTTTGCCTTTACTACTTGTACGACCTTGGACAAATCACTTTATCTCTACAGACTTCAAATTTCCTATCTATAAAATGAAGGATTTGGGCAAGATGACCTCCAATGCCTCTTTCAGTTCATGATCTCTGGCCCAGTGCTCCTCCATGTGGCATGTGGGAGGAAAGTGCAACAGAACCCACTCATAGCCCTCTATTTCCCCTCCATGCATCTCAGGAGGGAGGAAACCTTCCTGTCTGGTGTGACGTTTTCTTGAAGATGCTCAGCTCCTCAGCAGAGGATAGTTCCTTCCTATGTCCTCCTCTTGGTGCCCTGCCTCAGAGGGTCACGATGGTCTCACCACTCAGAACAGGTTCAAGCTCTCCTTTCCAGCTTAAGGTTTATGCTAAAAAACAATAATAACAACCTAACATTCCCACACACTTGCTCAGCTCAGCAGTACCAGGAGCTGTAGGGCTGACTCACACCACTTGAATAATTGCCTTTTAATGGTACCACTTTCCTCACTTGTAAAACAAGGCTCTGTGATTTCTGACTCAGAAGCATCTGCCATTGTGGGGCACACAGCCCCTCATTCCGATCCCTAGAAACCTGTCATTCATCCTCAGTTATAGCTTCCCCCTTCAATGCATGCCTTGGTGGCTAACTCTTCTTTCTTCCTTCATCATTGCTCGGATGTTGCTCCTGAGGTAGACAAGGCTTCCATAGGTAATTGACTGAATTGCTGTACACATTTTGCCTCTGCTCCTTTACAGAAGGATTGTGTGTGCTTGTGTGCACACGTGCACACGCACATGTCTATCTTCTCAAGTAGCATTTTTCATTCAATCACAGGATACCGAAAAAGTGAGCACTTAACATCCTGGCTAATGACCATAGTCCCTTTCTGCCTCTAGCCAGATTGGTCATACCCTCTGCTCTAGCTTAGAAACACCACGGAGCTCTATTAAGTGTGACCTTACCATGTTACAGGCTCCAGAGATTGCCTGCTTGGTTGTATCTATAGCAATCTTCTCAGGGAGTTCAGATCTTTTCTATAGCCTTTCTCACTCTCACACATGTTACAGAACCTGTATTTACCAACATCTGGGTTCCACAGCATCCAGGCTATGCTTGTAACGTTAGTGCACATCTGCAAGCTACAGAAACTCCACATGTACTACTCTGTATATATGGTACATTTTCTCCACTATCCTCCATGAGAGAATTTAAGTTGATTGAAGATAGGAATGGTTTTATTTTGTCTTGGTACCATTCCCTCCATATATATGTATATTTTATTATTTTTTAATTTGACTTGAACTGAAAGCTTACACTCCATCAAGGGAAGTTTCAGATATGCAAGCAGAGATAGTCCTTTTGTTTCATAAAATTAAGATGTTATGAATTTCAGTTTCATGTTTTGGAAGCAACCCAGTAGGATGTAAGCTCTTTGAAGGCAAGGGATGTTCTTTTTTTGTATTCTATATCCTTAGCATCCAGCCCTGAGCAGAGAGACAGGGACTTAATAAATGTTGTTGAATTGGACAGCAAAAGGCTTCAGCCATTTGTTGCTGAGACAAGAGAGGTCAAGGAGTGTCTTAGGAAGGATTGAATCCATTCTGTCTGGATTCTGAAAGGTCCATCATCCAGGCTATTTTAAAAGGCCACAATGTCTCTGGGTAGTAATGAGCAGCAGGGAAAACTTGTGCACTAGTCTGATGAGTAATGATGCCGCGTGATGGAGGACTCCTGTCAGAGAAAATGTTGTTTGCTTTGTAGGACACTAATGAATAAACTCTAGCACCTTTGCAGATCACAGTGGGCCAGGAGGTCCATGATGCTCTCAGAGGCTGGGATATAGATGGGGATGGGGGATGAGGAGAGGGTTGCACGAAGAGTTTGAATTGCTTTGTTGCCTCATAACAAAAGTAAAAAAAAAAAAGACACCAATTATAGGAAAAGAGCCAGAGATGAAGCGAGACAAAAAAAAGGATCAATAATCCCCTCCCCAAAGAGGGGAGGCTAGGAGAAAATACATGGGAGTATAATAGATTCTTTATTTTTCAATGTTTACCCCATCAAAAGAAAGGCCTATGTCCTCATATTGAAGAGTAAGAGAAAATGGAAGGCACACCTCCTCTCCCTCCCACTCACTACACTCCCAAAATGAGGAAAACAGTTGTGGACAATCATTAGCTTGCATTTATTAAGTCCCTACTCCAAATGATTTCCCCACCCCCCTTCCCAATGCGATAAATTTTCTTAACAAGCTGAAATTTAGCATAGCCTTTTCTTTTTAATGGTAGGAGCAAGCCTCCTAAAATATGGTTTATAAATAAGAATTCCATTACTGTAACTTGTTTACATAATTCATCTTCACAAGACTAGCACTACTGAACCCGACAGATTGAGGACAGATTTAAATTCAGATATCCCATCCAAGACCCAGGGAGACATAGTTCTGCACCTCCAAACAGCACTGCAGAAGAGGTCACAGACGAGTTACACAGACTGGTCTGCAGAAATACTATCACTTTTATTTTCATCCTTACTCTAAGATGGCTGCAGGAGCTGTCAAATAGCCAGGAATCTCTTTCAGGCAAGTCTTGCTGTAGAGGGTGGCTCAAACCTGAGTTGGCTTCTCCTCTACACAATTGCAGCCCTGAATTCCTGCTCTGTTCTGTCTTCGCCTTCAAGCTTTACATGGGGCCACACATTCAGCAATGTGGGTATCCCTCTCATCGCTGATGACCATTACCCATTCACACATTTTCGCCTGTGAGATGTGTGTTCATAGTCTATATTTTTTATCTCTGTAGGAATGAGAGAAGGATTGGTGGAGGGACAGAACCATCGCTCAGAGTGAATGGGAGTGGAATGGAAGACTGACCATTCAACTCATTCCGGTTTGTTTGTTTGCTTTTTTCTCTTCCAAGGAAAACAACCTTTGAACTGAGGATAGAGAGAAGAGGGAAAAACCACATAACAGACTATAAGAAATCTAGATGGACTTCTTACAGTAAGGTCAAAATGTGTAAACCATGTGATATGACAACCAAGTAAGCTAATGTGATTTTTGACTGATTTAAGAGTCATAGCCTCCAGCAATAAGGAGTAGATTGTCCTGCTATACTCAGTTCCTGTCAGACTGAAGAAGAAATAAGATGTTCGATTCTGGGCGACACACCTTGGGAAAGGCATTGGTAAGATGGAATTGTCTAGATGAAGATAATCAGGAAGGCAACAAGTCTCAAATCCATGCCCTGTAAGGTTTTATTGAAAGAACTGGGAAAGTTTAGCCTACAGAAAAATATTCCAGAAGGGCAAGTATTTGAAGGACAGTCATGAGGAAGCAGGATTATACTTGCTCTTTTGAGGGGAACAGTGCGGTACTGGGAACAGAACATCAAACTTGGAGGCATAAGATCCAACTTCAAATCCCAGCTCTGGCATTTACAACATTGTGACCTTGGGGAAGTTATTTAAACCTCTTTGGTCTTAGTTTTCTCATCACTAAAACAGGGTGCCTGGCTTAGATGACTTCCAATATTTCTTTTAGCTTTCTATCTACAATCTATGACTAGTAAGACATAACTAGGAGCAATTGGTAGAAGTGGGGGGGGGGAATTTTAAATTGGATGCCAGGGGAAAAATTTCTAACAATTAGGGTTACTCAAAAATGTAATGAGATGCCTCAGAAGGTAGTGAGTTCCATTCACAGGGAATCTTTAAGCAAAAGTTAGATGACACTTATGGGAGAAGCCAGGACTGAAGTCAGTCAGGAGGACCTGACCTATGATGCCAACTAGCTATGTGATCCTGGGCAAGTCATTTAACCTTGTTTGCTTCAATATACTCATCTGTAAAAATGAGCTAGAGAAAGAAATGGTGAACCACTATGGTATCTTTGCTAAGAAAACCCCAAATTGGGTCACAGAGTTATAAACTGTTACTAAACATCAATAACACTTATAGTATATATGCAGAAGGAATTCTTTTATTGGCATAGGTTGGATTTATCATTTCTGAATAGTTTTAAAGGGCAGTAGTGATCATCAGACATGAGCATGTCTTTATCAAGACCATATTATGCCATAGTGACCTCATATCCTTCTATTGACAATATAACTAGATAAGTAGATCAAGGGAAAACATGGTCAACTTAGATTTCAGCAAAGGATTTGAAAAGATTTTTCCTCCTGTGCTATGGAGAGGTCTGGGGTCAGATGAAAAACCCTGGCTCTGGGACCAACTAATAGCATACTAGCTATATGACTGAGCAAACTATTTCACTTCTCTCAGGCTCAGTTCCTTCATCCATAAAATGGGGATAATAGCATATTACCCACTTCCCAGAGCTTTGTGAAGGAAGCATTTGTCCAATCTGTGAACTATTAACAGTGACAAAACCAGAAAAAAAGAGGTTGAAAGGTAATGTGGAGAAGGGTGAGGACAGTAGGAAAAAAAACCAGATATACACACACAAAAAAATGAACTGCCCCAGTCATGAAACTCGCTGAAGTCCCTACTGAATTGTTCCTTTAGTTAAAAAGCTTCCATTTGACTGGGCTTTTCAGATGTAAAATAAACTTCATAATTGTACGGGACTGGATACTCATATGGGATATTCTCTTTTGGAACATACCAGGGATATAATGAAAATCATGATAACCAGGGAAATTTAGGAAATTCTATGGCTAATTTGAGCCAAGCCAATATTTAGATATAACAATTAGTTTTATTTTAATAAAAACCATTTTCTAATGTTTGTGACTCAAAGGTGACCCTGAGTTAAAAAAGGCTTTGGTTACTAGAGGACAAGGAATGGTATATACCATAAGGCTGGCCAGGGCTTTAATTGCCATCCACATCCTGTCCCCAACTGTGGATATATCCTAGTCATTCTTCTCTGTCTATATTTTCTCTTGGTTATCTTACCAACTCCCATGGGTTCAACTATCATCCCCACCTAGATGACTCTGGGTTCTATACATCCAGCCCCATCCCCCTTCCCTCTGTCTCTGAGTCTCTGTCTCTCATTCTCTCTCTCTCTCTCCCTCTCTCTCCCTCTCTCTCTCTCTCTCTCTCTCTCTCTCTCTCTCTCTCTCCCCACCCCCAATTCTACATCATCAACTTCAAGTTAGACATCAACCTGTCTGAATCAGAACTAATCATCTTTCCCCTAAAACCCAACACTCTTTCAAAAATTTGGATTTCTTTTGACAGTATCACCATGTTAATTACCCATGTTCACAAACTCAGTCATCACTGATTCCTTACTTTCTCTCACCCCAAATATCCAATTAGTTTTCATGTCTCATCATTTCTATCTTTAGAACCTGCCTTGTATCTGTACCCTTTTCTCTATTCCTATAGTCACCATCCTATCTATAGCTGTAGTTCTTCTTGCCTTGTCAAATATTTTCTTAATTAATCTCCCTTCAGCCAATCTTTACCCTCTCTAATCCATCTGCCACTAAGGTGTCAAAGTGACAAACCTTAATCATGATTTCAACCGTATCACTCTCCTTCTCAATTACCTCTAATGGCTCCCTATTACCTCTAGGATAATATAAACATTGTTTTTGGCATTTAAAGTCCTTTGCCATCTGGCTCAGATTGGCCTTTCCAGGTTTATTGTACATTACTACCTTTCATACACAGTACAGTTTAGCCATACTGACCTTCTTACTATGCTTCACATAGGAGAATCCATCTTCTCACCTCCGTATCTTTATATAAGCCACCTTCCAAAACCTAGACTGCACTCTTCCTTCTAATTGTTGACCCTGAGAACCCTTAGTTTCCTTTAAAGCTCATCTAAATAAACATGTCTTACATGAAGGATTTCCTAATTGCAAGTACTTGGATCACCTCTCTCTAAAAAGTTATTTAAATTTTGTACATATTTTGTATATGTACTTACACACACATATGTAGTTTCCTACTATACCGTGCATGTAAGGTCTTCAACAGCGCTTCCTTTTTGTCTTTGAATTCTCATTCCCTAGTACAATTTTTGGCACATTGTATTCACTTAACAAATGATTATTTGACTGATATAATCCTAGCAATGTGTTTGATACCTATGGTCTGAAAAACTAGCCTAAGTTAGTAAGGAACGCCTCACCAATAGAAGTTTGACCACCTATTGATGGCTTTTTTCAGCAACAATATCTCACAAAGTCAAATGCATGATGAGGTTGCACCATCTGTACTGGAAGGAGTAGTATCCACTCCAACAAAATCATGGATCCTTAGAGTACCTTATTTGAGCCTAATTTAAACTCCTCAAATGTTTATTAAGTTCGTTCCTACAACTTACAAATCTTAAAGCTGAATGAAAGACAAAAATAAAGAACACATTGTTCCTACCTAGAAGGAGTTTAGTGTCTCATGAACAGAGTTCAGTGCACACTTTTTGGAGATGAAGAAGATCCTCTTCATTGACTCCTGAGAAGGATTATGGGAGCTGCACTTTACACAGGGAAAGGAGGATAGCTGATCTCAGTATCCCCATCCTCACGGGTAGGGTAGATACTTCAAGATGTTTTTACCAGAAGTAACAAAGGATCTGAACTGCTTCGGTGATGCTGAACAGGGCAAAGTCCATGAGAGATTCTTAAGGTCTCTAAGTTGGGGCAGGGCTTAGGATTAGGGTTAGGGTTTCTGACTGAAATCATCTAACTATTATTTAAACCCTACTACGGAGGCCACTGCAATGCTAAATTCTCATGATAAAAGCCATTAAGAATAAATGCATCGAGTGTCCATTGGTCAGAAGTCCAAGCAGTATGGTCAATATGTTCCTCTCTAACCCTGGAAAAAACCTTTAAGAACAGCCAACATTTTTCACTCCAGTCTCTTGTGGTAACACCTGTGACTAGGGGAATGTATCAGTGTGGCAGCTGGGATGCTACTTGTGACCATTTGATCCCTATCCTTGACTTATTTAGCCACATGTTCCAATGATCTAAGCTAATCAGTCACAACTTACAACGAGAAAATTAATTTTGGATGACTGGGAAAGAAGTTATTTTAATGGAAACAACTGATACCATCCCAAAACAAATAGTTCTCTGAGAGTAGGAAAAAAATACCCTTGACTAGTATGCTGGAGATGTCTCTGGGACATTTTTAGTTACCAGCGAAGCCTTAAAAGTGAATTCCCCTTGCTATTTTTTTCAGTAGATTCATCCTACTCACCCCCTATCATGTTGCTCTCTTGTGAAATCTTGGCCATCATGCAATGGGGCTCACTGAGCAGATGGTCAAGATTGTTGAGATGCCAGGGAATGAGCATGTGCTTGACATCTGAGGGTCATGGCCTTGATTTCTCTCCAGGAAGGACAGCTTGAATGTCTGGCAACAGCCCTGATGTTTTGAAAGATTATATATAGAGAGAGATAGATCACGAATGCTCCACTTAAGACAGGGCCACTTTGAAACCGTTCACATCTAATCACTCCTTCTTAGCACAGTAAGACACCAAAGCAAACCAGAGGTGAATTGTTTTCAGGGAACAGAAAACAGTTACTTGTATGGACTCATAATTAGGTCACAACATTTCCTATAAGTAGTTAAAAGTGTGGACAGGAACAAGATGGAAATAGATTGTTCTGAAGACATGATCAGACATGGACTTGTGATATACAGGCATGATGTTTGTATTCCAGCCCTACCTACCATCAGTTCAAACCTAGTTTCTAGTTTTGAATGTCTCTGTACATTCTTTTTCCATTATTGTCTTTGTATATCCTACTAAGTCTTCTAATCTGCCTGGCAAATGACACAAAACTCGGAACTGAATGAAAATGTCTTGGATTACAGACTCATGATACAAAAAAGAAAGTTGACAGAGTAAAAAGGTGTGTCAGATTTAGTAGGACAACAAGGAAACTTACATGCTTGGGTTCAAGAAATCAATTGCACTGGTACAGATTGAGAAAGATAAGACTTCAACAATATTACATATGAAAAGAGCCCTTGGAGTTTTGGTGGGCTGCAAGTTCAATGAATGTGACATAACAGTCACAAAATCTAATGTGAACCCAAGTTGGATTTATGAAAGCATAGTCTCCAGAAAAAAAAAAGATGGCAATATTCTGATCAGGTCAGACCACATATGGGATATTGTTTTCCATTCTGGGACTAACTTTTTCATATAATCAATGAACTAGAATTGAGGTTCTGGGTTTACACAGACATAATTCAATCTTGGTGATGTCTCAATTCTTTGACTCATTCCCCTGCAGGGAGCGTCTGAGTAGAGTTCATTTTAGACCTCTGTAACAGTGGCATCAAACTCATATAGAAACAGCTCCTTGCAGGCAATTTATCAACTTAGAAAACCACAATTTAACATTATTTATGTGGTATTATATTCTTATTGATTGTGTTAAACATTTCCCAATTACATTTTATTTTAAACATTTCCCAATTACATGCTGACTCTCTGTGGGAGTCTGGCTGGCTGTTTTCACCAGCTGAGTTTGACACTTTTGATCTATAGAAGCTTTAAAGGAAAGGTTAAAAGAGCCCTTGGCTCCTATGCAAACCCTCATGCTAGAAACACATAGAATACAGGATGGAATTTATTTAGCCCAACAGCAAATGGAAAACACGAAAGGTTCACAACCAGCCTGCAAGAATCTAAGGCAACTTCCCTGTCCTCTCTTGAGATCCCAGCATTCCATGGGACCTACAGAGTCTTCAAGACTAATAGTGAGTCCCCTTGAAGGATAAAATAGTTGGGACTGAAGGTTGGCCCTTTTCCCTCTAATAACTTTCCATTCCCCACAGGGTGATATATAGACTGAAGGCACTATCTTGTGGTTGAGATTTCTGTGGAAGGGCAAAACAGGAAGCAGCTCAAGTGAGTGAAACTTGGTTCCCTCAGAACTGTTTAGGTCACATAACTTAATACTACTAATTAAAAACAATGTTTGGGTTTGCTCCTCCACATCATGGTCTCTACTTGGTCCTGGAACTTGGGATCACCAAGACTGTTTCTTCTATATCCAGGAGCTTTAGTACAGGAATTCCCTTGTTTGTTTGTCTGAGAACTTCTTGTTTGCTTTACCACTGTCTTCAGTAACTGATATCTTTTATTACGTGGCTCCTCCACCTAATGATCTACTGGTAGCTGAATGAAGGATGGACCAGTGTGGGGAAAGATGAGGCAGTAAATCCAAATCTCTGCAGTTCTTCTCTGACCTATCTCTCTCATCTCTTATCTCTTTCTACCTTCTAATGCTATGTCCACTCTACCTTTTCTAACAGCCAACTCTAAAAGTGAGGTTTAAGTACAGGTCTAGTCACCCCTCAAACAATGATCTTCAAACAGCAAAATTTAATCAATCAGTCTCAAGGTGAGCAGGTGCACCAGAACAAGGTTATTCATTGACACACCTTCAAGAAGATTGTTATCAAAGCCAGATCGAAATCTCAAATGTGTATCAATGGAACTATTTTAACCACTAATTTCCATGAGCCCCCTGGACATCTTGAAGAACTAGACATGTTAAAAATGGGACTCATTATTTTTACTTCAAAAATCCACACCCAGAGAAAGAACCATGGAATCAGAACACGGAATGAAGCAGACTATTTTCTTGTGTGTTATGTTTTGTTTTGTTTTTTCTCCTAGTTTCTCCCATTCATTTTAATTCTTCTATGCAACATCACTAATGTGAAAATGTGTTTAATAAGAATGTATGTATAGAACTCATTAAAGTTTGCATTCTGTCTCAGGGAGGAAGGAGAAGAAAATTTAAGACTTATGGAAGTGATTGTTGAAAACTGAAAACAATTAATTTAAAATTTTTTTTAAAAAACACCCTTCTTCAAAATTTTTACATTACTATTGAGGCTACCACCACGATCCCTTTCACTTAGGCTCACAACCTAGAGGTCATCTTCAATTCCTCATTCTCTGTCACTATCCATTTCCAGTCCTGTCAATTCTATCCTCATATCACTGGTACAAGCCTCAGGTCTGTACTATTGTAATAGCCTTCTGGTTGGTCTGCCTCATCTTTCCCTACTCAGTCCATTTTCTGTTCAGCAACCAACATGATCTTCCTAAAGTTCAGGTCTAACCCTTCACTCCCACTCAATGAACTTCAATTATTCAATCTTACTTTTGCCTCTTAGAATTCCTAGTTCAAATACAAAATTATCTCTTTTGATTTTTAAGTCCAGCCCCTTCCTACCTTTCCAGTTTTTTCACACTTTACTCATTTTCATGTATTCTATGTTTCAGTTGCATTCCCTGCTGTTCTTCACAACAAGATACTCCATGCCCCAAACTCTGTGCATTTTCATGGTCTGTCCATCATACCTACCTAGAATATTCTCCCTCCTCACCTTTACCTCCTGGCTTCTCTGGCTTCTTCCTTCTATGTTCTGCAAGAAGTCTTTCCTGGCCCTCCTTATGCTAGAACCTTTCTGCCAATGTTGCCTCCCATCTATCCTGTATACTTCTTGTATATTCATAGTTATTCTCATGTTGGTTCCCCCATTAAAATAGATCTCCCTTGAGGGCAGACACCTTTTTTTCACTGTATTCCCACAATTTAGCACAGTATCTGACTCAGAGTTAGTACTTAAGAAATGCTTGTTGACTGACTATGGAAAGACGTCTTTAGCACCAAGATAACAGTCTCATTCTTTAACCTTGTTATTCTTACCAAGATCACTCCTGGTTACTCAGTCTACATCATGACATTGACACACTATAACAGATTCAAAGGAGGGCAGCCCAGGTGGTAAAGACTCTTAAAACAATGCCAAGGGAAGAATAGTTGAGTGGACTGAAGGTAATTAGCCTGTAGACAATAAGATTTGGAAGGGATTTAATTCAATCTTCAAGTATTTAAAGGGATATAGTAGGATAAAAGAATTTGACTTGTTTTATTTGGCCCAAAAGGGCAGAACCATGAACAATGAGTACAAGTGGCAGAGATAGAGTGTAAATAGATATGTCCTAACAAATGGAGCTATCCAAAAATCTCTCTCCCTCCCCTGTAACTTGAGCTCTTCAAGAAGAAACTGGATGTAACAGTAACACTGTGAGATAACTGATTTTGATAGACTTAGCTCTTCTCAGCAATGCAGTGATCATTTTAAGTCAGTTCTAAAAGACTCATGATAGAAAATTCTATCCACATCCAGAGATATGGAGTCTGAATGCAGATTGAAGCATGCTATTTTCTCTTTTTTATTGTTGTTTTTTCTTTGTCATAGTTTTTCCCTTTTGTTCTGATTTTTCTTTCACAATATAACTAATGTTTCATATGATCATACATGTATAGTCTATATCAAATTGTATGTTGTCTTGGGGAAGGGGAAGGGGACAGAGTAGGGAAATTTAGAACTCAAAATCTTATAAAAGTCAATGTTGAAAATGAAAAATTAATTAATTAATAAAAAAGAAGAAACTGGATGACCACCTGTCAAGGATCTTATAAGAGAAAATCCCTGAAGAATTGTGAGTGGAGTCAATGACCTCTAAAGACCCTTTCAATGCTGAGTTTCTGTGATCTACGATTTTATAGCCTGTTATAAACATTGATATGCTTTGGTAGCAGGGGAGGACAAGGGTCATGGAAATTCTGCACTGATACAAGCAGGGGCATGCTAGTAAATGTTTAACAACTGACTCTCCTGGGGAGGAATAAATTGGTATATGCATAGCAAACTTTTAAGTATTCACACAGGGGCATGAATTGTGAAGTTTGCAAAATGAAGGATGGCTTGTCTAGACCCTCTTTCTCAAAGCAAAGTAAAAGTTCTCAAACAATTCACCAAGAGTTAAGGGGCCCAAGGAGAGAGCAGCAGAGTCATGGTGGTGAAGTCCAAGTAATGAAATATGGCTTACTCTACTATCAAATATTCCCTAACTGACAGTAGTAACTGGAATGCAATCATTCCCTTGCTAGGAATCATTGTCCCAGGGGATGAGGGAATAAGGTATGGATAGGAGCCAAAACCAATATTTACAACTCTAGGAAAAAGTAAGAATCTCATTCTTTTATTTCCTTAAAGCCATAGCCTAAAGAAATTTCAAAGAGCAACAAGTCTATTGGGTTAAACCCTAGGTGAAGGTAGTAATGTGGAATGGGAGACATGGGAAGCAGCAGCAGATGGTTATGTAGTAGAGGATGCTAATGAAGCCAGCCCCTGTGACTGTGTTTTCAAACCTTTCATGAGAACAGACTGTTTGAAGTAATAAAACAGGGACCCACAACACAATGGGACATAAGGGTCAGCTCAGGCAGTAAATTTAAGAATTGTTTCTACCTAAAGCAGGGTATAAGCAATGCCTCTGTAGCTACTGTTATTTCCTTCTAAGTAAAAATAGGAGACCATCCTCAAAGATTGATGGACTGTGACTTATTTCCTAACTGAGCAGTCTGGATTGACATTAAAACAAGCCCTCTATTTTTTTGTCTCATTTGCCTTCTTGTAAAGCAAGCCTATCTGCCCCCTGAAGTACCTTGCCTAGTTAAAGGAAGGTGGGAAAGAGAGTGAAGGGTATATACTGAAAAGAAGTAGACAACTCAGATCTGATCGCCAATCCTAGATCAGAAAGACATTTCAAGTGAAATAGCTGTCAAAGAAAGATTCAGTGTGATTTCCTGGTAGATTTTTAAGGGAGAAAGAAATCAAGAAATCCACACTGAATCACAATTCCCACTCTTCTAATCTAAGACTTTCTACGTGGCTCCAGCGAAGATGTCACTGCCTACCTCAAACCACTGAGTCTAGGACCCAGAATGTCAACTAAGTCATATTTCACTCACACTTCCTACCCATTGCTAAAAATAAGCAGTCCTCCCACACAACTCTGCCTGATGAGATATTTCAAGCCACCTGGCACCTGGGACAGTTCCCCAACTGTTTTTCTCAGGAACTCCTGAAGCTGAAAACCACTTGTACATCAGCAAAGCAATGTTTAGGGGCTAAGAGCAGTGCCCATACTGTAACCATTTTGTTAAGAGTCAGCCAGTTAGGGAAAGAATTTTTACAGCTAATGTCGGTAATAAAGGTCTCATTTCTAGAATATATAGAGAACTGAGTCAAATGTACAAAAATATAAGTCATTCCCCAATTGATAAATGGTCAAAGGATATGAACAGGCAATTTTCACAGGAAGAAATTAATGATATCTATGGTCATATAAAAAATGCTC
>CM053769.1:198260567-198386113 GCA_028658325.1 Potorous gilbertii
AAATGTTGGAGAGGATGTGGGAGAGTGGGATACACTGTTGGTGGAGCTGTGAGCTGATCCAACCATTCTGGAGAGCATTTGGAACTATGCCCAAAGGGCTACAAAAATGTGCCTACCCTTTGACCCAGCAATAGTGCTTCTAGGACTGTATCCCCAAGAGATCATAAAAATGAGAAAGGGTCCCACATGTACAAAAATATTTATAGCAACACTCTTTGCGGTGATCAAAAACTGGAAATCAAGGGGATGCCCATCAATTGGGGAATGGCTGAATAAATTATGATATATGAATGTAATGGAATACTATTGTGCTATAAGAAATGAAGACTTCAGAGAGGCCTGGCAAGACTTATATGAACTAATATTGAGTGAAAGGAGCAGAACCAGGAGAACTTTGTGCACAGCAACGACCACAGTGTGCAAGAGTTTTTCTGGTAGACTTGGAACTTCATTGTAATGCAAGACTTAAAAAAAAAATCCCCAATGGTCTTCTAAGGCAAAATGCCTTCCACATCCAGAGAAAGAACTATGGAATTCAATCGCAGAATGTAGCAGATCATTGCGTGTGTGTGTGTGTGTGTGTGTGTGTGTGTGTGTGTGTGTGTGTGCTGCGTTTTGGTTTGTTAGACGATTGCTCTCACTCATTTTAATTCTTCAACGCAGTATGACTATAGTGAAAATGTATTTAATAGGAATATATGTGTAGAACCTATACAAAATTGTATGCCAACTCGAGGAGGGAGGGGGGACGTAGCGGGGAGAAAGGGGAAAATAATAATCTAAGTTATATGGTAGTTATGTACAACCCTGAAAATAAATAAAATTAATTAATAATAAAAAAAAAGAGTCAGCCAGTTAAGCAACAAGTGTTTATAGAGCATTTAACTATATGCCAGAAATTATGCTAAACTCAGGGGATACTCCCAAAAAAAGGCATACACAATTCCTTTACCCTCAAGGAGCTCACATTTTTAATGGGGGGAGGGGAGAAACAACATGTAAATAATTAGATATATACAAGATAAATACAGAGTAGATGGAAGGAATCTGAAAGCAGAAGGTATTAGCATGCAGAAGGGACTAGGAAAGGCAACTGTAGTAAAAACAAACGACAAGAAAACAAACCAGTACACACCCACAGTACATAGGACAGGACCTAAAGACTACCTGAATATTTGACCATTTATCAATGGGTATTGGGCAAGATACTTTCTAATTGGATTTGGTCACAGGGACCCCTAAAGAGAAAGTAACCAAAACTATATGGACTTCTCTAGGAGCTTCAGATAATTTTAAATATTATTTAATAATTTTTAATATTATTTAATAATAATAAGGAATCATATTAGATATAGATTGAACCTTAGAGATTACTTAGCCCAATTTTATTTTACAGATGAGGAAACTGAGAGTGAGAAGTTATTTGCCCAAGGTTGCACAGGAAGTAAATAACGGAGCTGAGATTTGAACTCAAATCCTTTCATAAGAACTGACTCAATACGAACTGTTGCTAATCCTTAGGCCGCTAGGTGAGGGTGGCTGTGACTTGGAGTCAGGAAGACCTGAGTTCAAATCTAGCCTCAGACACTTATTAGCCGCATTCCCTGGGTGAGTTACTTAATCCTATTTGCCTCAGTTTCCTCATCTGTCAAATGAGCTGGAGAAGGAAAAGGGAAACCACTCCAGTATCTTTGCCCAGGAACCCCTAAAGGGGGGTCACAAAGAGTTAGACACAACTGAAATGACTGAACAACTATGATCCCCAAAGAGATTTGAAATCTATTCGGGGACCAAAACTGGGAAGGTAGCAATAATAAAGAAGTAAACAAATTCTATCAATTCCCTTTCTTTGGAATTTGATGCTCGTCCTAAGCTCCAGGTACTAAGCGACACAGGGCATGAGCGAGAAACACTAACCTCTAATCCTGCATCTGTGCCCACCTGTTCAACTTTGCCAGGCATTCTGCTATACTGCCTGGAGAAATCTGTACCCTGAAGCACTTCTTCCTGACTGATGACTCCCTCCCTAGGGCTACTATTTTAAAAAGGAGTCTAGCCATGCTTCACCTCACTCATGCTTCTTGGAATTCTTTCTCTGTCTTTTCCTAGCCTGTGTCCCAGATCCTCCATTAAAGTGTATGATCCTCGAGGGGAGAGGCTGTTTTGATTGCTTGTGTTTATATCTCTAATGCTTAGCATAGTTGGTGACACCTGGTGAGTATTTAATAAATGTCCATTCATGGGGGAGGTGAGGGAGAGACAGGGAGGAAAGGAGGGAGGGAGAGGGAGAAGGAGAGGGAGAGACAGAGAGAGAGAGGGAGGGAGAGAACACATATACATACAAATATATTAATATGTTTATGGACATATAAATATTTTGTAAATTTTGTTATTATTGTTCAATCATGTTCTACTCTTGACCTTATTTGGGGGTTTTCTTGGCAAAGATATTAGCATAGTTTGTTATTTTCTTCTTCAGCTCATTTTATAGATGAGAAATTGAGGCAGAAAAGGTTAAGGAACTTGCCCAAGGTCACACAGCTAGCAAGTATCTTGAGGCCAGATTTAAGCTCAGGAAAATGAGACTTCCTAACTCCAGGTCAAATACTCCACTGTAACAACTAGCTGCCCCTATTTTATAAATATGTACATAAAATACATACACATGCATATATGTTTTTCTCTCTCTATGCCAGCTAAATAAACACAGCCCCTGACTTTGAAATTGATATTGTCTTCCTGATCCAATCCCTCCAGCCTCCACATCAGGAGCCACTTGAGCCCTGTCTCTTTCCAGGACTCTCCACTGTCCTCTCCCCCAAAGCTCTGGGACCCATCCTACACCCAGGCAAGGGACACATAAGGTGTCTTGAATCCATAACTTAAGCAGAACCATCAGCCTCCCAGCTTACCTAATACTCTGTTTCTAGGGGTGTTAGAACTGATCCTTTGGCCCAATGTCCATCCCAGGAACAGTACCCCTGCCTTTGTAGAATCACAGAATGTTAGTGCTCAATGGGACCTTTCAGATCCCTTTACTGTCTCATGTGAGCGGGGAGGAAACTGAGCCCAAACTCAGAAAGGAATTTGTTCAAGGTTACACGGAGACACAGCTTAGACTAGTGCTTGGAAAGTTGGCCTGGCAGCCATGAAGACGCGGGTTTAAGTTTTGCTTCTAAGCCATACCAAACATGACCCAGGACAAGTCATTGAACCGCTCAGTATTCTAGGCAATTCTCAGGTAGCTCTTCTCAAATTTTTCTCAGCAATAGAACCCTTCAGTAAAACAAAACTTTAAAAAAACTATTGTAGTAAAAGCTTCTATAATTATTGTTTATTTTTAGTGCATACTCTTAAGCAACAAGGTTCATTTTTAAAATGGGGAAAGGGGCATATTTCCATTCTCCTTGTGACTCAGTTTGAGAACTACTTTTAGGATTGGAAGCTGCAGAGGTAGTACCAACCTGCACTGGAAGAGTGCATTCTCTCACCTGGGAGTTCCCTAGACCAATAAAATCACAGGTCTGGTACTAATCCCCATCCCTTAGACAGTGAATAAGGGACATAGTCTAACTCCAAGTCCAATGCTTCTTCCATTATACCAGTCTTATTTACCTGTTCCTAACTCCTTGTCTGGTATCCAATTTCCTAACTGGTGTCTACCTCTAACACCCCAGGAAACCGTATTCCAATCTCCTGAACTCTAGCCTCCCATGCCTGGATCTCTGTTATCTGATGAGGGGCCACCCACAGCACCACCTTCTGTTACCTGCTTTCAGTCTCCTCTGCCACTGTGTACCCTCCTCCCCCATCTTCCAAGATGGGTACCTTTGCTCACTGTCTGATGCTGACCTTCAACCTTTCTGGCCTCTCAGGTATTGCCTGCTACTGAAACCTACCCCAATAACCTGCCCAACCCCAATAAGATCTCTTTAGCTAATTTTGGTGCCAGTCAAGTGTCATTTCTGACAAGCACTACAATGCTAGAGTATTATTTCCTAAACTAGAATGCATTGTCTACCTGAAATAGGACAGGCCTGGAGAGATCCACCAGCACTTCTGAGGCAGGTTCCTATATGACCACCTTCCTCAACTGAAGCTCTGGTGATGATAAAAAAGGAAAGAAGGATAATTGAGACCATAAGAGGAAGGGAATAAAGCATTTATATAGTGTCTATTTTTTGTCAGGTACAATGCTAAGTGCTTTACAAAACTGTGATACCTAAACCAGGAAGCGTAAAAACAGAGAAAGAAAATTATAGACCAATTTCATTAATGAATATGGATGCAAAAATCCTAAATAATATTCTGGCTAGAAATCTACAACAATATATCACAAAGGTTATACATGTGACCAAGTGCAGAAATGGTTTAACATAAGAAAAACTATTAACATACTTGATTGTATCAATAACAAAAGTAATAAAAATCATATGATTATATCAATAGATGCAAAAAGGCTTTTGATAAAATGATACTCATTTCTATTAAAAAAACACTTATCAGCATAAGTGAAAATGAATTTTTCCTTGTAAAGAAAAAGAGCACCAACCTAAACCATAAGCAAACATTATTTGTAATGAAGATAAGCTAGAAGCCTTCCGATTAAAATCAGGAGTGTTGAAACAAGGATTCCTGTTATCACCAATGTTATGCAATATTGTATGAGAAGTGTTAATATATAATCTCTATTTGATTGTTTGCCATCTTGGGGAGTGGGGAGGGAGAAAAAAGTTTGGAACTCAAAATCTTATAAAAGTGAATGTTGAAAACTTTCTTTACAAGTAATTGGGAAAAAATACTATTTTAATTGGGAAAAATGCCATTTTTAAAAAAAGAAATATTAATAGACATCAGAGAAGAAAAAGGGATTAAAGGAATTAGAATGGGTATTGAGGTAATAAAACTATCTCTTTGTGGATGATATACTGATATATTCAGAAAATTTTAGAGTTTCAACCAAAAACTATAGACATATAAAATACCTAGGAATATACCTGCCAAGAAAAACATAGGAACTACATGAACGTAATTATAAACAATTTTATACAAATAAAGTCAGACTTAAATATCTGGAGAAATATTAATTGTTCATGGCTGGACAGAGCCAATACAATACATAGAAGTAAATGATTATAGTAACCTAGTGTTTGATGAGAAGAATATTGACATTAATGGAATCAAGAAATGTGATGGGAGGCTAGTATGGAGAGAAGGAGAGGTTCATTGACTTCATCCCTTCCTAATATCAGACACTATGAGAAACAAAATGGATTATCTCATAGTGCTATGTAGGTCTTGTTTAAGCTTAAATTCTTCATTCATAAGTCTGATAGGCAATATGTTCCATGTTCTAATTTCCTTATATCTCCCTTAATGTTTAGGCTATGTGTCTATTTTTACCTTACCAAGATAGTGTCAGATTTTGGTCTATGTCCAATTTCTGCCATACTGCTTTCCAGTTTTCCCCACAATTTTTACTAAATAGTGAATTCTCATCCCCAAAACTTTCTTGAATGGACTCCGTGCTACCCTCACTCAGCATAGCCCTAATTTAGGTCTCGACTACAGTAAGTCTCTATTCATGCTATCGGATTTTGGAAAAAGGGCCATAAAATCTATAGTAAAGATGTTTAAGTTAATAAACTCAACAAAGAATCAATGTTTAAGGGTCTTTGAAGGCAGTGCAGTAGGAAGCCAGTATAATGTATCTGAGAAGCATTTTATTAAATCAAATTAAAATCCACTCTCCTCTTACTAATTTTTAATTTCCATTTCTCCATCCATGAAATATGGATGAAATATCTAGTTCTAAATCTAGAATCATATGGTCTTGTGTATTGTCCTAACTCTGTCATGCAAGGAACCTGGGATTCCAATGTTGAACAGACCTTTCCAATTGAGTACTTCTCCTCCCACCCTCCAAAAGGAGGGAAAAATCACCAGGAGCTCTGACCCAATTCCAGATTCAATCGTCAAAAAAGAAAGAGCAAGTCCCAGCTGCAGCATGCTGGGCTCTGTCACAGATTCCGCCTGGGCGACTGCATGCAACAGAGGGGTCAGGCGCAAGCGGTAATTTACAAGCTGCCTCCACCTGCAAGTGTCATAAAGGGAGCCCATAAGCAATTAGGCTCTTCTAATCACTTAATTCCACTTTAAATCTCTGCAAGAAGAACGCAATAATGATGTAGCCCTGAACTGGCTGGTCCTTGGCTCATCTTCAGCCAAGCAGAATCCTACAGAATTTTATAAAATGAATTTTAAAAAGTCTTTTCCAATGTCTCATGAACTGTAATTCAGGCCCAGCAGGGTCCTAGAAGATAGGTGAGGACAGGAAACAATTTGGACTTCCTTTTTCCCCTCCCCTCAGCACAAAACCCAAAGCTCTCAAAGGCCCCACTTGCCAGGATTTTGATTTTAAAATGGAAATGAGATCTTGTGCTGTCCATCACTATACCCAAAGGGCCCAAAGCTATCTTTTGCAAGGCCCTGGATCTGAGACCCAATGCCATTCCCCTGTGCTTTAAGTCATGCTCACTTCAAGGCATCACTTAAACATTTAAGCTATGATAGAAGTGTGTGTTCGTCCATCCTTGCTGAAGAAAACCATGCCATCAGAAAAATAATGACATGACTAGCACTTGACTTTGTTTGAGTGAGGGAGGGCTATACTGGTCACTGTCCAGAGCCATCTGAATCCAGTGACCAGATATTCATCAGGATGACTGGAGATGACCCAGGATGAGGCAATTGGGGTTAAGTGACTTGCCCAAGGTCACACAGCTAGTGAGTGTTAAGAGTCTGAGGTGAGATTTGAGCTCAGGTCCTCCTGACTCCTGCACTGGTGCTCTATCCACCATAACACCTAGCTAACCCTATGACAGAAATGAGAGAAAGACTGGAAAAAATCCATGTAATCTCTATTTGGGATTGGTTTTCCCAAGAAGGGTGAAAGAGAAGGAGGATTACTAAGAGAACTAGAACTACTCCCTCTTTCTGGGGGTTATACCGTCCTGCAGTCTCTGACTTGCAGGGTGCCATGACTTCTGATACATGCAATACTTTTGAGATGTGAGAAGGGTTCAGAAGACATCATCAAAGAGGCAGCTGTTGCTTAAATGGTGTTAGTCAACACTGTCCAAACTTCTGAGCCTTCTGTGTCCTCAGGTCACAGTATGAACCAATACACATGACTTCTCCAGGGATGGACAATGCACAAGGAAATGTAAATGCAGTCACACACAGAGAGCCACCAGCATCATCAGTCCCTCCCCCCACCCCTTGGCTACTGGACTCCACTGTGAAGATACCTCCCCTGGCACTCTCTCTCTTTCTCTTTTCTTAAAGAATAATCAGCTCTATTTCAAGGCTATATAGTGAGCCAGTGTATACATATCAGGAAAGAAACACTGATTCTATCAGTATTTAAATGTACTGGCAACAGGCATCCCTAACATTACAGACAGACGCCCTCTTCCTCAGGGCCTTTGATGGCAGCTGTTTCTGTTTCTCCCCCACATCTCAGCTGCCCTGCCTTTCTGATGGAAAACTTTCCATTGAACTTTCCAAAGCAAGTTGTTCAATCATTTCAGTTGTGCCTGACTCTTTGTGAACTCATTTGAGATTTTCTTGGCAAAGATGTTAAAAATTTGTCATTTCCTTCTTCAGTTCATTTTATAGATGAGGAAACTGAGGCAAATAAGGTTAATTGACTTGCCTAGGGTCACACAGATCTTAAGTATCTGAGGCCAAATTTGAACTCGAATAGACTCTTTTTGACTTCATTCCTGGCACTCTTCCCACTGCACCACCTAACTACCCAAAGCAGTAACACATTTCAGATATTTTGCACTTAACTCTCCTTCCCTCTTTGGTCTTACCATTAACAAAAGTTATATTAACTTCTGTTTATTCATGAATTTTTATGATTTATTAAATAATTCTTGCTGTGAACAAATATCATACTTTAGATTACTTACTATCTAACCTCTCCTGGTCTCAGTTTTTCCATGTGTAAAAATAAGGAAGTGAGACTAGATGATCACAATATAATCAAGTTTGAATTGGAAAGGGACTCAGAAAGAATCTAGTCCAACTTCATCATTTTACAAATGATGAAACTAACACTAATGACAGAAGACTAATAGGTAGCCAAGTCACTCTTAGATACCTTCTAGCTTCAACATTTTATGATGCTATTTTCTTCTGTAAGTCATCTAAATAATAAAGGATTTTATGTGTCCCATGGTCATTCACAACTCAAGAACTTCAGAAGCCAGCTTTGCTAAGTAAAAGTCAAGAGAATGGATTCAATTTAACTTTTTTTTGGTGGGGAGCATCTGCTATAAAATCCACCAAAACACTTCTGAACTTCAGGACCCTACTCATGGTTGTTTTTTTTTAACTTTGAGTCCACATATTGTATACATACAGAAAAATGCAAATCTTAGAGCTAGAAGCTACTATCAAAATCAAGGAACCTATCTTCCTCATTGTACAGAGGGAGGTATGAAGGCTCAGAGAAAGGCAGTGACTTGTTTGAGGTTACACAGCTAGTGAGTCGCAAAGGTAATAGTTGAATTTTAAGTCTCCTCACTCTCAATCTATCCTTTTCACACATGATGCTGCCTCTCTAGGGTACCCATGAAATCTAAAAACACATACATGCACACAGAATTAAAGCTATTTCAGAATCCAAAAGAAAATCGATGAAAGCAAACTTTGGTTAGCACTAAGTGCTGCCTAAATGTTGAGCAATACTCAAGAATGTCATAGATAGATCTAAGAAATAAAAAGCAGCAAAGTTGGAGAAATGAGAAAAAAAGAGGAAAAAGGAAGGAAGAAATAAAGTTCTCACCTTTAACTGATGTTTTCATTTTTTTAATTACTCAAATGTACATTAACTCATTTACTTTCCCCAGAGAAAACATACATAGAACAGGTAATATTTTGGGGGTTATATTTATTTTATTTCTCTTATCACTGGCATAATTTTCTTTTTTTAAAAGTTTTTCCTCAATTACATGCAAAAACGATTTTAAGACTTTTTTTTAAAATATGAGTTTCAAATTTTCTTTCACCCTCTCTCCCCTCCCCTTCTGAGAGAGTAAGCAATCTGATATGAGATATACAAATGCAATCACATAAAATATAAAACATTTATTATATTGTGGAAGAAAACAAAAAAAGGAAGCAAGGAGGGAAAAATAGTATGCTCTGATCTGCATTCAAACTCCATAATTTCTGTCTCTGGAACATTGCTATTATTGTATACAGTGTTTACTGGTTCTGCTCACTTCACTCTGCATCAGTGCATGTAAGTCTTTCTAGGTTTTTTTTGAAATCACCCTACTCATCATTTCTTATAGCATAAAAGTATTCCATCACTATCAAATACCACAACTTGTATAGTCATCCCCCAACTTCTGGGTACCCCTTCAATTTCCAATTCTTTGCCACCACCAAAAAGAGCTGTTATAAATACCGTTGTACAAGTAGGTCCTTTTCTCTTTTTTTCATCTCTTTGTGACAGACCTAGAAGTGGTACTGGTAGATCAAAGAATATGAACAGATTTATAGCTTTTCTGGAATAATAGAGCAGGTAATATTGCCCCTGTTTTAGAAGTGAGAAAACTGAAACCCCAAAAGTTTAAGAGACTTGCTTGAAATAACATGCTAGTTAGTAAACTGGTCAGGATTAAAGTAGAGGCAATATAGTAAAGTAGATCAAACATCTTAGAAAAGTTAGGCTTGAGTCTGACAATAATTAGTCTTATTTGTAAGCATAAAACTTGTTGTTGTTCAGTTGTAACCAACTTTCAATGACCCCCTTTGAACTTTTCTTGGGAAAGATATTAGAATAGTTTGCTATTTCCTTCTCCTGATCATTTTAGAGATAAAGGTAGAGGTAAATAACTTGCTCAGGGTTGCACACAGCTAATAAGTGTCGAACTCAGGTCTTCCTGACTCCAAGTCTAGAGCTCCATCCACTGCACCACCTAGCTGCCCCTGCATAAAGCACCATACTGTTATTCTGCCATTAAAAGCTTTCAAAATACTATGCCAATAGAATATGTCAACATATCAAAGATTTGTAGGTTCCAGCCAGTGCAAAGCTTCAAATTCATGCCCAATAATAGATTTTAACTAGACTGGTCCTCAGGTGACACACAACCTTAAAAGATAATCACCAAAATCACAGAAGCCCAAGATGGTATAAGCTCAAGATGGCTTAAAAAATACTTAGTGAGTGATCCCATTCTGTCCCATATCCTACAACAGATTGTCCCCTCAATCATTCCTACCCTCTCATCTACCTTCAATCCCTTCCTGTGTATTGGCTGCTTCCAGACTGGATACCCAGGTCCCCCCATCCTCTCAAAAGACCCTCACTTGATTCATCCTTTCCCACAACCTATTTTCCCATAATTCTTTTGCCTTCTGTGACTAGATTCTTTGAGAAGGCTATCTACAATAGATGCCTCTACTTCCACTCCTCTCACTCTCTTCTTAACTCTCTATAGTCTGGTTTTCAACATCATCATTCAACCAAAACTGCTCTCTTCAAAGTTAACAATGACCAAATTCAATCACCTGTTTTCCTGCCTAATTCTTCTTACCTTCTCCCTAGCCTTTAACTCTATAGATCACTCTTCTCTTTGATACTTTCTTCTGTCTACGTTATTGAGGTAGTACTCGCTCCTGGTTATCCTCCTATTTATCTGCCTAGTCCTTCTCTGTCTCCTTTGATGGATCTTCATCCCGGTCACATCTGCTAATCATGGGTGATCTATAGGGCGCTGTCCTGGGCTTTCATATCCTTTTTCTCCCTCTGTACTCCTTCATTTAGTGATGTCATTTGCTTCCAATTATCATCTCTATACTGATGATTCTCCAATCTATTTATCCTCCCCTCACCTTTCTGCTAATCTCCAGTCTGCCGTTTTCAATTGCCTATTAGATGTCTCAAAATAAATGTCCTACAGACCAGAAGTGTCAAAAACACGTGGTCTGTGGGCCACATGCAGCCTGCAGTACTCCCCAGTGCAGCCCAAATTAGATTAAAATGTAATGGGAAAATATTTAGCAAAATAAAAAGTGCAATAAAATAGGTAAAATCATATTTTAAAACTCAGTCAATATGTGACCCACAGGGATCCTTATGTACAGATTAGTGGCCCTCTTTCTATTTGAATTTGACAACATTGCTATAAACATCTTAAACACAGCATGTCAAAATGGAATTTATTAGTTTTCTACCCAAACCTCCTCCCTTCCAACCTTCTCTATGATTGTTGAGGGTACTAATACTCTCCCAGGCTCCCAACTTAGATATTAGTCATAACTCCTTAGTTTCCCTTATCCTTCTCTGCCCCTGTATCCAATCTGTTACTAAGACCCATAGTAGACTTTACCTTGTTTTTTAAATTAAGTTTATTTATTTATTTTTAGTTTACACCATTTAATTCCACAAGCTTTTGAGTTCCAAATTTCCCCCTTTCCCATGACAGCATGCAATCTGATATAGGCTCCTATATATACATTCACATTCAACATTTTTTCACATGAGTCCTGTTGCAAAGAAGAATTATAACCCATGGAATGGACTACAAGAAAGAAGAAACAAAACAAACAGACAAAAAAGAAAACAAATAGTCTGCTTCCATCTGCATTCAGACTCCAAAGTTCTTTCTCTGGATGTGGATGGCATTTTCCATCATGAGTCTTTTGGAGTTGTCTTAGAACCTTGCATTGCTGAGAAGAGCCAAGATTTTACCTTTTTAATATCTCTCAGACATGCCCCCTTCTCTCTTCTGCCACTCCTTTTGTGCAGTCCCTTAGCTCCTCTTGCCTGGGCTATTGCAATAGCCTGAGAGTTGGTTGCTTGCCACAAGTGTAGTTAGTCCAGTCTATTCTCTGCTTAGCCAACAAAGTGATTTTCTGAAAGCATAAATCTGACTATGTCACTCCTCTATTCCATAAATTCCAATAACTTTCTATCACTTCCCAGATCAAACTTAAAAATCCTTTTTTGGTATTCAAAGTCCATTATAACATAGCACCCTACCTTTGTACCTTACACTTTCCCATATACTCTTCCACCCAACGACACTGACCTCCTTGATGTTCCTTGAACAAGACACTCCAACTCCGGGCATTTTCCCTGACTGTCTGTCCCTTGTGCATGGGACCTCTTAATCTCTCTGCAGTCTTTGACAATGTAGATCAGTCTCTTCTCTTTGATACTTTCTTCTTTCTAGCTTTTTGAGATAAGTTCCTTCAAGCCCCAGCTAAAATTCCATCTTTTATAGGAAACCTTTACAAATCCCTCTTAACTTTAGTTCCCCCTCTTGGTTGAATATTTCCCATTTACCTTGTATCTATATCTTGGTTGTCCATAGTTATTCTCTTTCCTCCATTAGACTATGAGTTCTTTGAGGGAAGAAACTGGCTTTTGATTTTCTTTGTATCCCTCGTGCTTAGTACAGAACCTGGAACACAGTAGGTGCTTAATAAATGTTTATTGACTGATTGACCTGTATGACTCAAAAGCAGGTCGGTGTCTGTGGTACCATTCAGAGAGTGACTCACGTTAAATTCATTCATACATACCCCCAACCCACATTTTCCTCTCCCCTATTTAAGTATTAGGTCACAGTTTCTTCCTACCCTTCTGGATGACCATTCTTTGGGTTCATAGCGACTCATGAAGGCAAATCTGCATCTATGGAGGAAGTTCACATTCCAACGACACTACAAGTCTTTTGATGTGTGAATTAATACCATTATCGTTACAATATTATTATTTTATCACTCTCATTATGAGTGTCTCCCATGGTGAAGGGTGGCTGGGCACTGCCAGAAGCTGCTTAACAGTCACTTAGTGACACAAGAATGCCAGAGCCAAAGGGTACCTTAGAGACCATGTAGTCCAACCCCCTCATTTTACAGGAGGGAGGAAAGCATAGCTAGATTATCTTTGTCTTATCTCCTTAGGCTGTATCCTGGAAGGAACCCATTGTTGTAAACTAGGAACTAGACCGTTTTCAATTCAGTCTTGGTTAATGGGATTGCAGGTGCTTAGTGCATCTCTGAGCAGAATATCAATCACCAATAAATATCTCATCTGCAGCCTCACCTTTCAATTAGCTCCATTCCCCATTTCCCTGTGACTTGGACAATCTCCTTAAAGAACAGTGTGTGTGGAGCATCTCTGGCAAGCCTCCCAGATCAATAATTTCAAGCGGTTCCAAAAAGAATTTTCAAGGCATCTTCATTGTTATTTTCAAAACCTTGGTTTCTCCAGAGAAAGTGGTTTTGTTTTCAAGATTTGACACTGCTGATTGCCAATAGATGACAAAGAAAAGGAAGATGTTGCTTGTGTATACCCTCAGGGAAATTAAAATTCATTGCCCTGGGATTCCTAAGCCTCTCAAGGACCAAGGAATGCCATTTTCCAAGTCTTCTCTTCTGGAAAGATAGAGCATTTCACCAACTGCTGCAAACACAGTGCTGTCAGATGGACTGCTTTGTCCTCTGCTGTTTGACTGCAGGCAAGGGAATTGTCCATGTTCAAGCGAGACCATCCGGACACAGTGAACATCCCCAAGGGTCTACTAGAATAAAGTACAAACCTATGTTCAATAGTCCCAAGACAGAGCAAAAAGTCTGTTTTGTCATGTTTCAAGCATATCGGTTAAATGTCTTAGTTACCCTACAAAGTCAAGGCTAGAAGGGGATAGAATTAGGAACAGGGCCAACAGTGAAACTAGAGCCCAGGAGCAAAGACCCTTAACCCAGATAGGTCAGCAGGAAGTAGGGAGAAGGGACCAATCAAATGCCAGATGGGTTCAGCTCAGTGAGGAATATAAGAAGTCTTTTGAGCTGTTCAGTATTGACTTTGAAGGTTTGGGATTATAGTTTCTTACAAACAACAAACCTGCCTGGGCCAGGGGGAGCTGTAACAGCCACATCAGTCAGCATTTCACTACATTCTCCTCTATGGGCCAGTTGGCTAGGGATGACAACTTTGGTAGAAATGAGCCATTTCAGAAGTACTGTACCTCTGAAGCAATTTCTGAAGAAATGAGCCATTTCAAAGGTATCTTTCATCAGTGGGGGACACTTTCCTCCAACAAAGCAGATTATAGCCCCTCACCAAATGTTTTATTTGTTTTGGTTTTTGTTTTGTTTTTTTGCTGCAATTTAAATACACACACATAGTGTCTTACACACTGATTACGAGTCCCTGTAAAACTCAGCTACTCCAATTCTTAAACGTCGCACAGCTTGGTGCTTATCTTGTGCTTGACCTAAATAGGGCCTGACATAACTTGCTTGCTTTTGGCAGATCAGGATCACCTCTAATATGAGAAGACATTAGGGTAAGGAAGACCCTATATGTGAGGCATTAGTGGGGAGTGGAAGGAGCGTTAGATCAACCAAGTGAGGTTAAATCCTGGTTCTAGAATATTGGCTGTGTTTCCTCATGTGAGTCACTTTCACCTCTCTAAGATTCAATTTCCTCATTTTCAAAATGGGCATAAGGACAATTATACTATTATATAATTATATATACATATAATTATATACAATAATTCTAATTATTAAATTATTATATAAATATAAGCTATTATTAATGCCTCCTTTAAATAACTCCTATGACTTCTTTATTGACAGACACATCCTCCCCTTTCCCCATTTCTACTTTCTCATATCTATCTGCTTATTGATTTAAGGGAGAAAAACTCTTCTGGCTTCCAAAGTACCTTTTAGTCTTATTTCCCATGATTTCTTATCTCATACCAGCTGCTCCCCCGAACTGGACATTCTCTCTTTCTCCTGTCTTCACTCACACATGTCATCTCCCATGTCTAGAATATTTTAGTTCTCATTTCTAAACCTTTATCCTCCTCCAAAGATTAATTCAAGTATCATCTCCCTCACAAAGTTTCCCTTGATCTCCTACTAACCTCCAACTGAAAGTGCTTTCCTTATTCTCAAATATAACCTGGAATACTTTATCTGGATTTGTTCTTTGCCCCCAACACATCCTACTTTGAACTATACTTATCTGTTCATATACTATATTGCCATCAGAAGAATATAAGCAACTTGAAGAGGGCACCAGGCTCATTTGATCTTTATGGCCCTATCATAGAACTGTGCCTGTAGTCCATGTTAAGTAAACATTGGCTAAACTGAATTGAACTGATCTGTAAATAATAATAGGACAAACAGTAGCAAGAAGCTGAATGAATTCTAGGGCATCAGACCATTGGACAATGGAAGCCCTTTCAGGGAGGGATGTGTGGGGGTAAAAGCTGCCTATACTGAGTTACCTGAGAGCCTAGGCTGAGAAGCCCATAACTTCCATAACTAAAGTCACTGGGCATTTGATCACTTCCTCAAAAGTAATTAAATCTGCTTGTTTGCTTTATATTTCCTTGTTAAATGATGAAAAGCCCCTACTAACAAGCTAAGGCACTGATATTTCACCAACCCAAACCCCACCCTGCTTTCTCCCAATTTACTTCCTATTTTTTCCTCTCAAAGGGATTGAGAGGCATTGTCCAGGACAGGGGTCTGCAAGCATCTGTCTGGGAAGAAAAGAATAAGAAACTGAAGTGGAGGGAGGGATAAAGGAAGGGAGTCAGTGAAAAACAGGCTGCTATACAGTACAGGATGAATTCCCAGAGAGGTATAATCTCCTGACAGTGATAAATAGGATCTAGTGTTCCTTTGTTTCATTGGAGGAGCTGAAAGCAGAAGGTCACATCTCTGCATGGAGTTTGAAATTCCCCAGGTTCTTAGAATGGAATGATGAGTCCTGTGTCACAGAGACTGTTTGGTAAGAGTTGTGCATGGTGCAGAAAGCAGCTAAAACTTGGAATCTTGAGACCTGGTTCAAGTTCCAGCTCTGTCACATATTAAGCAGATGATTTCATCATTGGGAACTTCATTTTCATTATTTTGTGATGTTTAAAAAGTTTGAGAAACACTGTTTCTGAATAATTAATCATTTTATTAATAATTCTAGTATTTATTAATAAAAGAAGTGAGTGGCACTCTCAAATGCCAAAGACTCCTCATGGTTATAGGTCCACAGTTTATCTATCTTTGGAAGAGTGGGTGATGCTGAAGGTGACAATCAATTCTGATTGGTTAACAATGAGAAAATGAACATTATTCATTTTAACAGGGGATATGGGACTTGGGATCACTCAAATTTTGGTCAAAGAGACTTATCAATTTCTATATCAACTGTCTGACAAAAGGGAAAATTCACATTTTCCCAGACCTGTCTGAGTAAACAATTAGTAGAAATCTACCCATTTGCCTAAACTTAGAATGTCTTCACTGTCTTTGATTAGATCTTAGCCTGAGTAAGTCTTTGCCTAAGATTTCCCACATTGGCTGATTTCTGAATAGAGGTAGAAAGAGAAACATCCTGGGTCCTAATTCAATAATTAGTTCTTAACATATGCAATAAATAATCATTTCTCTCAATTTCTTCCTGTGGCATGAAAGTGACACACATAGGCTCAAGAATTAGGCATGATTTAAGGAAGTGATTGTAGAACATTTATAAATAAACAAAATAAATAAATAAATAAATAAATAAATAAAAGAAATAACTCAAAAAAAAAAATGATCACATGAACTACAAACAAAGTAATTTTACTCTCCCAAAAATGAAATGTTGCTGTTAATTCTGTCAGTGCCTTGTTGTTTTTATATTGTACATATTTCATTCCATGTCAGAATAAAACCTCATATTTGCCCCTTTAAAAAAAAAAAAAAAAAGAATTAGGCATGATGAACGTAAAAAAAAGAAAAACTACTATATTGGAGGAATCTGCATCACTATTGAAGAACCTTGCAGCCACGACCTCTCTCTGCTGCTCTCCTTCTCCTTTCCCAATATAGAGAGAGGCAGAAAGGCAGGTATTTAATTTCCATCAAATTCCTCTTAGACTTGTCTCCACCAGCAGCAGTTAAACATACAGCAGTATGCACCTCACATGACCCCTGACCCAGCATCCAAACACCACCTAAACCCCCAAGGTGGGGTGTAGGCTACAATGAGGACAGGTAGATCCTGTTTCCCCAGGAATAAGACTCTTCCAGGACCTCTCCATCAAGAGAGGATGGATGGTGTATGTTCTCCTGAGGTGAGGATGGCAGGGCCCCCATTGATTCAGAAGGACTAGTTAGACTGGGAAAAGAATACATCCTGAGAATGTTAGTAACCACTGCTACCCTTACATAAGAGGTAACAGTGGCCAATGCTACTAATGAACCTGAGGTTCAAGTAGCCAAACACAGAACTCTCTCTCTCATCTGTAACACTACTCCAAAGAACCTACACACACACACACACCTTGACCCATCAAAGAACTTAGAAGAAAGTAAAGACCATCTCCTGGCAGAAAACCAGCCCTCATGCAAGTATGTTGCCATCTGCCTTGTGACTGAATCCTTTTCTCTATCAGGAACAGTCAAATTCTAGACCCAGAACTTGACCTCCAGAAACCATGACTAATTTCTCCATTAGAGGAGATGGAAATTTACTGTTTAACAAAACTCTTTGCATAACTAGCAGACTGAAAAATGCATATCATGATTTAGTAAATACAGACAACAGTATACTTCTTTAATTTGAATCTATGTGATGTAGTGTTTTTCAGTTTTGATAGCCATTAAAACCAAGTTATTGAAATAAACTGAACATGTGATCAGCCCTTCAAACTGCTATATCACAAAGGCTTCAATGAAAATTAGAAAAATCATAATAAAGCATATCCAATCATACTACTCTCTCACTCTTAAAATAGCATAATTTTTTTAATGAGAGCAAAAGAGTTTTTGGTGCCATCAAATCAAATAAAATACATAATATTTTAAGCATTTATTTTCCTTTATCTCATTGTTTTTTAGTTTTAAATTTTGTATATAATTTGAAAAGTACATGAGAAATTAGTACATTTATACAGGTATGTAATTTATACAGAGAAAATATAAATATTTGGGGAGGGGTTTTCTGATTTGTTTTTTAGTAACAGGGGAGTATGATCAAGACAGTTTTAAGAGCATTTAACAATACAATGGGAATGACACAACTTGAAAAGGTCACTGGTTATAGGGTCAGAGAAGCTGGATTTGAAACCCACCTGTGATGTTCATTCTCTGTGTAAACTTGAACAAGTTGTGGCATGTGATTGTGATGGAACACTGTTGTGCTGTGGGGATATTATGAAGAGGGTGGTTTCAGAAAAACATGGCAAGACATATTCAATGGATGCAAAGTCAAATGAGAAGAACTGGGAGAGCATTGTGCGTAGTAATAGCAATGTTGCCGTGATGATCAACTGTGAAAGACTTGACTACTCTGATCAATACAACAAAACAAGATAATTCCAAAGGGTTTATGGTGAAAAAAATGCTACATACCTTCAGAGAGAGAATTAATGAATTCTGAGTGCAAATTAAAGTATAATCTCACTTTCTTCGGGTTTTTTTTTTGCTTTTTTAAAAAAATATGGCTAGCAAGGAGATATATTTTGTATGATTTCATATGCATAATTCACATCATATTGCTTGTCTTGGTGAGGGAGGGGTGTCAGGGAGTGAAAAAATTTGGAATTTAAAAAGAAAAGAATATTTAAAATAAATAATATTTTAAAAAATAAACAGCTTAAAAAAAAAATTCCTTGCTCCTCGGAAATTTTCTCCCGAGTCTTTTAATGATCCTCAGGCAGCTGATATTTTTGAGACACAGTCAGAAGTTTACATGGGGGATGGAAGGGCTAAGGGTTTCTTCATGACCTTATGCTATGTTGTCCCCACAATATGCCCCCGCTTCAGAAGATTCTTACTCACCCATAGCTCCTATTTCCAAACAAATCTGCATTATGTTTGCCTAGAGTCACTTGGTTTCCTCTTATTATTTCCAGAGAATCACCCTTGGAAAATAGTCCAGCTTTACTACTTACTGGAAGTTGAAGTCCAACAGGTCACACATTTTGTGTCTGACAGATGGCAAAACTGCCGGCAGGCCCAGGTGCTGCCAAGGTGCTACAGAGAGACCTAAATGTTGGCATCACACATCACTGGGTTTAGACCTTACAGATGCCTGGCTGTTCAGAACCTCATTCAAAGACCTAGACTCAGATATATAGTCAACCCAAGACAAAGAAACTCTTACTAAACCCATACTATGTTCAAGACAACAAACTCAATGCTGGAATGAAAAGTGGGCAAGAAATCCTTCTCTAGGATAAGGAAAACATGAGTTCAAATACTTCGTTCTTATTACCTGAGTGGTCATGGATAGGGAAGGCATTTAACTTTTCTTGGTGCAATAGGTGCAATGATACCTTTGAGTTCTCTATGGTTCAAATGAGCTTCAAATGAATGTAAATAGCGTGCTTTGTAAATCTTAAGAGACTACATAACTGTCAGGTATTATTCTAAATATTTTGATTATCCTACATTATCAATATTTATTCCACCATAAATAAAATCAAGAAGAAAATGAATCTTAGAAAGAGGAATCAATTTGGCTGAAGTTAAACAATGGTGAACCGAGGTTCCAACTCAAAGCCCAGGACTCTTTCCATGACCCTTAGTGCTTACTAGCTAATGCTCTCAACTGTGTTTTGTTTTGAATCAGGCCTTGCAAGTGGTGAAGAAAATTGAAGTAGCCAAACCAGAGAATCAGCTAAACAGCAGTCCCTCCTTTTGCTTTTTGGAAGCACTACCATTATTTACCAATAACTTATTTATAAGGGCTGACATTTCTCCACCCACCTATCTCCCACTGTGGTAGTAAAGATGAAGGAGGTAAAATACCCTGTGCTCCTTAGGAGAAATTACACAGGATGTTACATTTCCTAACTAGAGTGCTTACAAGGCTTTGGTTATTAAGAAAGATAACAATAGTCTTCATTTCTAAATCATTTCTCCCTCCCCATTCCACCCCCAACATTTTTAGCAGCTTCCTACTTACCTTATTCAGACACGTAACATTCCCATGATATAGAAAGAGTGAAGGAACAGTTCTTCCTTTTGTACAGCCAACAAAACTGAGGCACCAGGAGGTAAACGGATTTGCTTAAAGTCACATAAATATGCCCATCTTTGAACCACACCTATAATCTAATTCTGGTTCCTAGGGTCAGATTTTGTTTTGTTTTTTAACCCCACTGGGTCTGATCCTTGCTACCTCTGATATGTATTTACAGATTATATTATCTTTTCTGATAGAAGCTAAAACCACTTCAAAGCCATTATCTCACTCTCCATTCATCCTACCTAAACGGGGAGGTTGGTGGTTTGCAAATACCAATCTGCTTCTTTTGCAGAAAGGCTCAATGACTTGCCCAGAGGTTGAAAAACATGCAGATGGGGTGGGGGAAAGGAAGGATAAGCTTGGATCCCGTAGATACTTGAAGGATAGAAAGGAGGAGGACATTGAAATGAAAAAGAGTGAAAGATACAATTCCTTCCTATATCTTCCATGGATTTATCTTAGTGACATGGAGTAGGTTACTTCCACTCTCTGGGTCTTAGATTCCTCAACTATAAAATGAACAGGTTGGATCTACATCATAGGATTTAGAGCTGGAAGGGATTTTAGCAACAGTCTACCTAATTCAGTTTCATCATTTTATAAATGAGAAAACTGGGATCCAGAGAGGGAAATTCGTTTGCCTGAGGCCACATAGGCAGAAAATAACAGAGTCAGAATCCAAACTCAAATCCTCTGATTCCAAATCCAGCACTTGAATCACTACCCCATACTGTGTATGTGGCATATCTCCAGGGCCCCTTCCAGTTCTAAGCCCTATGATTGTTAACAGAGTCTGTGATATAGTAGAGAAAGCTTTGTGTATGCACAAAGATCAGAAAGCAACATCTGCAAATACGAAGTAACACAATACCTGGCACTCTACTACCTATGCTGAAAAGCTTATGCCAGATTGCATAAGGGTGTGCAGGTGGAATGTTTGGGAGGTATATGAGCAGGGTGTGTGTGTGTGTGTGTGTGTGTGTGTGTGTGTGTGTGTGTGTGTGTATGTATGATTGACAGAGACAGAGAGAGACAAACATGAGAGAGAAGGGGGAGAAAAGGAGCAAGGAGAGTGACAGAGACATAAAACAAGAAAGAAAGATAAGAGAAATGGGGAATAGGGCAGGGCATAAAAAAAAGGAGTTGAAGATGAAAACATTTAGAAGTTCAAGGGAGAAGATCTCCGGAAACATGAGTATTGATGAATTTCTGATTTTGATGACCAAATCTTAGACTGTTAGAAATGAAAGGAATCTTAAGGTTCATATACTCCTTATATATAATCATACAACCCATATCAGAAAATGTAAGGGAACTGAGATGAGGAGACATGAAAAGGCTTGTCCAAGGTCATACAAGTACTAAGTGGCAGAGTCAAAACTTGCATCTAAGTCATCTGTTTCCAGAATAATGCTGTTTTAGCTACACCGTAGCTGCCCTTTAGAGATGTTGCTTTGTTTAGAAGATTAACATGAATTTGATTGTGAGACAGGTAAGAGTCCAAGGGCAGGAAGGGCACTGCCACAGTACAGCCTGTGCTGCAGATGAATACTGTACCCAGTGTTTCTAACTTCCATGGCTAATTTGATCACTGTGATATTCACGGTTTTTATTTGCCCCCTGCTGTTTGTATCTGTTTTCAAATGACACTAGACTTCAAGGATTGGCCACCTGCCCACTTAACTTAGACTCTTTGACAAAGGTCTATCAGGACCCAGGAGCTGTGTGTGCCTGAATTATTTTTCTGACAAGCTCTGGTGTTTTTCCCCCAGAGCCAGAATGTTCCAAATCCTCACAGAGCTCATTGGAGCAGAATGGAGGCGTTTACTGGTTTTTCCACTGGACTGCTTTGATGACCCTCAAAACTCACAGGCAAATGACTCAAAGCCCTGTGGGCTCTCCAGTGGCTGTGTCTGAATGATTGCAAACAGGGGAGATTGTGGTGCCTTTACCAGAAGAAATTGTTCTTACCACAAAGAACATTTAAGACACCAGAAAAAGATGCTGCTTAGGCCCTTTCACTTTTCCATTGAGGATTAGGCCAATTCCCACTGAAGTAACAGAAAGTTACAGCATTTTTCAAATGGTTCCAGTCTTTGACAAAGCCACAAAATGAGAAAAATATGTCTTGTATCGTTCCCTTACAAATCAACTTCGCTTCTTTCAAAATCAGTGCCTATTACACTGAGAGCAGTAGCTGTCCACTCCTGAACTTAGCAGAACAGAGTAGCATGGGGGTGAAATATTAGTCCTAAACTCTGGACCAAAGTAAGAACAATAGTATGATGATGGATGATTCATTCATACTTATTGGAAATCTAACTCTTTAGGAGCTCCACTTTGTTTGGACATTCAATTGCTTGAACTCGTTTTACCTTACATCGTATTATTTTTTTTGCCTCTTGAATTCCATACAATACAATTGCTAACCTATATCTTTAAAACATGATCAACTCTCCTGCTTTTGGTTCTTGCATGCTGACTATCTCCTATTATTTTCCACGATAGGAAAAAAAAGATATGTTAACCCAACCTCCTCTCCCACCATGCTATTTTTCATGACCCCTATCCTTGTAAATCTACCCTGTTAAAATGAAGCCAGTCTATTCACTTATACCTCCCCAAACCATAGAGTACTCTCAGAGGTACCCTTGTAATGACCCTGGAGTTGGGGCTAACTCACCCACCCTCTGGAGCCCAGTGCTTTCTCTAAGCCAAAACTACCTTGTACAAACTTTCATGTGTCATCACCTCCTGTTTTCAACAATCAACCAATATAAAACAATATATTAACAATCAACCAATGTCAGTCAGTACTCACTAGGTATTTTAGGTGTAAGGAGTAACAAAGCATAAAATACAAAATACATCATGATGAAATTTAGCCTCTGGTTGAGAAATAATACACATAAGAAATCACTAGTAAAGCAATCTATGAGTCAAATAAATGGTATAGAAGATTAGTAATTAGTAAATTCAGAGGAAGGAAATATCACTTAAAAGTCAGTGTATCATAGTAGACAGATTCATGGATTTAGAGTAAGAAAGATCTGAATTCAAATCCTTCCTATGGTACTTATTAACAAAGGTCAAGTCTTTTGGTACTTCTGGGTCTATTTCCTCAAATGTGAGAGGGAGATGGTAATATTTTTAGCACCTACCTCACAGAGATATTGGAAAGCTTAAATGAAATCATATCTCTAAAACACTATGAAAACTCGAAATCACTAAATGTATGTACATTACTCCATGAAGCAGATAGGACTTGAAAGACCGCAGGGATGGAGATAGGATGGGAAATAAATGACAGGAAGAAAGATGGAATACACAAAGGCACAGATCCAAGAATGGATAAGACATTCTTAAGTATGTCAATTTGACTGGAGAATGGGGTTTAGTAGAGAAAAAAATAAGTGGGGTAGGGAGGCCAGAAGGTTGGTGAACCTTGCAGGCTAAAATATTGAGATATCCTCCTATTGGAATGTAAAGTCATAGAAGGCCTAGGAGGAGGGCAGAGACATGAAGCTATACTTTAGGAAGTTTAATTTTGTGGTGCCATAGATTAGATCAGGGTGAGATTAGAGTGGAAAAAATGAATTAGGAGCCTGTGGTGACATTTCATTGTGAATTCCTTCTATTACATTTTAAACATGTAGTCATCTAGCCTCTGCTCAAAAATTTTCAGAGGGGGAAAATACTTCCTCCCCATGGCAGTCCTTTACATTTTTAGATAGTTCATTATTTAAGTCAATTCAAGTCAGCAAGTGTCTATTAAAGGTCTATTATGTGTCAGACACTTTATTAAGCACTAGAAATACAAAGAAAGGCAAAAAATAGTTCTTGCTCTCACAAAGATCATAGTCTAACAGAGGAAAAAACATATAAATAACTATGTACAAACTACATAAGTATTACATTTATCTATTACCTATTATACATAATATACATACATATATGTATACTTCCGTGTATATACATATATGTACGTGTGTGTGAATATATGATAAATTAGAGATATTAAATAGAGGGAAGGCACTAGGCATCAAGGGAAGTTAAATAAATTTCTTGTAAAAGGTAGGATTTTAGCTGAGACTTGAAGGAAACCAAGGGAAGCCAGAAAATAGCAGAAGGGAAAGAATTACAGGCATGGGAAAATATCTACTATATCAAGCTTAGATCTACCTCTATGAAATCTTCCATATATTCTTAGTCTATACTGAGCCAAACAAGTGTAATCTTTTTCCCATGTGAAAGCCTTTCCAATGCTTAAGGACAACTATTATTACACACACACACACACACACACACACACACACACACACCCCAATAACAACAAGAACAACAACAAGTGTTATCTTAAGGACTGAGAGAGACCCATTAGGCCATCTGGTCCAATAGTTTACAGATAAGGAACTTAAAATTAGTGAGGCTAAGTGGATTGTCAAACATCGCCCATATAGTAAGAGAGGCAAGATTTAAACCCTAGGTCCTTAAACTCTAGGGTCAGTGATCTTTCCACTGTGCCATACTGTCTCTTCTTTTTCTTAGACTAATGGCACCAACCTCTCACAACCATTTCCTGAATGACATGTTCTTCAGTTCGCTCATTAATACTGCTCGTCATCTTCTGAAGATGCTCGCTTTCATCAGTGTTCTTTCTAAAATATTATTCCCAGAACTGAACACAATACTCCAGATTTCATCTGCTCAGGGTACAACACAGAGAGATTATTCTCTACAGAATTAGAGATGATGACCTCCCCCTTCTGCTTACCATTCCTTCAGGTTTGACTTCTGATGCTAGTTTATCAAATAGCCTAAAAAAGGCTAAAGTTTTGTTTTGTTTTGTTTTGTTTTTTTAATGACTAAAGATTTAATAGGCTAATCTAGCACCCTTCTACTGGTAACACATTTGCATTTGAACAGAGAACTTCCCTTTGCCCCATTGGGATGACTCTAGAGACGGGAATTTGAGATACCACAGCAGGTCACTGGGGTCAGATTAGGTTTTTTTATGTTACTTCAGTGATAATGTATCAGGGGCATACATTTTGTTTAATATAGAGGTCAGTCCTATTTCCAAAGCACCAGCAATAGATCACCTTCTTATTTCCCTCTTATGAAATGCCTCTCTTCTATTAAAATATATTGAAGCCTTTCTGAGCCATACCACCAAACTACCATCTGTGACTGTCTTTCTCAAACTGCCTTGTATTTACCTGCTTTGTATTTATTGACCTTATGTAATGTGTATTTATTCTGTAGATAGATAGATAGATAGATAGATGATAGACAGATGTGCATATACATATATGTACTTGTTTTCTTTCCCATTAAGATGTAAGCTCCTTGGAAGTAGGGATTGTTTCATTCTTTATCTCCAGTAACTGGTACATAGTAGGCACTTAAATACTTTTTGACTAAGTGATTGACCTGTTGGAAATTTCTTCTTCAGGCTGCCTCTTTTGTTCTCATTCATATTCTGTATCTTCCTCATTTTCCTTCAAAACCATATGATTAAAGATTTGAAAATGACTCAAATTATCCCTACATTGGGTTTGGTTTTTTTTAACCATTTCTTGACCCAGTTCCAGGAACACATAGTATATCAGAGGCATTACTGGGAGACCAGAAGAACCAAGCAGCTATAAATAACATCACCACTACTGAGCACCATTTTGTTGCCACACCTAAATAAACTGGGAAAACTTCTAAAGCCCAAAGAGTCTTTGTAATTGTCCTTGAGGAGAGAATAAACACTATGTAAATGCTATTTCCTCCCCAGCTGGGCCAGGACTGCCTATGCCTGCCTCACTGTGCCTGACCTCAACAACTTCAGAAGGATTCTGTTTTGCCCGGGAAATTAGATTTATGCAAAACAGCTAGTGAAGTCATATGCCTGCCTTCAAGGCCTCCTTCCCACCTCAGATTCTAAGCTGCTAAAATAGTCAACTCAAGCAGCTTGAAAACTTTCATGGGAAAAGGTAGAGGTGTCTTGGACTCGTGTCCTTAAGAGAAGGGAAAGATCCCAGCTGCCACAATTTCCTATAACTTGCCCTTGATGGTTTCTCCTCCCTCCTGAGGATAAAAGGATCAGAGGGCCCAGATCTGCAGAAAACAGAACTTTATCTCTTTTTCTTCTCCACGCCCTACCATGACAAAAATAATTTAAGCTTTACAAGAAGGAAAGCCAAAGTGCCTTCATCCTGTCCATGGTAACCTTCTCTCATTCTCACTGTCAGTAACTAGAGTGAAAAAAAATCATTTCTTGAGGATTCTATGTTAAACTATACAAATCATATATCAGATACAGTGACTGTCTTCAGTGGGCTCACAGTTTGATATGTTCCACCCTGATGGTGTCATACAGCGAACATATAGAAGTATAAAAGCATAAGGTCGATGTAAACTTCAGAGAAAAGTAACAGTAGCTGAGACTAGTTGGGAGGTGAAAGGAAGAAAGATACATGGGGTAAAATATTAGGGAAAAATAAAGATCTGACACTTATGGAGCACTTTGAAGCTTACAAAGCATCGTATATCCATGAGCTTAATACAGCCTCCAAACCATCCTGTAAGAGAAGTACTATAGAAATTATCAACTCCATTTTGCAGATGAGGAAACTGAGGCATAGAGAGGTGAAGTGACTTCCCAATAGTGACACAATTAGCAAAAGCAAGAGGTTGGACTTGAATTCAGCTTTCATTTCTTTCCTCTTTCTTCCTCTTCCATTTTTTTCCTCTGACTGTCTGATAGACTGAAAGCAATAGGTCTCCATACCTGAAAACGTTAAAAGACTACCCAGATGATGATTTGTCAAAGATACCAAATTACATGGTGGAGGTAATGTCTTTTTTCATTCATTCCCCACATTAGCTCTGAAGTTGGACTGTGCAACAACTTGAAATGCAAACAAGAGATTTAGAGGTTAAACTAAATGAAGAATTTTCCAATGCAAAATGTTTCACATTCAGAGTTCTGTGTTCTATGGAATCTTCTTCCATTGAGATCTTCAGCAATAAAATGGAAATAATTATTCACTATCAGCTAGGAACCAGCTTATTGTGAGGTAGATGGATGAATTAGAAAATGGTCGGGGGTAAGGTAGCACCCTCACAATGGAAAAGGGACAATTCATTAGTGACATTGACAAAGGGTCATAACAACTTTTTTCTTCAAAATGTTAATACTCCATTTATTATATGGAATAGATCCAATATGTGTTTGCATTATTTATGTGTCTCTACAATGTAATTTGATTTTAGGTCTTTTAAAGGACAAAGGTTTTTTTGTCACCATTATAATTTATAATCATAATCTTCTTTTTGTTTGTTTCATCCTTATTACAAGGGCCATAAGAGAAGTTTTGAAGAGTCCTGTAGCACCCTAGAACTCTAGGGTGGCCATCCCTGGACTTGATCAGTGGTTTTTTAGTATTTCAGTCTGAGAATGACTTTAATACGAATCAGGCTACTCTCCCTCTATCTACTCCCATTTTTCATTAAACCACAAACCAAAAAAAAAATCAATATTTAAAACCAGAATTAATCAAAATGGTCTAGCTTTTGATGAGAGACAAATGTGGAAGAATGCAAATACAAGTATTGCAATGTTAATAACTTGAAGCTACAAAAAGCCAATCTGTGCACCTGGAAGGTCTTCATACAAACCCAGAATCACAGAATAACAAAGTGAAAGGGAAATTTGAGAAGAGAACTTGGTCCAACCAGTACCTGAATAAAAACTCCCCCTAAAACACACTGGACAAATAATGAGGCAGCTAAAGGAAGTCCATTCACTTTAGGACAGCGCTAACGGTGAGAAAGTTTTCACTACCTCCAGTACAGATCTGTCTTTTCTATAATTTCCACTTATTGCTCCTAGTTCTGACCTCTGGAACCAAGTGACAATTAAGTCTAGTCTCTCTTTTCCATGAGAGTCCCTCAAGTAGCTAAAGACACCAATTTTTGTCCCACCTACATTTTCTCTTCTTTGAGCTAAACATCTCCAATTCTTTCAACGGATCCTCATATGCAATACTCTCCTAGTCCTTAACCATCATAGCTCTTCTCCTCTCCAGCTTACCAATGTCATGTTTTCAATTTCATGCCAACAACTGATCAGAGTACCCCAGATGTACTTTGACCAGGATAGAGTGCAGAGAAATGATTACTTCCCAAGATCTTAAAAATATACGCCTCTTAAATGCAGAATAAGACTGCATTACTTTTCTAAGATATCATGCCGCTGATTGTCACAGACCTTGCAGTCCATTAAAAACACATCTTTTTTTTTTCATTTAAACTGCATATAGCAATATCTTCCCTACCTTGTCTGTGTGAAGCAAATAATTTGAACCCACATTATTTTCAACTCAGAGAGTTTTGTTAAAACAGGATTGAAATATGGAGAAATGGGGAACTCACCAACTAACAGATGTTTTTAAAGACATATGGAAGATAGAAGTGAGGGACAGAAAATGAAAAAATATAAAATATATATAAATATAAAATAATGTAGAGACACAAAATAAAATAAATGTAAAAATAAGAATAAATATACAATTAAAATATATAAAATAAAGTAATACAAATATAAAATAATTCCATGACACTACATATTTTAAAAAGATGAGGCTGGTGAAGAATGCCAAGGGAAAAAAGCAATAACAGGATTTTAAGTTGTGTCATGAATTAGAGGAAGATTAAAGAAGTGAAAGAATCCTGCTGAGGTTGACAGGTATAGTAGAGTTCAATATGTTACGTTAGCATGACCATCTCTACTCTGTTTTAAGCCTACGTTGTGAGATTAAGTAGTCGTTATGTAAGTCATTTCTTTGTAATAAGAAAAACACTTGTGTATAGTTTGGCAATGATGTGTGTATATCCCCCAAATCTAGTAAATAACTACTAATGACATGGGTGTGCTCCCCAATTCTGGCAAACAACTGATTAAACAGTTGCTAATGACATGTGTTACGTACTCCAAATCTGATAAACAATAAACACTTGGTAATAGCATTACCTTTAATTGGCAGTTTCCTTTTATCATAATTTTATCATAATTTTAGGTAATTGAACACCAATCAAGCCCCAGTCATCCATCTGTTTCCAGGTGATCACTAGAACTTACTCCTGGAGTCGCCTGAACTCCATCTTTGTTGGAGACAGATGGCCTGCCACTGGGAAGAGAACAAACATGAGTACCCAGTAAAAGCCATGCTTACCAGAATCTCTACAAATCAGAATAGTGGTATGTTACCTCTATGTCTACTTTTGATCCCATTCCCTCCCATCTTCTCCAGCAGACTTCTGTTACTGTCCCTCCTTCACTCCCTAATATTAATTCTGTCTCTTTCTACTGATTTCTTCCCTAATGTTTACAAACATATCTGGGTCTCATCCCCTTAAAAAATCCTTCACTATATCTATATTCACTATATTCCCATAAGCTACCATCTAATATTTCTCTTCTCATAGCCAAGCTCCTTGAAAATCTTAGCTATACTCAGTTTGTCTGCTTGCTCTCCTTTCACCGATTTCCAAACAGTCTATTGTCTGGCTTCCAAACTCATCACTGAACAGGAACTGTTCATTTCAAAGTTACCAGTGATCTAATGATTGCTTAATATAATGGCTTTTCCTATTCTCATCCTTCTTGACCTCTGCAGTTTTTGATATTGATGATCACACTCCCGTCCTGAATAGTCTGTCTCACAGATTTGCTTGCTTTTCCCTCTTGGCTCTGCTTCTACCTGTCAGACCATGCCTTCTCAAGCTCCTTTATTGGATCATCATCTATATCATACCTCCTAACTATGGGTGTACTTTAAGGCTCTCCTCTCTTTTGTCTCCATACTATCTTTCTTGGTGATCTCATCGGTTCCCATCGAATCAGTTATCATACCTATAGAGATGATTTCTGGATCTACGAGTCCTAGTTTCTCCCAAACTCCAGGTCCATGTCAGCCATTGCTTAGGACACTTTGAACTAGATGTACCACAAGTATTTTAAAAAACAACATGCTCAAAACCAGTCTATCTTTCAAAATAAAAAGGACTCACTCCTTTCCCAAACTTATATATTAAGCAGACCACCATCATCCCAGTTACTCAGATTCATAATCTGGTATCATCCTTGATATTGTTCACCCCACATATATGATCCTTTGCCAAACTGTATCATGTCTACTTCCACATTAACTTTCCCTTAAGTCTCCTTCTTCCTACTTCATCTCTATTGCCCTTGTTCAGGTATGTATCATTTCTCATCTGAATTACTGTAATGGCCTCCTAATTAATCTTCCTGTCTTAAGTCTCTCCTTCTACCAGTCTTCCTAAAGTGCAAGAATACTATCCTCCTGCTCAATAAACTCTAGCAGTTACCTTTAATCTCTTGGATCAGTCACAATCTTTTTTGGCACTTAATACTTTTCACTACCTGTCACCAATCAGTTTTCTAGCCTTATTACATAGTAGTTTTCCCTCCACCCCAACTAGCCTTCATCCATGCTAAGGTTAAACCAATAGTCAGTCCCTACTATTCCTCAGACGTATGACAAGACCTGATCAGATTTAGCCATTGATTTTGTAGGCAGGGTGAGTGACAACAAAGATGAGAGTAAGTTTGTGAGCCTAGGCAATTAGAAGGATGCTGATTTCCTTTAAAATCTGGAATAGGAGTGAGTTCTTTAGGGAAGATAAAATTCAGCTTTGAAAGTGTTTCTTTTGAAATGGCTATGGGACATCCAGTTCAAAATGTCGTAGGCAATCATTGATATGAACTTGGAACTTGAGAGAGAGGAACACTGGGATTTGACATAGAGATCTGGGAGTTACCTGCACAGAGATGATAACTGAATTCTTAGGAGCTGGTAAGATTATTATTATAGAAGCAAAAGAGAAGAGAGCCTAGAACAGAGCCATATGTATGCTTTTGTTCTAGGTTCCTCTCCCTTTTCTCTTCTTGCCAATCCTAGAATGCATTCCCTCTTCCTCTCTGACTCTCTGAATCCCTAGTTTCCTTTAAGACTCAGTTTAAGCATCAGCTTTTGCATGAGTCTTTTGCTTACCACCCCCAGTTTCTAATGCCTTCCCTCCTAAGGTTACCTTTTAGAGCTCTGTAATGTTTTATGTAAACCAGTATGGGTATGTATCACCTCTCTGTTTCTCTTTCATCTTCAGCCACCAGCATAGTACTTAGAACACTGTAAGTACTTAATAAATGCTTGTTGTTTATTTGTTAATAAGTTCCCCACCTCCAGAACCCTTCAAGCCTTGAGCTATATGCTTGGGAGTGGAAGAAGGGATTCCTGCTCAGGTTTCAGTATAACTAGATGATGTCTGAAATTCTTTCCAATTTTTAAATTCTATGATCCCTTGACTGCAGTTTATAGACCTGATTTTGCAGATTACCAGATTAGATTGTCTTTCAAGATCCCTATCTGTTTTTCAGATGAATTCATCCCTTCAGTCCATTTTTAAGTAATTATTGAGTTGAGTACAAAGCCTTGCACTGGACATTAGAATTCTGCCAATTGATTTATTCTCCAGTTGGAATAACCTTAATTCACTGAATTTAGGCCATTCCATTCCTGGGAAATCTGAAATTCTTTCAGGCATTGAGAAAAAGAAATTTGCCTTGAGAGCACAATCAACAGTGCCCTGAGTTTCTAGAAGAGTTGGCTCTTGATAAAATTATGATATTGGTAGTGTTTTAATCAAAATGCCTCATCTCTCTGTCCTGCTTTCTTTTCTCACCTTTCAGCCATTCCTACTACCAAATCCCTGGCATTCTTACTGATGCTGAAAAATCACAAACCATCTATAACGAGTACTGCTAATGGATAACCCACCTAAGGAGAATTTGTGCCATTAAAGTAGAGGAAGGGTTAAAACAAAAAATAAATAGATTTTTGATAACATTCCTGGTAGTATGGTACATCAGCATTGGCATCATGTATGCAGAAGAGGCCAAAGCGGTCCCACATCCTGCCTCGTCCTTTATCATTTGAGGATTCTCCAGTCTTTCACAGTTATCACTCGATGTGACCTCCTGAACCCCAATGCAGGATGTCTTATTCTCCTCTTTGAAGCCCAAAAGAAAAACAGTAGTGACTCTCTCAAGTGACTAGTTTTCTGATCCACGGTGACAGAGTTATTTGAATTTGGGAGAAAATATAGAGATCGCCTGTAGCATGTTAGGTGATGACTGGCAAAGTCTACCAAATTATCTCTCTCAAAAGTTGAACTACATGTCACAACACATCAAGAACTGAAGAGTGTCTAGTTGATTTGGACTATATGAAATGCCAATATTTATGAAGTATCAGGTTCTATAAATAAAGATCCTGAATATCTTTTATCCAAAATTATTTAAATTCTCAGTTTTGGGAAGCTAGTTCTGTTAAGAAATAGCAAAATATTCAATACAGCACAGTGATTTTTCTGGATGAAAATTAAATAATATAGGTGAAATCGTGTGTAAGACTGCTTTGAAAAAAAATGACATTTTTAATATGGATATCTAGCAGCTGCGTGAGAGGCTGACAGAATCAGCCTTTTCCTGAAGTCCCAGGATAGCAGCAACTGATAACAGGAGTAGCAAATGCTGTTTTCCTCTAACTTCCAAGTTTTATACAATGTTTTGCATTGCACAGTCTGAAGGGAACTGAGTCCATGAATACAGAGCCAAATGTGTCAGCATCAACCAAGGCCAACGTTCTTCAGAAAACCTCTCTTTACAAGGAAAAGGTGCCCTGTGCCACGTTTCCAAACACTTGCATGAGAACATAGGGAAAGCCATGTGTATCAGAAGCAGGGATGGGGTTAGAATTACTAATAGTATTTATCTTCTACAAACAGTGAAGGAGAGGGAAGGGATGGCATAAACATTTTTAGAGTACCTACTATATGGCAGGAACTATGCTAATCACTGTTAACAGACATTATCTTATTTGAGTCTCACATCATACCCTGGGAGGTAAGTGCTACTATCAGCCTATTCTACATCTGAGGAAATTGAGGCAACCAGAAATTAGGTAATATGCCTAGGAGCACATATAAAGTTTCTAAGGCAAAATATGAATTTGGTTCTTCCTGATATTAGGCCTGACACTCTAGTCACCACACCACCAGCTAAAATGTTGCATGCCATGAACTATTATTATTCAGGGCTCTTATTTTATTCTGAATCACTACTCTTTACCTATAGTAGTATGGGAGTGGGAGATGGGGGGAGCTCTTACTGCTGCTATGGCTTGCTGTGTTCTAACTCTCCACCTTTGGTTTCTATGGGGTGAGTCTGCACATAAGCCATGGGAGTCAAGACCAAAGGGCCCCAGCAATAAGGTACCTGCGTCTCCAAGAGCTTGGAAGTCCCAAACGCCCCCTCCCAGGCAGCTCCATTCCTGTTAGAAGTCGTTAGATGCACATTCCTCGCTCAGTTGTACCCCAGGCACATTTCCAGCAAACGATGTGGCACACACAGGAATTCATCCGAGCCCTGCAAAAATCACTTAGCTTAATAACGCTGCCCTGATTTAATTTTAACTTTTCATAAAGCACAAGAGACTGGGAGGGTGTGCTTAGTGTTTTGTGTATTGCTGATGAGCCTGCGTTCACATCTGGCTCTTTCTCTCTCTCTTTTTAATACAAGTTAGAAAAAGGGAGGGGTGGAAAGGAAAATAAAGTTGGCATAGGATCAAGAGGAGGGCACACCTGCAAAATGTGCAGCTTAACATTTTCTCTGCATGTCTAGAGGGGGTTGGGGCTACTGGTTCTCTCTGTGTGTTTCAATGTGTGTTTTTGATGGACAGCAGAGACAGAGAAAGTAGAGACAGGAAGGGAGACATAGACAGAGAGCTTAAATGTGTATTTAGCTGGCAAGAATCACTGACCACTGGAGACTTGGGATCATGACCTTCATTAATAATAATATGAGCCTTGTTCATGAAATATGTCCCCACAGAGAAACAAATAGTACAGTGTACAGAAAAAGATGGGGAGTATTATCTTTTTTCCTTTCCACATTCATGTAGCTTTTATGTGGATACAGAGCATTAGGCTACATGTAACAAAAGAAAATAAGCAACTCTTTCCATAACCTATATCCTTTACATGTCCAATAACAATGCCTATAAAGAACATTCTTTTCATTAGGAACCACATAAAAATCAAGGCAACTATGGACCTGCCATTTCTTCTACTTTTTGAGGTACCTGACAGCATGCCCCATTCTTTTCTCTAGGACCCTGGACCAAGAAGGTTGTTTCTCTCACTCTAAAATGGCTGTCTCTATACAAAGTCAATGCTGTCAACCAAGCCAAGAATGCATGAAAAGGGCAGGTTTGTGATCTGTTAGAGCTTTCTTTTGTGGTGGCAAAGAATTGGAAATTGAAAGGATGCCCCTCAACTGAGGAATGGCTGAACAAATTGTGGTATATGAATGTAATGGAATACTATTGTGCTATAAGAAATGATGAAAAGGCAGACTTCAGAAAAGCCTGGAAAGATTTACATGAACTGATGCTGAGTGAAGTGAGCAGAACCAGGAGAACATTGTACACAGTAAGAGTAATATTGTGTGATAGACTTGGCTCTTCTCATCAATAAAATGATCTAAGACAATTCCAAAAACTTGTGACAGAGAATGCTAACCACATCCAGAAAAAGAACTATGGAGTCTGAATGCAGATTAAAGGATACTATTTTCACTTTTTTTTCCTTTCTTGTGGTTTTTCCCTTTTGTTCTGATTCTTATTTCACAATATGACTACTGTGGAAATATGTTTAATATGATTATATATGTATAACCTATCAGATTACTTGCCTTCTTATAGAGCAGGGAAGTGAAGAAGGAGGGAGAAAAAATTTTGGAAGTCAAAATCTTATAAAAGTGAATGCTGAAAATTATCTTTACATGTAATTTGGAAAAAAAAATACTACCAAGTGAGGAAAAAATAAAAAATATTGAGCCTGAAGAGGTCCCCTAATCCATTACAGTCCTGTCTCTAGCCAAAGATGACCTCAAAAGACTCTACTAAGATAAGAACCTTTCCTACCCCTAAGGACAACCAGAGAAATAGATTTCACAGACTCTTTCAGGAGCTCCTTCCACCGCTTAACAACCCTCTCTCTCTCAGGAAATTATTCTTTCCAATTCTGGTGAAGAGGACCTGGATATTTTAGTGGACAAGCTCAATATGAGTCAATAGTGCAACACAGCAGCCAAAAAAGCTAATCTGAGTCTAGACTGAATTAATAGGAACACCGAGTCCTGAGCAAAGGGAGGAGACATACATTCTGGCCTCTGTCCCACTCATACCTCATTTGGAGTATTAGTGTTTAGTGCTGGGCATCACATTTTTAGGAAAGATATTGATGAACTAATAGTTACGCTTTTACATAGCTAATTACAAAGAAATTATCTCATTTGATTCTCACAATAATCCTGGGAGGCAAGTGCTATAATTATCCCCATTTTACAGAAGAGGAGACTGAAGCTGAGAAAAGTTATATGACTTGCCGAGGATGATATAGCTGGTAAGTATATGAGGTAGGATTTGAACTTGGGTCTGCCTGACTCCAATTACAATGTACTATACACTTAACTGCCCAGAGAAGATCCAAACATCGACTAGGGTGATGACTGGGTAAGAACTAGTTGAATCATCTATAGATGTTTAGCTTGGAGGAAGTGTGATAGTATCTAACTTTTTGAAAAGCTATCATATGATAGTAAAGGAAGGGAAGAGAATAGGTATTCATATAACACCTACAATATGACACATAGGGGCAGCTAGGTAGTGTAATGGATAGAGCATCAGTGCAGGAGTCGGGAAGACCTGAGTTCAAATCCCACCTCAAACCCTTGACACTCACTAGCTGGATGACCTTGGGCAAGTCACTTAACCCAATCATCCTGGGTCATCTCCAGTCATCCTGATGAATGTCTAGTCACTGGATTCAGATGACTCTGGAGGAGAAGTGAGGCTGGTGACCTGCACAGTCCTCCCTCACTCAGTCAAGTACAAGTCATGTCATTATTTCTCTGATGGCGTGGTCTTCTTTGGCAACGAAGGACAAAGACACAATGTGCCACACTGTCTGTGCTGATATTATTTATTGTTTCATTTGATTGTCACAATCCCAATTCCAAGGTAGGTACTGTTAATATTCCCCTTTTACAGATGAAGAAACTGAGGTAAAGTGACTTGCCCAGGGTCATGCTACTACTAAGTGTCTGAGGCTACATTTGAACTCAGTCTTCCTGACTTGAAAACCAGAGACTGCATCTAATGCTTCACCCAGCTTTCTATGCTGTCTATGTGGAAGAGGGATTCAATTTATTGTTCTTGGACTCATAAGAGAAACAGGAGAAGTCACCAAAAAGCAGATTTCGGCTTGTGAGTTTAAAAAAAGCCAGTAGAATGGGCTACCTTAGGATACAGTCTGTTCCCCAGTTTTGGAGGTCTTCAGCATCCTTGTCAGGGATGCTATCAAGGAGATTCTTACTTAGGTTCTGGTTGGATCAAGTGATCTCTAAAATTCTACCCTGTCCAACTATGAGATCCCAAATTCCTTTTTCTCCAACTACCACCCTCCTACTCTTGACCTCTATTACTGCTTACTCTAAGCATCTAGCTTCTGTCTGTTAACTCCTGGCTTCATACCATTCAATCCATTTAGTATAACAAAGCTGGGTTAATAGCACTGTCCGACTGGAAATAACTAGTTAGGTAACCAGTGGGGTAGCTACACTACTCAGATATTTGTTAGTTCCTTTGTTCTTGAAGAGGACGTCAGGAGGCTAATGTCTTGATTTGCAAGTGAATTGGATTTAAGGGAGGCAGGGCTGTGCAAAGTCATCAGCTTCATTCTAAAGTGCCACAATCATCAAGTCATGCCCCCAGCTCCATTCCCCCAACTCCATGATATAAAATTTAAACTCTGGCTTTTAGGGCTGCCCATAGTGAACCGTAACTCTCCCTATCCAACCTTATCTCTGACTATTCTCCAAATAAATCCTGCATTACAGTCAAACTGTCTCCTTGCTGTCCTAGATACGTAATATACTCATTATTTTTTGTGCTTGAGAGCTCTCAATCTTCACTTTTTTTACAGGAAAAGTGTCAAACACTAAACATGAGACCCATGGACTACATGTTGATCATAACACTTCCAACTGCAGACAGCACCAGATTAAACTGTAACTAGGAGATACTTAACAAATAAAAATACAACCAAATATAGATAATATTATATTTTAAAACTAAATCAATATGTGGCTTGCAGGAATCCTTATGTATGGTTTAGTGGCCCCCCATTTCTATTTGAGTTGGACAGCACTACCCTAGATTGAGCCACCTCTAACTCATGCTTCCTTTCTACTGGCTTTACTTGGTCTTCACTGACTCCCCCTTATTGCTCTCCAACCAGTTTTCCACATTACACTTCAATTAAGAAACCAAAAACAAGTTGTGCACTCTCATCTAAGAGCCCAATTTATGTTCAAAGGGAAGATTAACTTGTCTTTGGCAAAGTTTACCCATAAAGTTAAGGTCAGAGCCAGGAACTTTGTTAGATACTGAAGCCTTGTAAATAAACACCTAAGATCTAACAGCCTGAAAGCATAAGAAATTAGATGCCAATGAAATATACACTCACATATAAGGCAATAGCCTAGTACTAAAGGCAAGAGAAACTGACTCAGGTCCTAAAGTATAGGTCAGACTATGTCATCCTCCTATTTAATAAATTCCAGTGGCTTCCTATTAGTATAAGGATTACATATAAACTCTTGTATTTGGCATTTAATGTTCTTTATAACCTGACCTCTTTCTACCTTTCCAACCTTCTTACATATGTACTTTCCTCCATGTATTCTATGCATGGTTATAATGGTCTACTTACTGGTACTCATACTGTCTCCTGTCTCTTAGAATCCCTGGCTTCCATCAAGACTCAGTTCAAATGCCACCTGTAGCAGGAATATATATATATATATATGTATATATATATATATATATACATATATATATATATATATGTATATATATATACATATATACATATATATGTGTGTATATATATATGTGTATATATATATATATATATATATATATATACACATGCTCTCTCCTCCATTAGAATGCAAAATCCTTGAGGGTAGGTATTGTTTTTGTTGTCTTGTATCCCCCAAACTTGGCACAGTGCCTGACGTGTTGTAAGCACTTGGACTACAACGAAGGATCAAATACCCAGCAAAACTGAGCATAATATTTCAGGCAGGGACATTCAATGAAATAAGGAATTTCCAGACCTTCCTGATGAAAAGGCCAGAGCTCAATAGAAAATTTGGTTGTCAAATACAAGACTCAAGAGAGGCATAAAAAAGTAAACAGGGGAAAAAAATAAAAGAAAAAGAAAACCTCGTTATTCAATATAGGCAAACTGTTTGCATTCCTATATTGGAGAATGATACTTGTTTATCTTGAGAATTGTATATTTATTATGACATTTAAAAGGGATATACATAGATGGAGGGAATGGGTATAAATTAACTGATGTGATGATAAAAAATGTAACTAAAAGATGCGAAGGGATTGTAACGGGGGAAGACAAAAAGAGGAGGCAGAAAAAGGTAAATTACATCACAGGAAGGAGCAGAAGAATATATTATAATAGAGGGAAAGAGGGGAGGGAGATGAGCATTGTTTGAGCTTTACTCTCATCAGATTTGGTTCAAGGAAGGCTCAACATATTCAGTTAAGTTTAAAAATCTAACTTGTGCTACAGGCAGGAGGAGGGGAAAAGGGAGGAGTATTAAAAGGGAGGGGAGAAGTAGTAAGGGAAAAGGGAAATAAAAGGGGAGGGGGGCTGGTAGAAAGGAGGGAAGATTGAGAGAGGTAGTGGTCTAAACTAAAACTCTTTTGAGGAGGGGAAGGGAGAAGGAAGAAATAAAAGCAGAGGGGAATAGAATAGAGAGAAAGACGCAGACAATAATCATAAGTATAAATATGAATGGAATGAACTGTCCCATAAAATGGAGACAGATGGCAGAATGGATCAAAAACCATAGTCCTACAATGTTATTTACAAGAAACACATTTGAAATAGGGGGATACACAGAGGGTAAGGGTGAAATATATAATGCTTCAGCTGATGTAAAAAAAGCAGCGATAGCAATCCTAATCACAGATAAAGCAAAAGCAAAGATAGATCTAATCAAAAGAGATATGGAAGAAAACTATATCCTGCTAAAAAAAAAAAGGTACATCTATAGACTATGAAATGATATCATTACTGAACATATATGCACCAAGTGGTATAGCATCCAGATTCTTAGAGGAGCAGTTAAGGGAATTATAGGAAGAAATAGACAGCAAAACTATACTAATGGGGGACCCCCACTCTGAACTGGATAAATCTAACCTCAAAATAAACAAGAAAGAAGTTAAGGAGGTGAATACAAATCTGGATAAGGTAGATATGACAGCTCTCTGGAGAAAATTGAATGGTGATAGAAAAGAATATACCTTTTTCTCAGTGATACATGGCATACACAAAAATTGACCATGTACTAGGGCATCAAAATCTCATAATCCAGTGCACAAAAGCAGAAATAGTCAGTGCATCCTTTTCAGATCATATTGTAATAAAGGGCCATAGAAAGATAGACCAAAAATAATTGGAAACTAAATAATCTAATCCTAAAGAATGAGTTAGACAAACAACAAATTATAGAAACAATCAATAACTTCATTCAAGAGAATGACAATAATGAAAAAAACCTACCAAAACCTACGGGATGCAGTGAAAGCAGTTCTTAGGGGAAGTTTTATATCATTGAATGCTCACATGAATAAAATAGAGAAAGAGCAATGAATTGGGTCTGTAACTGAAAAACTAGAAAAAGAACAAATTGAAAATTCCCAATTAAATATCAAATTAGAAATACTGAAAACAAAAGGAGAGACTAATAAAATTGAAATTGAGAAAACTATTGAACTAATAAAATAAAACGAAAAGTTGGTTTTATGAAACAAAAACAATAAAATTGATAAACCTTTGATCAATTTGATTAAAAAAAGAAAGAAGAAAACCAAATTACCAATATTAAAAATGAAAGGGTGAACTCACCTCCAATGAAGAGGAAATTAAAACAATAATTAGAAATTATTTTACCCAATTGCATGCCCATAAATTTTCAATTCTAAGTGAAATGGGTAAATATTTTTTCTTTTAATATTAATTTATTTATTTAACTTTTTACATTCATTTTCACAAAATTTTGGGTTCCAAATTTTCTCCCCATTTGTCCCCTCCCCCCAACCCAATACACTGAGCATTCCAATTTCCCCTATCACCAATCTGCCCTCTCTTCTATCATCCCTGCCTTCCCTTGTCTCCATCTTCTCTTCTGTCCTGTAAATATTTTTTTCAGAGAAATATTCTGTATTTTTAAAAATATTACTTCATTGGCTATGGTACTTTTTAGAAAAATGTAGATTCTTTGGTAATATCTTTCAATTAGGTATGCTTTTGTTTTTCCTTTGTCTGAGATGATTGTTAATCCTCCCTTTTTATTAACTTCAACTGAAGCCTAATTGATGCTACCCCAGCCTTTCATTTTGCCTCTGCATGTGTCTTTGTGTTTCAAGTATGTCTTTTGTAAATGACACGTTATTAAAACCTATTTCCTAATTGCTTCTACTCTCTACTTCCATTGATCCTATTCCTCCTCAAAAGTATTTGCCATTTGCCCTCCTTTCTATACTCCCCCACTCCACCCTCGCTTATACCCTTCTTCCCTACTTTCCTGTAGTGTAAAATAGATTTTCATAGCAAACTAAGGATGCATGTTACTCCCTCCTTAAGTCAAATGTGATGAGAGTAAGGTTCACTTTTCCCTCTCACCTACCCTCTTTTTCCTTCCACTGAAAAAGTTTTTTTCTTGCCTCTTTTATGTGATATAATTTGCCCCATTCTATGTCTTCCTTTCTTCTCTCAATATATTCCTCTCTCACCCCTTAATTTTATTTTTTTTAGATATCTTACCTTCCTATTCTACTCACCCTGTGCCCTCTGTCTATATGTATATAATCCCTCCAACCATTCTAAGTACTGAGAAAAGTCTCAGGAGTTGTAAATATTATCTTTCTATGTAGGAATGTAAACAGTTCAACTTTTAAAAGTCCCTTATGATTTCTCTTTCCTGTTTACCTTTTCATGATTCTCTTGATTCTTGTGTTTGAAAGTCAAATTTTCTATTCAGCCCTGGTCTTTTCATCAAAAATGCTTGAAAGTCCTCTATTTCATTAATGACCATTTTTTCCCCTGAAGTATTATACTCAGTTTTGCTGGGTAGGTGATTCTTGGTTTTAATCCTTTGCCTTCTGGAATATTATATTCCAAGATCTGCAATCCTTTAATGTAGATGCTGCTAGATCTTGTGTTATCCTGATTGTATTTCCAATTGTCTCTTTCTGATCCTGGTTGTATTTCAAATTATCTCTTTCTGGCTACTTGCAATATGTTCTCCTTGACCTGGGAGCTCTGTAATTTGGCTGCAATATTCCTAGGAGTTTTCCTTTCGTGATCTCTTTCAGAAGGCGATTGGTGGATTCTTTAAATATTTATTTTACCCCGTGGTTCTATAATATCAGGGCAGTGTTCCTTGATAATTTCATGAAAGATAATGTCTAGGCTCTTTTTCTTTTTATCATGACTTTCAGGTAGTCCAGTCTTTCCTAGATCTATTTTCCAGGTCAGTTGTTTTCTAATGAGATATTTCATATAGTATGCTATTTTTTCATTCCTTTAGTTTTGTTTCATAATTTCTTGATTTTTCTTAAAGTCATAAGCTTCCATCTGCTCCACTCTACTCTTTAAGGATTTATTTTCTTCAGTGAGTTTTTGAACCTTCTTTTCCATCTAGTCAATTTTGTTTTTCAGGCATTCTTCTCTTCATTGGTTTTTTGGATCTCTTTTGTCATTTGGGTAAGTCTATTTTTTACACTGTTAACTTCTGCAGCACTTTTGGGGTCTCCTTTAGCAAGCAGTTGACTTGTTTTTCATAATTTTCTTGCATCACTCTCTTTTCTCTTCCCAATTTTTGCTCTACTTCTCTTACTTGATTTTCAAAACCCTTTTTGAACTCTTCTACAGCCTGAAACCAATTCATATGTTTCTTGGAGGCTTTGGATGGAGGAGTTTTGACTTTGTTGTCTTCTGTTTTCATGTTTTGGTCTTCGTTGTCACCAAAGTAAGATACTATAGTCTGATTCTTATTTTGGTTTTTGCTCACTTCCCCAGACATTTACTTGACTTTTGAGCTCTTTGTCAAGGTAGATCTCTGTTACCAGTGGGAGTGGGGAATTACTGTCAGCTGCTTAATTCCCCTAAAATCTGTGGGCCTAGAGCTCCTGAAACAGTCGCTGTCTCTGCCCCTGTTGTTTCTGTGGCTGCTGCAAGTTCCTCCACCCCCTGGGGCTGGGGTTGAACCACTCCACTCTCCCACACTGGTCTCTCACTGGTCTTCTTCCACTGACCTTTCAATTTGTCCTCAGCATTTTGGGGTCCTGAAATCTAGAAACCACCACAAGTGCAAGAGATTCAGTCTCCCCAAGGCCTGCTCAGTCTTGTCTGTGCTGGTGTGGCCCCCTGCATGGCATGATAGACACTTCTTGGAGACCTTCCAGGCCGTCTTGAGCTGAAGATTTGCTTCACTCCATCATTCTATGAGCTCTGCAGTTCTAGAATTTGTTTAGAGTCACGTTTACCCATATTTGACTGGGCTTAGGGGCAACACTCTAGAAAGTACATGCTATTACTCCACCATCCCCAAAATGGATGAATATTTTAAAAAATATAAATTGCCCAGATTAACAGAAAAAGAAGTAAAATAAATAGCCCCATCTCATAAAAACAAATTGAACAAGCTATCAATGAACTCCCTAGAAAAAAGTCTCCAAGGTCATGTGGATTTACAAACAAATTCTATCAAACATTCAAAGAACAGTTAATTCCAATACTATATAGACTGTTTGAAAAAACTGGTTAAGGACTCCTACCAATTTCTTTTTAATATACAAATATGGTTCCGATACCTAAGCTAGGAAGAGTCAAAACAGAGAAAAGAAGTTATAGATCAATGTCTGTAATGAACAGAGAAGTAAAATTTTTAAATAAGATATGAGGAAAGAGTTTGCAACGATGTATCATGAGAATAATACACTATGATCAGGTAGGATTTATACCAGGAATGGAGGATTGGTTTAATATTAGGAAAACTCTCAGTATTATTGATCATATCAGCAACAAAACTAACAGAAACCATATATTTATCTCAATAGATGCAGAAAAAGTTTTTGACAAAATCCAACACACATTCCTATCGAAAGCACTGATGAGCACAGGAATAAATGGAGGCTTCCTTAAAATAATAAGTAGTATCTACCTAAAATCATCAGCAAGCATTATATGTAATGTGGACAGATGAATTTCTAATAAGGTTGCGGGTAAAATGAGGATGTCCACTATCACCATTGCCATTCAATATGACACTATAAATGTTAGCTTTAGCAATAAGAGAAGAAAAAGAAATTGAAGGAATTAGAATAGGCAAAGAAGAACTAAGTTATCACTCTTTGCAGACAATATAATAATATACCTAGAGAATCAAGTAAAAAACTGCTTGAAATAATAAACAACTTTGGCAAAGTTGCAGGATACAAAATAAACTCATATAAAAATAAACTCATATAAATCATCTGCATTTCTATATGTTACTAACAAACCCCAACAACAAGAGACAGCAAGAGAAATCCCATTTAAAGTTACAGTGGATACTGTAAAATATTTGGGAATCTACATACCAAAACAAACCAGAGACTATATGAACATAATTACAAAACATCTTTTGCACAAATAAAGTCAGATGTAAATAATTTGGAAAAACATCAGTTGCTCATGGGTAGGCTGAGCTAATATAATAAAGTGACAATTCTACCTAAATTAATTTACTTTTTCAGTGCCATAACATTCAAACTACCAGATAATTATCTTGTAGAACTAAAAAAAAATAACAGCAAAATTCATCTGAAAGAACACAAGGTCCAGAATAACAAGGGAATTAATGAAAAGAAATGCTAGGGAAGGTAGCCTAGCCATATCAGATCTAAAATTGTATTATAAAGCAGCAATCATCAAAACCTCTTGGTCCTGGCTAAGAAATAGAGGAGTAGATCAGTAGAATAAGTTAGGTACACAAGACATGGTAGTTAATGACTATAGCAGTTTACTGTTGGACAAAACCAAGGACCCCAGCTTTTTGGATAAAAACTCACTCTTTGACAAAAACTGCTAGGAAAACTGGATAACAGCGTGGCAAAAACTGGGCATAGACCAATGCCTGACACTGTACTCAAGAAAAAGTCCAAATGGGTTACTTGATCTAGGTATAAAGGTTGATAATATAAACAAATTAGGGGAGCAATAAATAGTTTATTCAGCAGATTTATCGAGAAGGGAGAAATTTATGACCAAACAAGAGATAGAGAACATTATAAAATGGATAATTTTGATTACATTAAATTGAAAAAATTTTGCACAAACAAATTCAATGCATCCAAGATTAGGAGGGAAGCAGCAAACTGGGACAGAATTTTTACAACCAGTATCTAAAGGCCTCATTTCTAAATATAGAGAACTAAGTCAAATTTATAAGACTACAAGTCATTCTCCAATTAACAAATGGTCAAAGGATATCAACAGGGAGTTTTCAGAGGAAGAAATTAAAGCTATTTATAGTCATATGAAAAAATGCTTTAAATCACCATTGATTAGAGAGATGCAAATCAAAACAACTTTGAGGTAGCATACCACACCTATCAGATTGGCTAATATGACAAAAAAGGAAGATGACAAATACTGGAGAAGATGTAGGAGAGTTGGAACTCTAATTCTTTGTTGGTGAACTGATCCAATCATTCTGGAGAAAAATTTGAAACTATGCCCAAAGGGCTACAAAAATGTGTATATCCTTTGATTCAGTAATATCACTTCTAGGGCTCTATTCCAAAGAGATCAAAAAAATGGGAAAAGGATCCACATGTATAAAAATATTTATAGCAGTTCTTTTGGTGGTGGCCAAGAAATGGAAATCAACATGTAATGGTCATTTAAATGGGGAGATCTTTCCCATTCATTAATAGGTCCGTGTGACCTGCTTAAGTCACACAGAAGCCTGAGTCACATAAGTCTAAGTCATATGGAACAGGAAAGGGTGGAGAAGGAAGGGTGTAACAAGAACAGGCAGAGAGCTAGAGAAGGGTGGAGAGGAAGTTAGTGAGAGAGCAGTTAGAGCTAGGAAGGATGCAGACAAGCAAGCTGCTGGCTAGCCTGAGTGAGAGAGCTTGTTGGTGACTTGTTTAAGAAAGCCTGTATGTGATTTGTTTAATGAAGATCATTTGTGACTAGCAGAGGGAATGCTTGGGGATTATATTGTTACTGTGGTGGATTTGGCTTCCTGGTGTCTGAATAAATATTTTGGTTCTGTCTTTCATGTGGAAAGTCTGCTTTATTTCATAATTCAGAATTTCATGAGGATATTCATGGCCACTATAGGCACTATGAATATCACATTGGTGCTGCACAAGGGAATGCCCATCAATTGGGGAATGGCTGAACAAGTTGTAGTATATGAATGTAATGGAATACTATGGTGCTATAATAAATGATGAAAATTTTCACTGGCTCTTTCATGCCTGGAATTTTCTACCTCCTCATCTCCATTTCTTGACTTTCTCAGCTTCCTTCAAGTTTCAGCTGACATCCCATCTACAAGAACCATTTTCCTAGTCCTCTTTATTCTACTGCCTTCCCTCTGTAGATTATATCCAATTTATCCTGTATGCAATTTTTATACATAGTTATTTGTATGATGTCTTCTCCATTAGACAGTGAGCTCCTTGAGAAGAGAAAACCTTTTCTGTCTTTCTTTGTATCTCCAGAGCTTAGCACAGTTTCTGACACCTTTCGGTGCTCAACAAATGCTTATTGATTGACACTCTATAAAGATGAGGAAAATGACATGGTAAGAAAAACATATAGCAAGTCAAATAAGCAAGGCTAGTTTCAACCTACTGAAACAATTCTCAAGACTTAATTGGCACAGAGAATTGAAGTTCAAACCTTATTTTTATAGCTTATTGGTCATCTAAAACTTAAACAGCTTAGCCCAGGAGGTATCTAGGTAACTGAGACTTGACAGATATCTCTGTCTAGTGAGACTACATGCCCTCAACCTCCTGGAAGTATATCCCAGAGGAATATGTCCCAGGGACAAGAGGAAAGGTGTGCAAATGCACCATCACTATATCGTTGCTGATATCCTTTTCCATACTATTGTAAAGTAAGCTTCCTTTTTGTTAGATGATGAGTCTGCATATCTCATTGCATTCCAATCCCCAGCATAAACCATCCAACTGACCTGAACCATGCCTCGCATGAAACATTTGTTATACCTATCAGAATTAGATGTGAATGACCAAGGACAGGAAGTCTGGAGAGAAAAACTAGCTTGGTCTATGTGACAGTAGATATTGTGACTACTAAAAATAAAATAAGGGAGAAGGAAGTAGGATCTCAGAAAGAGAACTAGTCCTATGAAAAAAATGTTAAATAGCAAAGTTTTCCATTAATATAGCCTAGGAGACCTCTTCACAATACCTTTCATCCTTTCTAAAAGGTTTTTCCCTTGCCTCAGATCTAGGGATAACCCCCAGTTCCATAGAAACACTTGGTTTCATGAAAAACTTTCATAAACTCATTAATTCTGAGGTATAAATCAAATTAACATAAAATAATACCCCTTGCAGGGGTACTTGTAATTGAACAAGTGACAAAACTTAAGTCAAAGGAATGCATTTCTTATAGTGTAGTTTCAACTATCAATAACTGTGAATGGTGAAGCTGTCCCTCAAACCACACCAATCAACAAATAAACACTTACTGTGGTAAGTGCTTGGGATACAAAAAAAAGCAAAAATAGTTTCTACTCTTAAGTAGCTCACAGTCTAATGGGGGAGATATCGAGTAAACAAATATATACAAAGTGAGCTATATTTTGAATAAATAGAAAATAATTAAAAGAAAGGAAGCACTAGGATTAAGAAGGGTTAGGCAAGGCTTCCTGTGGAAGCTGAGATTTTTGTTGGGGCTTAAAGGAAGCCAGGGAGGTGAGTATTCAGAGATGAGGAGGGAGAGCATTCCAAGCAGGGAGAACAGTCAGAGAAAATAACCAGAGCTGAGAGATGGAATGTCTTTTTTGTTGGACAGTCAGGTGGCCAATGTCACTGGATTGGAGTACATATTAGGTAGTAAGGTTTAAGAAGACAAGAAAGATAGGAGGGGGCTAGATGATGAAGAGCTTTGGATGCCAGGCAGGGTATTTTATATTTGCCCCTGGAGTCAAAAGTTAACCACTGGAGTTTATTGAGTAGGAGAGAAATATGATCAAACCACCTACTTTCCTAAAATTAATCCTGATCAGAAGCAAGATTTCTGTTAAGAACAGGACATTAGTTCATAAGTCAATCTTGTCATGATCATGAATTCTTTGGAAACCTCAGCAGTCCAGAGCGCACCAGCTTGGACAGAACCACCTGAATACCCCCCTGGTAAACTTGGGGTTGATGCCTTTTCATTCCGACACAGAACAAGGGCCATGTTATGTGATGTGGCTGTTGTCATGGTAACTGTAATCTTTTTTTCCCTACCCCATCACTAGCCTTGAAGAGCAGAATAAACAGCCTTATTTAAATGCCTCTAGCAAATTCTGAGAGTGCTGTTAGGAAGAGTCCAGTCCCCTATTTTCTCATAAAAGAAAAGAGGCACCATCATCTCTCTGCTCTCGTCTCTTTCTTGAATAGCTCCAGGATACCCTAGTTTCACACCTCTTAGGAGGCTCCAGACACAGACAGGGCCAAGCTTCTCCAAAGCAAGATGACTCATGGAAATCATTTCAGGAAAGATTCAGTTGCCAGGATCCCACCCCTTCCAGACCCTAGCAGAGCTGTTTGTTTTGTGAGTTGGTCTAGAATTCAAAATGGGGCTAAAGCATTCCATGTTGTTCCCTGACAACCAAGAGCACTGCATGGAATGGTAGGAGGGGCTTTTTGGCAGAACTCCCTGCAGACCAGCCCGAAGAATTCTCAGCCTAATCAGGGGTTGTCAGTCCCGATCAGTTTCAGCCTCTGGAGACCCAAGAGGGAAAAATGCAGCACAAAGTGATAACAAGATTTAGATGGAGTGGCTCTTAGAGGGACAAATGAGGAGGCTGGATATTTGGAAGGATGCTTTGAAGCCAACCCTTCCAAAGCTGGGGGGAAGGGGAATGGGAAGAGGAGAGAGGGGCAGCAGGAACCTTCTGTGTCTCACAGTTAAAGCCCAAAACCAGCTTCCCTTGAACATTTAGACACATATGCAATGGAAAGATAATGTTAATGTCTCTCCTTATTTGTTTTTCTGTCTGCAAAAATGCCCACTTATCAGGGCTTAATGGCTTTTAGAAATAAAGCTATTTTGGAACATTATCCAGGATGTCAATTAGTCACCATAAGCTGCTGCTGTGACCTTTCTCTGTAGCTGGGTAGATGTTGTTTCTCATCAACAAAAGCTTTCCCTGATGGCCTTGCTTGGTGTAGGAATTCCCTGACATAATGTAAGAATGTGGGTAAAAAATCTGTTATTTAGTAACAAGACATAAAACATTCCAACTAGAAGGGACCTTAGAGATAATCTAATCCAGCGGTCGCCAACCTGTGGGTCACAGAATGAGACCACAAATAGGTGAATAAGCACCTTGGAGTCAGCAATGGACAAAATGTTGAATTCTTGGACAAAGAAATTAAATTTGAATCCCAGCTCTCCTGCTTATATCTTTAAGCATGTCTTACCTTCTCTGAGGAAATAAAATCAGAAGGTTAGACTATGAGATCCAGAGATTTTTCATCATTTCAGTGCTACAGATCCCTTTGACAGTCTAGTGAAGCCTGTGTGTCCCTTCTCAGAATAATGTTTTTAAATTGATAATTTTTTTTAATTAAATTGCTAAGGAAATCAATTCTATTGAAATAAAATTATAAAAGTATATTTTTAAAGTTGAAGACCCCAAATCTCTAACATCACTTATAGTTCAAAATCCATAGACCTGAGAGTCTCTGAAGTTTGAATAAATAACATGTCACATATATGTATCATGACTATAAACTGAAATGTATGTAGATAACTGGGTTTGGGGTTTGTTTTACCGTACCTGTGATTTAATTGTTCCAGAGAGTTCCCTCCTATGGAGGTACTTTCTCCACTGGGAACCACACCTGCTCTGAATTTGATGGTAGTGGAAAGTTGCCCGAGGCAGTATGAGGTTAAGTGACTTGTCCAGGGTGGGAAAAGCCAAAGCAGCAATCCAGGCCTTCCTTACTAGGAGGTCAGCTCTAGCTCCAACACCATGCATACAGTTTTGTTTAATAAAATAGAAATTCCAACCAGAAAATTTCCCTGCAGATCTGCCCACCATTTGCCAGGTACAGAGACAGAAAGTGATCTGTTAAGACCAATATGGCCACCACAGACTGCCTCCATTAGGTTATGCTAATAACCTAAGGATGACCTTGCATAGGAGTTAGTCAGACATTCTGTAGGTTCAAGTTAATTTTGATAGAGTAGAAACCACCTGAACTCCATTGAATGTGAACATAGGATCCAAACCAAGGACGTGTTCACCTTTCTCTGACTGAGACAACCCCTTCCTACAGTAATTGTTTTTGATTGTTTAATCATTTCAGCTGTGCCCATCTCTTTGTGACCCTGTTTGGAGTTTTCTTGACAAAAATACTGGAATGGTTTGCCATTTCCTCTTCCAGCTCATTTTACAGATGAGGAAACTGAGGCAAAGGGTTAAGTGACTTGCCCAGGGTCACATACTTGGTAGTGTCTGAGGTCAGATGAGTCTTCCTGACTTCAGGCCTAACACTCTATCTACTGTGCCACCTAGCTGCCCTATAGTGATTTTACAGCTATAGATCCTTAGGAGAATCTCCTATTCCTGTTGAAGTGCCACAAGGACCTATGCTAGAGAGAAATAGCCCTGCCTGAGCCCAAGTGTTGAGTCAAACCTCTGATAAACAAACCTGAGGGAGGTCTTGACCCAGCCACAGCACAGATGTGTGAGATTGTTTGCATATCTTGTGTAAGGGGACCCAGACACATTTTGCTCCTCGAGGACATCTATCCGCAACATGAGGGAGAATAACATTTTTGGCAGCCCCTTCACCCTGTTGGTGTATGGTCTAATTAACACCAATTAATCACCTTGATTAGGTGTGATACTGATCTGGAAGGAAGCCAAGAAGATGGGTTCTTCCCAGATCAGGCTCTTCACAACTTGTAAAATTAACCAAAACATTAAACTATACTAGGACAGTTGAAACTAGAGTGAGGAAATCCAGGTTTTGTCCTAGGGTGTTTAAATTTAGAGGGAACTGACAGCATTTGCAGTCCTTCAGCATGGTAGAAACAAGGGAATTTAACACCTTGTTATTAAGAGTAATTCACTGGAATACAACTCAATCAAAAAAAAATATAAATTAACCAGAAGGAAGCTAAAGTTAGTTCCTACCTTACCTTTCTCCTGCTACCCACCTCAGGTCTTATGCTAGTTTGCTGGGATGTCTATCTCTTCCCTCACAGGCTGTTCAGCCATTTAGTCATGTCCAATTCTTTGTGATTCTATGGACCACAGCATGCCAGGACCTTCTATCCTCCATTGTCTCTCAAAGTCTGTCCAGGTTCCTGTTGCTTATTTCCATGACACTCTCCAGGCATCTCATCATCCGTCATTCCCCTTTTCCTTTTTGCCTTCAGTCTTTCCCAATATCATGAGTTTCATCTTCTCATGTAGTCAAAGTATTTAAGCTTTAGCTTCAATATTTGACCCTCCAGTGAACAGCCTAACTTAATTTAAGTATTGACTGATTTGATCTCCTTGCTGTCCAAGGGACTCTCAAAAGTCTTCTCCAGCATCATAATTCTAAAGCATCAGTTCTGAAGTGCTCCTCTTTCCTTGTATCCAAATTTCATAGTCATACATTACTACTGGAAAAGCCATAGCTTTGACTGTATGGACCTTTGTCAGTAAGGTGATGTCTCTTTGTTTCAAGGTGATGTCCACCACATGGTATCTCATCCCAACTAAGGACACTCTTATTTCTATTCATCATAGAAGTAAAAAGTCATAGTTACTCAGCATCCTCATTATGTTGGAGACTTGTCACTGGACCTATTCCTCCTTAGAAATGTAGTATCTATGGGACAATTGGCAATTCACTTATTTCTCAGAGCCTTGGCTTACCCATCTATAAAATGGGGATGTTACTTTATTTCCTCACATGTTTTTGTGAGGAAAGTTTTTGGAAAATCTTAAAGCACTACAGTTAGGTCCTGATTAATGCAAATAATAAATTCAGTGAAATGACCAGAATTTTCAAATTTGCACCACATATTTACTCTGGGCTGCCACCAATTATCATAGGGGAACTAGATTAATCTCTTCACTATCATTTACATAGATCATTCTTATCCTTCCACCTACCTCACCTACCTAGAATTTCCCCCTCCCTACTCCTCATTTAAATTCTTCTCATCCTTCAAGGCCTTTTTATCTTTAAAGTCTTCTCTATGTGCCAGACAGCACTCAGTGACCTCTCTTTTCTCTAAACTCCAACATCTAGAGTTCATAAAGTGTTCTCATTCAAGTCAGTTCTACAAACATTACTTTAATAGCAACAAAGTGGTTTCATTGATTCATGAATGTTAGGCTTTCTAGGCATGGGTGTGCTAGAGCCAGTTTGAACTGGCTCAGGACCCAGTTGTAAAATTTTGCTGTGTGAGCATTTATACCTCAAAAAATGGCAAACTACAAATCAGGTTTTGACATCATTTTGTTCATTTCTAGACTTAAGAAAGTGATGAGAAACATCTTAATAATTCAGGTAAAACTTTAAAATGTTTCTGACTACTTTTTTCTCCAGAGAACTAGGTATTCAACATTCACCAGCACACACCTGAGTATATGAGTAATCACATCATCATGCTGTTCTGTCAACCCAATATTCAGTCCTCATAGCAGCACCAAAAGATTCATCAGGGAAGGATGTATGTTTTTATAATCATACATTTATTAATCATCTCCTATGTACTTAGTATCATGCAAGGTAAGGTAGAAGATTTTGGTCATTGTTAATCTTCTTCAGTAATTTTTCAGTCATATCTGACTCTTTCTGACCCCATTTGGTGCTTCCTTGGCAAACACTGGAGTGGTTTAACATTTCCTTCTCCAGATCATTTTTACAGATGGGGAAACTGAGGCAAGCCGGGTTATGTAATTGCCAAAGGTCACATAGCTAGTAAGTGTCTCAGGTCAGATTTGAATTCAGGTATTCCTGACTCCAAGACTGGCATTCCATTCATTGTGCCACCTACTGTAGTAGATGATCTGTACAGTTCCTGCCCCCTCTCCAAATTCATTAGTATGGTTTCACCATCACTTTCTCTGCTGACATGTACCATTGAATTGGGAGTGAGGTAACAAGACAGATAGAGTGCTGGAACTCAGGAAGACCTGAGTTCTAATCAAGTTTCACACTTAGTAGCTGTCTGACACTTGGCCTCAATTTCTTCATCTGTAAAATAAGGATAGTAAGAGCACCTAACTTTCAAAGCTGGTATGACGACCAAATGACATCATATTAATCAAGCACTACTTTGCAGACCCTAAAGCACTAGATAAATGTTTGTTATTATTGCCATTTTTATGCCTTACCTGAGAACAGGGATCATCTATCTGACTATCATCTCATTACAACAATAACTCACACAAAGCCCAAAGTCCCGAAATCAGGGGTTCTTAACCATTTTTGGTAGCCTTGACCCCTTTTGCCATTTAGTGACACCTATGGAACCCTTCTCAGAATACTACTTTGAAAAGTATGAAATAAGGATTCTAGCTATATCAATTTTTAAATGATAATAGACCCCCTGAAACAAAAACATTTTTCCTTGATCTTCAGATGAACTGCTGCTTAGCAATTCCCAACTGTTAGGTTTTATCTTCATCTCTATTAGACTTCATCTTAAACTTGGTCCAATGCTCTTTTCCATAAAGATCTTTTTTTTGATTTTCACTCTTCTGTTGTATTAGCAATTCCTCTCAGATTTGCATCATCTGCAAATTGGATAGTTATATCATCTTCATTTTCATTGTAATCATCAACAAGAAGACCAGGATCCAGCACAGTTCTTTGGGGCACTCCTCCAAAGACCTCCTTCCCAGTGGGCATCAGTCCATCTATAACTGCTTTTTGAGTTTGGCCATTTAACAAAGTTTGAATGCAACTAATTCTATTATTTTCTAGCTTGCATCGTTCCATCTTTTCAACAACAACAACAAATCATATAATAGACTTTGCCAAATTTTTCTAAAGTCTACTGATCTATACTATGTTTGTATCTCCACAGGTATCCAGCACTGTGTCTTGCACATATGAGGGGTATAATTAACATCTGTTGTAGTTAGATATATTCTATGAATTGAAGAGTAGGAAAGGACTTCATAAAGGACCCCTACTCCTACCCAAAGCATTAACACCATAGAGGCAATTGTTTCTTCAAGTAAGGGCCAGACTTTGATGACCTCTTCAGTCCTCCTTTGTGACTATACTTCTCAAACTCTTTGAAGTATATCAGTCTTGGAATTGAATCCTACTAGGTGCTGAAATGTTAATATGCCATTTCTTTTCAACCTTTCTTTTCTGCTCTTTTTAGGCATCCAAGCCCCATAAGTACCTCACAGAGAAAGCAGCTTGGAGGCAAAAAGTTGTAATGCATCAACACTCCTCAGGGTCCCTGTAATGGAGAAATGACCTCAGCCAAGAAGTTTCTCCAAGATGCTGGATGATGAAGGCTGCCTAGAGAATAGGCAAGGAAGAGCAGGGGAAACAAAACTGCAGGGTGTAGAGGGAAGGAAGGAAAGTTAATTGGACATAAAATCTAGCAGATATCTCAAGGGGCACAAAAGACTTATTTGACAAAGGGTTGTGACTAGCTGTACTTGTTTTTCTCTAATAGAGGGAGAAATGGGTTGGCACTGAAGTAAAGGAGAATTTAGTTAGAAGAATTTCCTTTCAATGAAGAGGGTGAAGCCCTAGAATGGGCAACTGAGGATTCATAGATCACAGACTCAGTTTTAAAGGTGGAAGGGACCTGAGAGATTGTCAAGTCCACTCTCTCTCCTTTCCCCACTTCTGCAGATAGGAAACTGAGAAACAGATGTCCTTAGTTTCCTCATCTGTAAAAGTGTTCTAACAATAATTTCATTACCTTCCTTGAAATTATCTTTCTACTACCACCATCCAAGAGTAGACACATCAGCTTTCACTATGATTTGGGTTATTATAATAGCCTCTTAAATGGCCTCCACCTCTAGTTTCCTCCCTTTACAATCCATCCCTCACATAGATGGCAATATAATCTTTCTGATTCAAAGGTCAGATCATGTGACTCCCTTGCTCATGAACCTTTGAAACTCTTAGCTGTCTACAAATAAAATAGAGATTCCTTAGAATGGCATTTGAAGCCTTTACAACCTGAGTCTAACCTTCATTTTCTGCTTTATGTCATTTACTCACCTTCCCACTCTCTAGATTCCAATCAGACTGGGCGGCTGACTGTTCCCTTGAATGTGATCTAACGTCTCTCTTGCTTCGAGAATGCTATCTCCTTGTGTACACATTTAATGTAGGTTTCTTCAAGTATGACACTCACCTAGAGTGACAGCTTCCCTGGCCTGTCAGCACAATGGGCACCACTCTTTTCCCCAACTGCTTCCTCCAGTTGGAGCCTGTAGCAGAGCTGAGAGGAGCTAATTAAGTCAGCTCTAGGGGTTGCATCCTGGAACTCCTCTTTGCATCTGTTGCTCCGCTTGGTTTCTACCCTATGACAAGGTGCCCCTCCTGGCATGAACTCATCACTTCTAATCTCACCATAATGCTGCTAACTCAAACCCTGATGGACAACACCTGCCTCAGTCTCCTCTCCCCTCTGGTTGGAAGGCCAGAGAGCTGAGTACTGAACTCCTCCCAATGTCTTCCTTTTTTGAGGGTGGAAACCAGATTCTTAATTCATTCCACTTGTCATTTGCTGCCCTTCCTAGTTTCAACTCCATGGAAAGTTTTTTTCCTGGGAGGGGCATCTTGTCCTAGAGCAGAGCTTCACCTGAGACCCATTCTGTATCTCTTATGCCATACTGCCTCTCATAAACATGGAATGAACCAGAATAAGAATTTATGAAGCACCTAGTATGTCCTATGCACTGTGCTAAATGCTTTACAAATATTATCTTATCAATGTGTGCACATGTGCACACATATGCAGTTATATACTATATATATATACATTGTACATGTGTTTTATAATAAATAAAAGGGGTTTTAATATATGCTAAATATGTTATACATGTATGTGTTTTCCCAAGACTTTTGGAGAAAGATGGAAAAACAGCATCATGCCAATATTCTCACTGATGTTTAATACTATTTATAGTGCTGGCCATGGTCACATCAGAACTTTAAAAAAAATAAAACATCTGGGAGCTCTCCAAAGAACAGAGAGAAAATACCCATCATGGCATTTTGCACAGGGGGAAGGCAGCAAGCTTTACAAATGTTCTATTTGTACTTGGTAGGTATAACTCCATACTTACAGATCTGGTGCTGACTGTAATGAGAAGTGAACAAAATCATGGAGGGCAAAATCAAGGAAAATATTACTGAAAAAAATGAAAGAATAAACGAAGACAGAGATGGATGATGGTGGAGAGAACATAGCACATCTTAAATCAAGGGGCCCTTCCCTATCTCCACAGGTCAATCTAAAGTCAGCAACCAATGACAATACCCAACCTGACAGATTGCAGGCCAAATGCTGTCATCTCATCTCTGTACTCACAACCTGTAAGAATCCACAGCAGCTCCTGTGTGCCCTTTCCCCTGCAAACAGAAGTCTGGTTCTTCCTCTCCCAATCCAGGGATCTCAAATGTTCAGGAAATTTTAAAATTATTTTTAAAAACTCTTTTCCGCACAATGATTTGGCATCCCTGTCCTAAGTGTTTGAAGTCTAATGCTTTATAGTTCTTAAGGTGGAAGGATGATAAGCCCATGAGACATCAGGGATAGTAACAGAAAAAAACTGAATAATAGTTGTTCTGGTATATCTATGAGCACAGATCTCAAGATTCTCTCCTTCCTGGACTTCCCTACTCTCATCTCATTGCCTTCTCTCTTTATTTTCTTCCACAACAACTCTATATTTTACTAGGAAACAGAGAAAAGACGTATGGCAAAATCAGGACACCTGTGAGCAAATTCCGACGGCCACTTACTAGCTACGTCTGCAGTCTTGGACATAACACTTAATCTTCTGCATCTAGGTTTCTCTGTCTGTAAAATGAAAGTTGAACAAGACAATCTCTAAGACCCATTATCCCTCTAATAGTCTCACAAAGATTTTTTTCTCCTCGGATACAGAGGAAACAAGCTCTCCTAAAAAACTGTTTGAAAGTTGCCACATTGGTATTCTCTGACCTTGGGAACACATGCTAATCCTAGTCGCCCTAATTAAGGGAAGTAATTAAAGTAAACAACAGCAACAATAGCAACAGCAATAGCAGTAGCTTATAATCATACACTACTTTGAGGACTTTCCATATGTTTTCTCATTGGAGTCTCACAAGCCTGCGATTGAAACACTATTACCATCCTCATTTTATATAAGGGAACTCAGAGTTTGGGTGCCCTGTCTTTGATCACTGCACTTATATGGATCTAAGGTGCGATTCAAGCCTAAGTCTGTCTGTCTCCAAGTCTAATTCTCTATCTTGTTTTGGAAAAGGAAGCTCCATAGTTTCATTATGTTGATTGGGAGGCTTCACTGGAACATAAAAGGGAAGCCATGCTATCTTCCTAACTCTGACATCAAAAGGTGATGTAATAAGAATGAGCTCACCAGGAGGAAGGTGAAGTCACCAACTCCCAACTGGCTACTGTCTAAGACTGTCAAGCTTTCTTTCTTGGGCTCCTTAATACTATTACTAACTTGTTCAGTGATTTGTATGGAAGTATCTTTCTTTTCCTAATCTCAGTGTGCCAGTATGGAAACTGGGACAATGATACTACCCTAGTGAGGACCTCATAAGAAGATCTAGGCTGAATCCAACTAGAACACTTTAACACAATATATGTATGCATGCATACAGATACACCTACACATATGGTTATGTATACATGTATGTTTCTCTATATATACAAAGTATTTTAGAATCCAGAACTAGAAAAATCACTATTCCTTGTCATTATATTTTACTAATCAAAAATGTTACATTGTAACATGATTTGAAAATACTCAAAATATGATTCCATATGCATTATGTCCCTTTGTTAGAACATATACTCCCTGAGGACAGAGACTATCTTATTTTGGAATTACATCCCCAGTGTTTAGTACAAGGCTTCAGAAATACTAAGTGCATAATACTTTTTTAAATCATTCATTCATTCATTGGTTAATAAAACTGAGGAATTAGAGAATAGTCATTTGCTTTACCAAAGTATTTATACTAGCTAATGTATTGGATGACAAATTAATCATTCAAAAAGATTTCAACAGGCTAGAACACTGTGAATATAATAGATGAAAATTAATAAAACTAAATACCAAGTCCTATACTTGGGTTCAAAAAATCAATTTCACAAATACCAGATGGTAGAGGCATGGCAAGTCAACAGTTCTGAAAAGGATATGAGAGTTCTAGTGGGCGGAAAACTCAATGTGGCCAATATTGTGATATAGAAGCTAACAATGACAAAAAGTGGAATAATATTTAAGCTCCATTAAGGAAAGCTTAGCGTCCAGAATAAGGAAGCTAATAGATCTTCTATGCTTTTCCCTGGTTGGGCTGTATCTGGTCTATGGCACTTAGTTCTGGGTTTCACATCTCACAAACGATATTGATAAGACGAAGAGTGGCCAGAGAAGGGTTTCTGGGATGTTTTAGGGTCACAACAGTATAACATCTAAGCAATGGAATGCTGGCAAATATTGAACAACTGACTCTGGAAAACATGAAACACTTTTCAAATTTAACATTTTCTCCATCACTTCCTTGCGTCTACAATAAACAAAACAATAAACCAAACCCTGATTTATAGCTTTTTCTTATTTCCAATATGTAAATACTCACACTGAAAATTTAACAATTACCTCTTGAGTCAGTTGGCTCCCTCACACCCCAAGCAGAGGATCCAATGAAGGAAGTGGAGATATTTAGCCTGGAGAAAAGAAAACTCAGTTTGGACACAGTAACTGTCTCTAAAAGTAGTCAAAGTACTCATATGGCCAAGAGAACAGAACAAGTTTCAAATTTAGCTTTGATGTAAGGAAAACCTTCCTAACAATTAGTGTGATTGAATAGTGGACACTTACTGCAGGACAAAGGGACACTCACTACCTCCTGACTTGAGTTCCTGCAGCTAAAGTGAGATGACTATTTGTCAGGAATGATACAGTGAGGAGTTTTAGTCAAGTCCAAGTTGAACTAAATTACCTCTATCATATTTCATTCATATACATATCTACATTCCCAATAAATGAGGAGATGGTAACTCCTGGCTATTTTCAATGAGTTGGGGTTAACAAGTCTAATTGAATTACATCTTAGAACTTGAAAACAATTTAAAGATGGGATGTTTGTACCACAGTTGGTGGTCTTTGAAAGGGCATAGAGAACATAAGAGGTATTGCTGGACTGGAGAGGGATAAATGTTCCAATTTTCAAGAAAAGAGTAGATGAAGCCTGAAAATTATAGTTAACTTTCAATCTTGGCAAAAACACAAAGCATATTATTAAATGGATGTCTTAAAGATATTCATTATTAGAAGTGATCACTAAGAGACAACACAGGCTAGACTACATGACTTCAGAGGTTCCTTTAAAATCAGATATGTTTAATTGTGTGAAGAGTGGTATGACTGTAACTTGTTCCATGTCAGTAGATAAGATTTTCCTAGGAGACTTCTTTGTTCCACTCATAAATAACTTCATCAACTACTCTTATTGTTTCCAACCTTATTCTCTACTAAGCAATTTGCTGGCATAGCTGCTAATTTTTTATTTAACAATCTCTTATCTTACTTTTCCAATGGAAATTCTGAAAAATAAGAAGAAATGGCAGACTTTCCACAGACTGAATTCCCTTCTCTCCAATCATACCCTTTTGCCTTTTCCACCACTAGTAAATTTCTTTTTTGCTTTTATTAGAATTCAATCCCTCCACTCTTCCCTGTTCTTCCAGTCTGGCAGGCCTTTCCCTCTTAGATCTGTCTGCCTCCATACACAACCTAGGCCAAATGTAAGATGATTGAACATATTTTATAAGTATAGGAAATAAGTAGTAGAGGGGGAATTTGAACCCAAGTCCATAGGCTCTAAATGTAGATCTCTTTTCCACTGTAAAACATAGTTAACAGTCAAATCCTTAGACCTTCCACAGTACCCACCTTGTCTACCCTCAATCCTGGATAAAACTTAGGAGTGTAACAGAGCCAGTGGCTACAATCTTTCAATTGTTGAATTATCAGTGTGAGAATTTGTACCTCAGAAACTGGCAAACACTGAAAATCAGGGGTTGGGTTACCGTTTGGTTGCTCATCTAGACTTAAGAAAGTGATAGAGAAAATGCTATATGCAAACTAAACTTAAAAGTGTGTCCTGTGTACAATTATTCCCAGAGTCAGTTGTAGACATTTACTAGCATACCACATGATCTCCTTTCTCTGTTCCTGCTTCTGGGCTGCCATTTATTACTAGAGAAAGGCATACAACTTGGAATCAGGAAAAGTACTTTTAAAGTGTAAACCTCAAACACTTTTTAGCTGTGTGACCCTGAATACGTCGCTTACTTGTTCTTGACTTCAATTATCTCAGCTGTAAAATGAGGACCTGGGAAGATGGCTAGGATGACTTCTAAGGTCTCTTCCAACTCTAAATCTGTGATCCTATCATCTGTTTCCATTACACACATGCTGTTGAGCTATATAGTTGGATCTTTAGTTCTAAAATGAGCAAGACACTGTCTTGCCATTAAATCCTCTTGTGTTCTGACTTCTACTATTGAAATTTGAACTCACTGAAAGCAGGAACTGTCCTGCTTTTCCATCTATGTTCTCAACATTTAGTCCTGTGGTTGCAAAATAGGAAGAATGTAATATTTTTTATTCATTCGTTGCAGAGTACTCTCCCTAAAGGACAGCTCTGGTCACATTATTATTTTTTTTTTGGCATGTGGAGTCATTGAAACTTTTGAGCAGGGAAGGAAAGTCTCAACTCCTTGGCCTAACCCTCCATGATCTAGCCCCAATTCCATTCAACAAGCATAGGTGCAAGACACTTGGTTTCTGAGTATCTTTCTAGCCTTATCTCCTGCTCTTCCTCTTCATATATCTTATGCTCCAGTCAAACAGGACCAATCAGATGTCCTCAAACATAGTGCCCTCTTTCCTGACTCTGTACTTTTTGATCACATTGTTCTTTCTGAAATGCCATCCCATCAAAACACTTCATACTCTACCAATTGCCATCCTCATAGACTCAGCTTAAATGCTATTTGTTCCATGAAATAACCAGAAATAATCTTTTCTCTTCTATATTCCCTCAGTCCCATACTTGTCTTTGTCTATAGAATTTGTTGCATTTGTAATATTGGAATAGATTTTTTCTCTTAGGCTAAATTGTAAGGTCTTTGAAGACAAGAAACATGTCTTATTCATTTCCATATCTTCCCTTCCTTGAAGCTTAGCACTGTGCCTTGCATGTGGTAGGTGATAATAAATGTTGAAAGAAGTGAACTAGTATAAAAGTGGTGGTCACAAGGTTCCATGATGGCTTTGTTTTCCCACTCATAGCAGGAAATAGAATGGAGCATGTAGATGAAACCCATTCTTTAATAGGCTATCAATGACTCAAGTCTTCATGCTATGTTACTTTGAATTCAGTTGAACAAACTTACCAAATGCCTACCCAATATAAGGCATTATGTTAGATGCTATGGATACAAAGATGAAAAGTAACAGTTCCTACCCTCTAAGAGTCTATGTTTTAATAGAGGGAATGAAATATAAGCATAAATAAGTAAAATACAAGGTAGAGATTATAGAGGTAAAGGAGAAATTCAGCAAAAGAAAAAGTTTAGGAAAATTTCAGGTGCAAGACATGGCTTTCAGGATAGAAGAATCAGAGACTTCTTTTACTAACTAGCTGTCCAAAAAGAGAAAAGAAAAATTTCAATGAAAAGATACGAGGAAGGAGTGACTTAGAGACATAGATTAGCAGGAGCAGAATGTCACCTCTGCTCTGGTATATAACAGACCCACCAAATTTGATCATCTGATTTAAAAACATTGTCACAGCCCTGAAACTCCACCAATGAAATTGTAGCATATTTTCTTGGATTGGTGTGTAGTTTCTGGTGTATATGTAAACTAATTCAAACTTAGTTTATTTTGAGAGCTTATGGTCATAGATTTGGAGTTACAAGGGACAGACTTTAGAGATTTCCCTTGGGAAAACTGAAGCCCAGGGAAGTTAAATGATTTACTCAACTTCATATAACATTTTGTTGTTAAGTCATTTCAGTTGTGTCCAACTCTCTGATCCCCATTTGGGGTTTTCTTGGCCAAGATACTGAAGTCATTTGCCATTTCCTTCTCTAACTCCTTTCACAGATGAGAGCCTGAGGTGAACATGGGTTAAATGATTTGCCCAAGTGTCTGAGGTTGGATTTGAACTCAAGTCCTCCTGACTCTAGGCCAGTTACTCTATCCACTGTGCCACAGAGCTGGCACAATAGAGTTAGCAAGTAAAAAAGCTAGGATTTAAACCCAGGTTCTGACTCTAAATCTAGCATTTCTTCCATCTCAGTAAGCTATTGAGGTAGCTAGGTGATACAGTGAGTAAAGTGTGAAACATGGAGTCAGAAGACATGAGTTCAAATCTTGCCTCAGACACTAACCTTTAGATGGTGAGTAAATCACATAAACTATCTATCTCCATTTTCTCACCTATAAGAGAGGGATAATATTTAGCAACATCTTCCACGGTTTTTGTGAGGACCAAATAAGATGATAACTGCAAAGTACTTTGAAAATCTTAAAGTACTATATACACGCTTTTGAAATAATTGGAGATGGCCTGAGCCACTGTCGTTAAACCAGCACTGGGAATTGGTACAGACTGAGCTAAGCAACATTTAGGAGATGTAAATGTATGAAGTTAAATGCAGCCTATTGAAAATTCTGCCCATGGTTATAACCATTATTTTTCTTGTGGGAGAATAAAGAAAGTTACACTGTCAGGGGGAGCTGTCTAATGGGGTATTTCCTAGAACAGCATTCCCCAAATTATGTTCCATGGAGCCCTGATGTTCAACCTAATAGGAGATTCCAAGAGTAAATTTTGATGCTGATAGTATTTCTCCCTCTAAAATATCAAGTATCAATTACATATTATCAAAAGAACTTATATGTAGTAAGTTTCAGCGTCAAAATTGGCTTAATTTTGTCTATTTTGTCTCTAACATCTCTCCATCTCCCTCTATTTGGGGAAAAGGAGTAATTTTTCATATCTGGATCCCCCTTGGAGCAAATATGGGTTCTTCCAATATACCTCAAATCTCAAAATTTCTATGGTCATATTTGTTTAGGAAACAGTAATCTAATCTAATCAAGTTTGAACTAGAGTTTGGCTCCTGAAATCAATCTTCTAACATTACTTTGGAAATCAGCATACTCCTGGGGGAGACTGAAGTTTGAAAAAGAAAAAGTGTACAAAATTCTAACACAAATAGATCATAGATTTAGTGCCAGAGGAGACCTAAAAGGTGACCATTTCCAACACTCATAATCACAGATGAGGAAACTAAGGCACAGAGAAGTTACATGACTTACCCAGAGTGACTCTTTTTTATAAGTGCAGGAGGTAGAATTTTTAATCACATCTTCCTGACTCCAAGTTCAATGTCTTAACCAACAGGAAGTCAAAAAGTTCTCTTTTGACAAATTTGGATCTCTAAGCTCATAAGATTTTAAAGCTGGAAGATCATTGAGTCCAACACCCTCATTTTACAGATAAGAAAATAAAATAATTAATTAGTGAAGTACAATTAGTCAAAAAGTCAGTCAACAAGTATTCACTGAGGTCTTGTTATGCGCAGGCCACTGCTAAGTATTTGGATTATAAAGGTCTGATTTAACATCTATAAGAAATAGCAGAACTTGTGTTCAAACGCTGCCTCTTCTACTTACTGTGTGACCTTAAACTACTCACTTGAACATCTCTGAGTCTTTTTGCTCATCTCTAAAATGAGAGAGTTTGACTAAGTAACCTCTAAAATGAGAGAGTTTGACTAAGTGACCTCTAAAGTCCCTTTGAACTCAAAATCTAATATCCCATGATCTTTCCACTCTGTCAGACTAGGCTTCCTGCAAAATGTGAGAAAAGACAAAAAAGAGGGCACCACTCTCTTTGCCACTAGGTCATCTGCTTTTCCCAGGATCCATGCTGCAGAAAAGTTCTGCAGGATCATAAAATAGCTTTGTGCCTCTCTACCTCTCTGCTTATTCTGCCACATGCAGCAGTTACTTGCTCCATTCACCTCAGTTTCAGGGAGATGGATGAGATTTCCCTACAAAGCATTGTATTAGTAAGAAAGATTTCTGTCTGGGCTGTTCTGAATTTTGGCTTCTTTGGGCTATATTTTTGTTTCCTTTTAACTTTTCTCAACTTTTTTGGTAGTTACTTTTCCCCCTAGCTCCCTCCTTTTGGTCATTTATCTTCTTTTTAAAGTACTGTACCATATAATACTGTAAACCTTATCTGTACCTCTCAAGCACCTTTCTTCCAAAGAATTCAAAGACTTATTACTCAGTGTGCCCTTTGGCTTGATTGAAGAATCATGGAAGAATAGTCCTCTCCCCCCAGCTCTTCTCTTGACAGCTTTAATTCAGTTCCCTCACTGTTTAGTTGGTTTATAGTGCCCTGGAATATACTTCCATCCATCCTTTCCTTTCTGCTCCTATCCTTTCTTCTGTTACCTTCTTTTGCCCATTTCTTCCCTGCCTTCTGAAAGACAAAGTGTTTAATTGATTGTAGAGATATAGGCAAGACTAACTGAGGTAAGCTGTGTCATTTCCTCTTTATCTGTCTAGCTCAAATCCGTCTATAGAAGAGTCAAGAAAGAGGGATGGATAAAGGGAAAAACAAAAAATTCCTCTCATTCTACAGGCAGAGAAACTGAGGTCAAAGGTTCATCATTTCAGAGCTACCAAAGATTTTACAAGTCATCTGGTCCTACCTTCTTTATAGATAAGAAAACTAAACCCTAGAAAGATTGACATGGAAGATTCTTGGCTCCTAACTAGTCAATGATCTTTCATTGTAATCTGCAGAGATACTTTGAATCCATGATTCTATGCCCTCCTCACTCCACTATAATCTACATGCTCTGGATCAAGAAATTAGTCTTTGCCTGACCATGCAGCCATTTCCTCATTCCTTGGTCCCTGGGCACACAGGAAGTCTCAGCCCTTTACTATTTGGTTCTAAAGGACTCATAACCTGAAGACAATAAGCCCTTGGAAGGAAGTTAGGTCAGGGAGTAATTTATTCTCTACACACTGCTAAGGACTAGGACCAGTTGCCCATAAGCAGGATTTATATATTTATCACCACCATCATCATCGCCACCACCAGCAAATCACTGAATTAGTTGTGTATCCAAAGCCCTTCACCCCGGTGAAGTGTTTTCTTCTCCTGAAAAGGTTCACAGACAATAGACTCATCACTATATAATGTTTGGCAAGTCCTGTTGAATCGATCATTTTCTTACTTCCAAAGATCTGTAATTTTCTCACCATGGGCGTTCTCTCAACAAAAGGAGACTACAACCTTTCTGTGACTTAGGAAATAGTTTCATGAATGACTACCACTAAAAAATAAAAATGATGATAATTCATTCAATGACCAACCCTGCAATGGCAAGTCCTTAACTGATAGTCATATCATCTCTTACAAGTACATATTCAAAGTCTCTCTGACAGAAACTTTGCCCCATTGGCATAGCACTGGGGAACGAAGAGTCCTCTCCACACCAGGACATAAGATGGTTTGATGGAAGACTTAATCAATTAGTGAATAGCAATTAGTCTCAGCCAGATCATGATGAAATGTCTTTCAATAATGCTGATGTTTCATTTACAGAAAACATATCCTAAATGATGCCCCTTTCTGAGGAACCCTCACATAACACTTTCCAACCCCACTCCCTTAATTTTAATCAGAGTCATTAAACAAAATATACAAAGTAACCTTTTGGAGGAACAAGTTCTATGAGTTGAATCCATCTAGAAATTGCCTTAGATGTAGTTTGTTGTATTCAGGGGATTAAATCACCCATTCTTCCATTTCTGTTTCCACACATATCTCTCTCATTTGCAACCTGCTTCCTCTCCTCTCTACTTTTTTCCAGGTTTATTTCTTTGTTCTATATTAACTTGAGAGCAGAATCAAGCTGGCTTTGTGTTTCTTCCAAGAGTTTCCTCCTTGCTCAGATTCCATTGAGTGTGTTCATAGGCTCACAGATAAGGCCCTATGTCTTAGGGAGATGGAACCCCTGGCTTAGAAGGGAAATGAAAAGGACTCTTTTTCTTATTTCAAGGATTTCTTTTATACTTCCAGGATCTGGGACTCTGGTTGGTATAGGTACCCCAAGAATTAAGGCACAATGAGAGAAGCATAATAAGTAATGTTATGTATATATCGGTTTCAAAGAAAAAGATCTGGGATCAAGTCCTATTTCTAAGACTAGAAGGGATTTAACTCCTCAGTACCTTGGATAGCTCCTGAAGATTGTAAACACAGACCAAGGGCTAATCTGTACTGGCAAAGGCACTTCCTCTCTGGGAGTTCCCTATGCCAATGAAATAATAGGTCTGGTAAAAAAAAAAAAAAGAGAGAGAGAGAAGAAGCATTAATTTCATAATTAAGGTGGTCTAATAAATTGCTAAATCTACCTCCATTGCACCTCTTGGACCATCCTCTTCTCCCTACACTCATAGTCAACATCTGAATTCAGATCAATGGAATGCTGATAAATATTTAACAATGAATTTTCCAAATATGTGAGTATACACACATACACACACACACACACACACACACACACACACACACACACACACACACACATATATATATGTATATATATATATATATATATATATATACATACATATATATACACATACACTTTTGTTGTCTAATCATTTCAGTTGTGTCTGACCCCTCATGACTCCATTTGGAATTTTCTGGGCAGAGATACTGAAGCCATTTGCCATTTCCTTCTCCAGCTCATTTTACAGATAAGAAAACTGGGTCAAACAAGGTTAAGTAACTTTCCCAAGGTCACACAGCTAAAACGTGTTTGAGGTCAAATTTGAACTCAAATCTTCCTGATTCCAGGTCCAGCGCTCTATCTACTTTGACACCCAGCTGCCTATACATATACATACACACACACACACACACACACACACAACATATTTTATTTTTATTAAAGGAATTTCTCCATCACTTTCTTAACTCTAGATAATCAGAAAAACAATAAATCAAGGCCTGATTTGCAGCAATTCCACTTTGTGCCCAGAGTAAAAATTGAACACTCAATTCTGGGGAACCGGTTTGAAATGACTCCAGTACATCCTTACTACAGTGATCAATAGAAGGTACTGAGGAAATTAAGATTGGAGGAGAGAAGAGAAATTTCAGGTGGTACATGATAGATATTTACAAGGAACTGGGGAGCTGCCACGTGGAAGAGGATGGAGATTTGTTTTGTGTGACCCCATCATGAAAAGATAGGAACAATGGGTAGAAGTTGCAGAGATTTCCACTCAATAACAAGGAAAGCTTCTAATTCTAAGGATTAGAACAATATGAAAGTAGGTAAAGTGGGCTGCTTTGGAAGGGAGAAAGTGCCCAATGAGTGGAAGTCTTCAAACAGAGGCTATAAAGACTTCTTTTCAGTGATGTTTTAAAATTGTTGCTCAGGCATTGGGACACATGCCTTCTAAGGTCCCTTCCAACTCTAACATCGTATGATTCTACACCCTTGATTTTTTCCCCTCAGTTAATTTATATTCTGTATATGTATATCAATGTTCTTAACCAAAAGGAAATTAGTGAATCTTACTCTCTGTCCTCCTTCCCTGTTATTTTCCAAAAGGATTTGAAGAACACAAATCAGCTTGTACCTGTAAGGTATTCTACTCTAGGGGAGGAGAGCAGAGTGCCCACTATTCTCCCTGTGCTCTCCCTTTTGCCTCTGGGCTTCTGCCCCAGATGGATAACCTGCAGCCCCTGGCACTGCTTTATAGGAAAAAGCCCAATCCCCAGAGGCTTCAGAAATCCTACTCAGCTGACATCAGAGGTGCTGTAGATTTTTCTGACTCCAGGCAAGGTACATGTTGGTTTTTTTAATAAAAGCTTACAACTGCCTCCTCTGTACCAAAGAGGTGCTAACATGAAATTCAGGTTTATAGGGGTTTGTGCACCCTGCTTTTTTCCTTAAGGAACTTCCATCCACCCCCTCATCTTGGGGTTATTAACATAGTCATAACTCTTCAGAATTTACAAAGCCCCTTGTGCTTTAGAAGTACAAGTGAAAGTAGCAAGCAGAAACCTTTTCATTTTGATTTAGAGACTCAAAATCTCTCTCTCTCTCTCTTTCTCTCTCTCTCTCTCTATCTCTCTCTCCCCCTTTATCTCTTACTATTCTCTTTCTCTCTTCATTATAAGGACCCAGATACCAAGGTCACTTCAAATTTGTCCATGTTCCATATTACAGAAACTGAAAGGAAGACCAGGGGGAAGAAACATGTTGACCCAGAGTCATGCCTTTTCCTATACAAATATGGCTTGAGGAATGTAATTTTTAAAACAGACCTTTTGAAAAGGCAGTGAATTTTTCAATGGCCTTCACAACTTTGGGCAGCTCTAAATATCTGACATCCCTTAGTAGGAGATCATACCTGTGGTCAGTAAAGAATGGGACAAATAAAAAAGCTTCTTCCTAGGACAGTCTTCCTGTCCATCCCTCCATCCTGATTTGCCTTCATCCTTTCCCTGGTCCCTCTCAACAAGGATGCTGGCCTCACATCCAAAAAAGTGGAGCTTGGCTAGATTCCTGCTGGGTTCAATCATACATAGTGAATGGTAAGATCTTACGCTCCAGCACCAAAGGTTCAGGATGGCTTGAATCCTGCTACTCCACTTCTGAGCAGCCCCTCCTACCTTCCACTCCTGCCCTACTTTATCTCCCCCTTCTCTCTTTATTCCTTTCTTTGTTCTACCTTTCATCCTACTATTTGCTGCCAACACAATCTCTCCACTGAATAAAAGACACCTCTTTTGTTTGGCATTCAAGGCCACTCATAATCTTCAGGAGACAAAGAAGGCTATTGATTTACCTTTTTCCCTCATTTCTTCCTGCCCTCTTCTACCATTCCCCACGCTTGCGAGATACTCCCACATTTCTGCCTGTTCACATCATTCCACACTTTTCTCCAGTATAGAAGGAATCTAGATTTAAGTGCATCTAGTCCAATCCATTCATTTGATAGATGAAGAAGCTAAGGTCCTTATGAGCTGAAGTGACTTGCCCAAGGTCACACAGGTAGGAAGTGAGGGGCTAAAGATTTGAACCCTAATGGTCATATCCACTACTCTTTCCATTCCACCATACTACCTGACAAGGCCCTGATCCATTACCAATCCCTCTGTGATAACTCATTTGATTCCCTCTCACCTTGAATTCCCCAGGCTACACTCCATGTCCTCCATGAATTTAATCATCTTCTACTTTGTACTAAAGTTATATGGGTGCCTGCATCTTCCCATCACAGTGCAAATTTTGAGAGCAAAGTCTATTTTATACCTACCTGAGGATCTAAAACCATCTTGCACATAACAGGTGCTTTGGAAATGTTGGTTGAACTGGATTGAATTCGTAAAGCCCAAGGTTTCAGACAGTTGAGGCTGAGTGGGAAGAAAGCTATCCTAATTCTCTTTTTTCCCTATATACTCTGTGAGAGATAACTCAGATTGTTCTCAGAAAGGCAATATCACACAGTGGAGGGGTAGTGTGGGACTTAGAGTCAAGAAGACTTGAGTTTAAACCCCAATACCAACACTTACAAACTATGAGACCTAGACAGATCATTTAACTTCTTTTGCCTTGGTTTCCTCATCTGTCAAAGAGAAATCATATTACCTACAGTATCTAATTCATAAGGTTGTTGTAGGCCTCAGATGAGGTAAAAATAAATGTAGAACACTTTTCAAACTTGAAAGCTATGTAGATGGATAGATATACAGATGTGTAAGGACACACACACACACACACACACACACACACACACACACACACACAGGCAGGTTTTGAACCCAGGTTTTCCTGACTCTGAGGGTAGCTTTCTTTTCATCATGCCGCAACATTATGCTATCTCTCTTGATTATGATAAAGAACAACTTCTATGGCTTTCTTCACCCTGCTCCTCTCCCTTCACAGCTACCATCACCCTTAATTCTTCTCCATTTTCTTGAAAAAAAAAGGAAAAGAGGAGGGAAAGGCAAGGAATCAGAGGTACTTATATGACATATTGTCATCTTATGTCTCCTCTAACCTAGACCCCAGAAAACACAGAACACACACTGACTTGCCCCTACCATTCTCCTTTCCTGACTTTCCACAGGCCTATTCACCTGGCCCAGATCAGTCAGTGACAAAGCCAGGCAGCTGATCCTCAAGGCTGCCCACTGCTCCACTAGCGATGATGCCCCATTGCCTGAGCCCACTCTCAAGCTTCATCCTGAAGCAAGTCAGCTCTGAGACTGCACGCTGAGCCTCACTGGCTCAGGCTGCCACTGCCAAATCTTATGCAACCAAAAAAATGCAGAGCAGGGAGCAGAGGCACTCCAGAGAAGCAGCCACACACCAGAGGCACAGAGAGCACAGAGGCAGAACCAGGCACATGCCTCTAGGAAACTGTCAGTACCCAAGGTCCCTTTCAAAGAATAACATGAGTCCTGTCAGCATGTCCATTGTTTCTTAATTACTGAGTACGTTCAGTCAACAGCATCACTCCTGGGGAGTGGACCGATAGGAGGGGAAGAGAGGGCAATGGAAGCAGGGGAGGTCACTCCACTCCTTCTTCATGGCAATCTTTCAAATCTGTTCAGTAATAAAAGGGCCTGAAGAAGCAGCCCACTTTTTGGTATACCTTTCAATTGAAGAAAAATGTTGACTGTCAGTGAGGAATGAGGAACTGCATCACTGTACCTCTAGAGAAGTGTATACAACTTCCCTCACTATTGTAAGAGTGATGGGCATAAAGTCTCATTTAAATCCTTCATGCTGTAATTTAAGCCCCAGAATCTCAGGGTCACTAGAAGGGTTAGACACTTATGGGTCATCTACTCCAACTTCTATGTGTAAATGAGCTTGCCTCTACAACATCCCCACCAAGTGGCCATCCAGCATCAAGTTGGACACTTCCAGGGATGAAGAACTCACTACCTCATTGAGACAGTCCAATCACAGAATCTATGAGGAGGAAGAGACCTCAGAGGATATCTACTTCAATCTCTCTACCTAAAACATGAATCCCTTCTCCATAATATATCAAGTTAAGGAGCCATCCATCCTCTGCTTCAATTCGACCAGTGACGATGAGGAACTCACCAAAAGACTTCCGAATCAGCCCATTGAACTTTTGGACAGCTTCAACAGGCAGGAATATTCCTTGATAATAAGTCAAAAATCTGTCTCTGTATAGTTTCCATCCATTGGTCCTAATTCTTCAGCCCAAACAAAACAAGTCTGATTTTTCCTCAACACAACAGTCATTCAAATTTTCAAAAGATAGCAATCTTGTCTCTACTGTCTTTTTTCTTTAGCTAAACGTCTATAAGATAGAGGGTATATTATGGTCAGTGAGGAAAAAGATAACATAAAAGAACATAAAAGACATGAATCTTTCAAGGAGGGAATGCTTGTTCATTTTCCCTATATATTTATTTAAACTTTGTTTTCCCCCATAGTAACACTTCATGCATGCTTACCAAATGTCTATTGACTAAAAGGATAATGAAGGGTCCACAGCCCACATGGATGATCTTATCAAAGAGAGCTGGAAAATTTTTCCTTTTGCAAGCCCCTATGACATTGTTGAAAAGGAAAAAAAATCAAATCAAATATTAGTATTTAATAACTTAAGAAACCATTCTCCTGACTCCATGCACCTAAACATATCAAACAAGAAAATCTGGCCTATATTTAGAATTCAGAACCCTTCAAAAACAGTCTCCTGTACCAGCCTTTACTCATTGCCTTTACACGTGTCCTCCCAACCACCATGCTGAATTTAGTCCTTCCTCTCTCCTAATTATATCCTTCCAACTAGGCCCAGATGAAATCTTTCTTCCTCAAAATGATCATAGTTTGTTATGTATGTAACATTCACTGTACAATTATGATATTGAACAACATTTTACATGTGTATGCCCTTTCTCCCCATCACATTGTAAGTTTCTTGATATAGAAACCTTTAGCCTTTAAAAAGTCTTAGCCTTTAAAAAATTTTCTTCAGTACCTAGACCAGAATAGGTATTCCACAAATATTTAGTGACTGATTTTTAAAGATTTCAGAAAGACTTCATAGCCTGCCCCCCTACAGTTGTCCACTGCAAAGTTTAATGGCTTATTCATTGAGGGCAATATATCTAGTGTCTAATTTAATTTCTTCACACTGCAGTTCAAGCCCAAGAATCTCAGAGCTGGAGGAACTAGAATCTGTCATAGGTCACTTACTCTAATTCTAAATAGGAATGTTCCTTCTACAATTTGTACATACACACATATACGTATGTAAATATATACATATGTGCATATATACATATATATATACACATATATATTCTGAATAGCTTCAACTATTACAAAATGCTTTCTGGTATCAAGAAAATATCTATTTCCCTGTAGTTTCCACCCATTCACCCCAGGTCTGTCCTCTGAAGCTGTACTAAAGGGTCATTCTTGTACTATTTCTACTAATTCTTCCATCTTTAAATCCTTGATAGAGATCATGACCTACACTGCTTTCTCTTCTCCAGTCAAATGGTCTATTGAGATTTGGCCACTCTAAACCCAAGGTAGGAATTCTAATTGTTAGGAAAATTGTCATTATATCCAGTGTTTACCATCCCTATATTTCCCTGCCTCCCTATATCTGCTCACAGTGTTCTGATTCCCTAAAATACCTTCCAACAAGCTCTTACTTCTCCTTCAAGGTCCCAGTGAGCCCACCATGCTAGTCACAGTAATCTTTCCATCCTTCCTATGGATTCCTCTGGTTGCCACATATTCAGTATTTCTCACAGATTACCTTTAGTCATCTCTCCATGTATGTCTATCTTGTCTCCCCAACTAGGTCAAGACTGCCTTAAGTGTAGAAAATAGGTTTTCTCCATTCCTGAATTCCTCACACATATGACACATTTTTAGATGGAACAAAGGAAGGACTCCATACGTATTTGAGGATTGATTGATTGATTGCACATGAGGCCTGAGGATGTGGAAAACCCAAATAGTTCTCTATACCAAAGATTTTATTCACTACAAGACTAAAGCTGACATCATTCTCCCAGACCCCAACTCAGACTGTTTTTACACCCTCTTTTTTGTGTACAAACACATGCACATGTGCATATGTAAACACACAAAAGTAGTAAACATACCCCTCCTTAAATTTTTTTTTTAATTTTAGCATTTCATGTCCCCAATTCCCTATAACTTCTTGTGTGATTCAGATTCTCCCAGAGAAGTTCTTTCCCGTGGCTCAAACCAGGGCCCTACCAGGTTTCCCTGTTAGAAGCCTGAATAGTATTCTCCACTCTGTGCTCTGCTCTCCAGGGATGCCCCTTTTGGCTCAGTCTTTGTTTTGCATGATGACCAGCCCCCCTCATCTCCATACAATTATTCACTCCCCTAGAGCCAGGTCAGTCAGTGAGTCATTTTCCACTGCCCAGGCCTTCCTTTTATCCTTACCTCATTCCTACTAAACCTGTGGCACATGTATCCCATTGCTTACTCCACAGGAAACTGTGTGACTTTGCCAAATTCAATCCAAAATGTTTGTAAGGGGCCAAGATATGCCCTTGAAAGGCTTTTAATATCTCAGCTTCAGGGCAATATCTCAGAAATATAGTAACTGGTACTAAACATTCTGATAGGGCTTTCCTAGGGGAACTAGTCCATAGTGGGAGACCTAAAGCTCAGTTACATCATAGGCAAAAGGAGGGGATTGGGATACATGGTTATGAAAGTCTCTCCCAGCTCTGCCATTCTCAGAAATATTCTGTTTCCTCCTTCTTATAACCTCATCGCCTCTCTTCTAACTTCTCTCTCCCTTACTATAATATTCCATAGGAATTCTAATCAATCAGTCAGTCAACAAACATTTATTAGATTCCTTGTAGGTATCAGACAATGGAGGTACAGTACCAAGTATGAAATAATCCCTATTCACAAGAAGCTTACACACTAATTGGGAAACAAGTACATGTAAAAAATATATAGAGCATAAACAAAAAAAATTAAAAATACAAATATGTACAAAATAGTTCACTTCAAGATAGTTCAAGAGGGAGCGTACTAGCAGTTGGAGTGGGAGACCAGCAAAGACTTCATAACAAGGATGGTACTTGAGCCACACCTTAAAAGAAGAAAGGGACTTTATGGAACAGAAGTGATATGTACAGACATTACTGAATCCACTAGACATACTGAGAGCAAAAGAATTTATTGACCTTTGCTTTGGTCCTAGAAAGCAAGCTGGAGCTGGGACACCATGCTAGGCACATGATAAATTGATGCTCAGTATAAACTTGTCAATTTCATGAATTCTTATCTTTCCCACTAAATCCCTAGTAAGACCATGACTAAATCATAACCTCTTTCTCTTCCCCCAAGTACTCAAATTGGGGAACTAAGAGAATAAACACTATAATAGAAAAAGCACTAAGTACAGAGGCAAAGGTTCTGGAGGTACAGAGAAAAGAACTCTGATTCTGTAGTCAAATCACCTACTTTCAAATCCTGCTTTGGATGATTAATAGTTGTGTAATTTTGACTGAATCATGTAACCTCCATGGGCATCAGTTTCCTCATTTGTAAGTTGAACTAAATGACCTCTGAAGGTCCTTCTAGATGTGGATCTGTGTTCCTGTCCCCTATATTCAATTCTAGTCTCTGTTACTTTTTCTGTGACCTTGGGCATGGCATAGTTACATCATTCGATTTAGAGACAGGAATACCTGGGTTTAAATGCCATCTCTGACACTTACTAGCTGTTTCACCAAGGACAAGTAACTTTGCTCCTCTTGGCCCCAGGTTCCTCATCTGTAAAATGGAGATGGTCATGACTAACTCATAGAATTGAGGTTGTGAGGTTTAAATGGGACGATATTTCTAAAGCAATTTACAAATCTTTCTATAAATGTTTGAGATGAGGATGAGGATGATGATGATGATGGAAGATGGTGATAAGTTATGGTACTGATGATCCAATTTGCTTACTATCTGTAAGTTTGAGTTTCCTCATTTGCAAAATTAGGTTAGACTAGATCCTCCCAATGTTTAGGGAACTCAACTGAGCTGTTGAACCACTTGCTGCAGAGCCATGTTGTCATAATTGAAGTGTTCTACCTCCAACTCCTCCACTGATCAATATGTGACCTTGGGGTGGTCTCCAGTTTCCCTTCTGGTGAGAGGAAGAGGTAAAACTAGATCCCAGAGGTAGAACTCAGGCACTTTCTACTGTGTATCCTGCATCTTTCTGCTCCCTCCCTCAGTATTCCCATCAAAGAAATTAGTAAAGCAGTGCCCCACCCTCACTCAAACTCAATACCTCTCTCCCCTCATCCCTGAATGCTCTCCTACATTGGAGGAAGGTGACTTTTGTTCTGAAGCCCTAGACTAAGTAGTCACTAAGGTCCTCCCAGGCCTAAAATTCTAAGATTATGAGTTCCATTTCTCCCTGATTCTCACTGCAGTCATCTAATCCATCCTCCTGTCTCCAGAAAGATACATATCTAATATATTAAAGGAAAACATCTTTCTCCTGTTCTTAAAGATCTTTTTGGAGACTACACAACTTTCTTCAGTAATCATATTCAGTTCTTAACAACTCTTGCTGTTGGAAAAAAATTCCCTTATACCTAATCTAAGTCCATCTGTTGCAATTTCTGTCTATTTTCTCTTTTGCTGTCCTTAGTGGAGATGGAGAACATCTGGCCATCATTCTCCATACAGCATCCCTTCATAAACCTGGACCACTTATTACATCATCTTTCAGCATGCTCAGGGTTAGATAATCATTGTTCCTTTTTATCTCTTGTCCTAGATTCCATTTTCCAACCCTTTAATCATGTTTGTGGCATTCTTCCAGGCCCAAGTCAAATTCTATGAATCCCCTTATTGTGAGGTATTGTGAGGTCCATGACTGAGCATCATGCTTCTATGGCAAATCATAGGCTAACAGGGACCTGAGAGATGACCTTTAGTTCAACTCTCTCATTTTAGGAATGAGGATATTGAGAGCCAGAAAAGCAGAACCTCTTTTAGGACAGAAACAATTTCTTATTTATCTTTGAATCTCCTTCAGTGAACAAAGTCAGGAAAATAATAAACACTTAATAAATGTTTGCTGAGTTGAATTAAGTGGCTTATTCAAGATCAGATCCAAGGATTTCTATCCCAAATGTAAAATTCCCAAGCATCGTTGCCTTTACTACTCTGAATGGCTTCTGAGTCCCAAAAGTGAAAAGGAGCAGGTTAGCCTTATGCAGAATCACAATATTGTAATCTCTGAGATGTTAAAGAAAATACTTCCCTACCCATTGAAATAATAACTAAAATTCTACTTAGGGCTTCTTTGATTCCCTTTAAAAATACAGATTCTTTTGGAAGAAGTAACATTTTCCATCAGTATCAGACATTTCACTATGAATGAGTATGAATTATTTTCCTAAGTTATGATAAGAAGCCAGGATCAACAAGCATCGATTAAGTGGGAGGAAGCTTGAAGCTGCCAGCACCCAAGAGGAAGAAAGGGAAGGGAGAAGGTATAAGTATTTATACAGTACCTACTATGTGCCAGGCACTCTCCTAAGTCTTTTTTTTAAAATGACGTATGGTTTGACTCCCTTTCCTTCCTCCCTTCTCAGACTAATACTTTAAATACATAAAATAAAATATATAGTATTACAAAGGAAACGAATTATACTGAGTTATATCAAAAAAATTAAATGAGCATTGATTCCAGGTTAAGAAACCTTGAACTAAAGCCACTTATAGAGAAGATGGTCCTCCTGGTATCTCACTGTATCTCATAAAGAGTGGTGGTCACACAGACAATCACTAGCAACAGGGGGATCGCTCTATCCTCAAGTAGGTGAGTTTTGTTGGGGTCTGATCCTCAATACAACTGTACTCATACCTTTGGTTAGTTATACCTCTCCAAGTGCTCCAGTAAGGATGTGAGCAAGGCTGAGCATAATGACAGCATGTGCCTATATATGTATCCCAAGAGAATTTCTGGCTTCCGTCACACAACTTAGCAGGCTCAGAAATGAAGAAAACAAGGTGTCTAAAATTAAGTCACAATCCCTAAGGTACCCTGACATGGGAGAGGAGAAACCAGAAGGGAAAGAGTAGAAAGATAGAGGCAAATTCCACAACCTCAGATAGGCCCTGTATGCCTTCTATTTGAGAGAATCTGAGAGACTGAAGTTGTAGGGAAAGGAGGGAAGGAGAAAATTTGAGAGGCAGAGCTAGAACTCTATTGTGAGCAAAGAACAAATGTGTCAATCAACAATGATATGTACCAATAATCTGATTATTAAATTTCTCTACGTGAACAATGAGGAAAAGAACCCCTGGCATCAGATTAACTTTACAACCTATAAGCAGCTATCCAGAGGTAGAACTTTGTCTCCCTGGTGTCAAAAGTTAACTAGAAGTACATTTCCTCCTCTGTGAGTAGGACTTTCAAGGGAATCATCAGGCCAATTCAGACTATCAAATGGCATCATTCCCTGGGATAACTTGGGAGTTAAGTATTTTGGCAAGTCAGAGAAGGGGAAGAAAGTGGGAAAGGTCTTGAAAGAAGGGGGGGAGCAGAGAACAGCAGTTACATCAACACCGTGCACACAAGAGGTGTTCAATGTATATTTTGATTTTATTTACCCTAATGTGCAAAACTAAAATGGAGAGTGAAAGATCACATGACTCTTATCTGATGAGAATTAAAAAAAATCATTGATCATCTTCCAGATCAGACAGCATAGTTCTCTTTAATAGCCAGACCAGTAGAGGATGACAAGTTTGCACTACAGGGCATCAAAGAGATTAGTGTGTTGGGGGTGGAAGGGCTTGGCAGGAATGGAGAGACAGGAGGGGAAGGGATGAATATTGTGCCAGGTAACTCAGTTGCAGAAGACAGGAAGGGTAAAATGTTCATGTCATGATGGTTAAATGAGAGAAATCTCTGTAAGTTAATTGGAGTGAAAGTTTGGGGGGCAGAAAACCAGCTCTAAGGGGTGATATTACGTCTGAGGTCTGGCTAGTGTGATTTGCTGCCATATTAGATGGAATTACTAGTAATCAATTTAATTTCCTGCACATCAACCAGCTCCTTCATATGATAATAAGCAAAGGGCTAATCAGCAAAGGATGTGTGATTAAAGTCTCCAGCAGGATCACGCATGTGGGGCTGAGTCCTATGTCTACTGTCCAGTCAAGTTGATCTAGGTCTGTTTCATGGAAAGAGTACTAGATTTGGAGTCAGGAGATCTGGGTTTGAATCCCAGATGTGCTCCATGTAATCTATATGACCTTGGGAAGTCCCTTTACTTCCCTGGGGCTCAGTTTGCTCTTCTGTAAAATGAGGGGGTTGGATTAAATCATCTTCAAGGTCCCTCCCAGCTTGAAATCCTATGATTATGGTGCTATGCACCTTTTGAATTGTTCCTTACTTGGTTATTCTTTTTTTAGTCTAAAGTTGTTATTTTAATAATCTGTTCCAATTGAAGAAATACTGAAAAGAGGCAGGGGTAGGGGAGAAAGGAAAGAGGAACAGAGAAGGGAGTGAGAAAAGGAGGAGGAAGAAGAGGAGAAAGAAAGAGAGAGAGAGAAGGAGTGTGCCCCACTTGTACTTTCCAAAGCTCTTTTCTTCTTCATTCCTCCTTCCCAGACATCTCCTTCACAATAATGAGTCACCATTTGGGAACCATTTTTTAAATCTTCCCTTTGAATGTTCTTTATCAATCTATCAAATTAGAAATCAATAGTGATTTCAACCCTCCTCCTCCACTTTCAGTCTCCTCACTCCCCTCCCAGTCTTAGGTATTGCTGGAACTAAAGCTTTATCTTCTGGTTTTGTTCCAGTTTTCCCCTACACTTTAACAAAAATCAAAAGACTCTGTCAAAATACCAAGATCTGCTCCCTCCAGACCTGTTTCTCCTTTTTTGTCCTTTTAGTCTCAAGTGCCAGGTGCAGGTATACAGTGAATAAAATATGGTAGGAGGGGGAAAGAAGTGGTGCTGTCCTTTCTATCACCCACCTCTTCATGCCTATTGCATCCCCATCTACACAAGTATTTGGATTTAAGGACTAGCAGGTTTTGTTTTGTTTACAGAATTTTGTTTACAGACAGATAACACGTGCAGAAGACAGAACTGGTTGCATCTAGCAGAAGAATCAGGCAGCTGCCTTTTTTTTTTTAACCAGAACACTTAAGAACTCCATTAAGAATTATTCATGCCCCACACACAGAGATTGTCTGGAGAGAGATGGAAGAAAGACCTGTTGTTTGAACTGAAGAAAACATGGTGCACAAAGCTAGGTGGCATTTGACCGCAGAGGGAAAGAATGTTATCAAAACCTCTGCAACCTGAACGCCTTCTGGAGCAGGTGGTCAGAAACTAAAAATTTCCATCTTCAGACTCAGGGAAGAAATAAGAAGTGAAGAACATTTATCTATACCTTCTCAAGACTTAAAGGTCAGCTATGGGAATGGAGAGGTCAGGGTATCCAAATGAACTGATGGCCTACTTATTACAGTGCCATGTTGGCACGAAGGAAGGAAAGAAAGGAAGATAAAGACCAAAAAAAAATATGCATTTCTACTAAAAAGTTTGCCCTGAAGGGATCTAACTTCCAGGGAAGCAAATCTAGCATTTTCATATGGTAAAACTGCAGGGGAAAGAACCACTAAGTTTTTCATAGGACAAAAGGTAATCCTCAGAGCAAGTCAGGAACTAAGCTATCCATACAATCCAGAATGCCTGGGTGCATTATTTTGAAGAATTGTTTACATAAGATTTCTAGAATTTTTTCACCTGAGGGATAATCTGAGGCAACATGGCTGGTTGGTTCCAGAGAAACAATTCCTTGACCACATGTACCTGAATAGAGCAACCCAAGAGTCATTTCTCTGACACCAGCCTTCTTCTCAAGAGTAATAAGGTTCTCTGGACCAGGTATCTAGCTCCTCTCTCTGACTGGGACATCATTCCTATTTAATCTTCAATGATAACAATACCTAGCATCTATATAGCTCTTTAAGATTTGCAAAGCAAAAATATTTGCATCTTTTTATTTGCTTACTTGAATTTTATATCATTTGATTTTCACAATAAATCTGTGAGGTAGGTTCTATCATTATCTCCATTTCGCATGAGGTTACAGAATGACTTGCCCAGGGCCATGCTTCTAGTAAATGTTTGAGACAGGATTTGAACTCGGGTTTTCCTGACACTAAATCCAGTGTTAAAGCACTCAAAGAATATGTTTTGCCCTCCCTTAGAGAGGTGACCGACAAGCCTGGAAAGAGTTCCAAAACTCGTTAGGTGAAAATCAATTAAGCGATTTATTTTCCCTCCAAGACTTTTTAAAAAAAATTTTTTTTTTTTGGTTTCCAGTGGAGCTAAGTATCTCTCCAAGGTTCTAACGCCCATCAGGTCGTACAGGAGAGCCTGACACTGATTTTTCTCTGTATAAACCTCCTCAGGGTGAGAAAGCCCTACCCCTCCACTGACTAAAATACATTGAGACAATATGACAGTAGGGTACAAGGGAAGAGACAGAAGTTTGAGAGGTCTGACTCAAGTTGAAGGTCACGGCTGTACCGGGAAGTTGGGCCACCTGGCAGGTGGAAAGACAGATCGAGACAGAAAGAGAGAGAGAGAAAGCAGATAATGGAGAATTCAGGCAGATGGTTCAGAATCCGAAGTCCCAGTGGGAATGTACAAAAGAAAGGACCACTTAGAAAAGTCTCTCCCCCTCCACTCTCCCACACTCGTACCACCCCTTACCCAATTAACCTGAATCTAAAACCCAATATGAGCCAGAAGCATACCAGCAGATCTCAGGGAAAGCTCTTTTGGAAAGGTGTAAACAAAGAGCTATCACAGAAGTTTCCCAGATCCTCACCTCATTTTCTTCCCAACAAAAGGCTCGGATTTCAAACCTAGATCACCTTGCTTCTCGTAAACTTTTCTCTTCTTCCTGCATTTCCCTTGGGGGATTCGAACTAAAAGCCACCGTGATGCAAGAGCCACAAGTAAAAGCCCGTAGCGGGGCAGGTTAGGTACCTTTTCCGTGGAGCTGAAGGGGCTGGTGCACAGAGGTTCGACGAGCGGCGGTGAAGGATGCTGTCAGGATGGAAGCACGCCGAGGATTACGGCTTTTCCTCTCCCTGCGACCAGATCTTTCAGCAGCTCAGACCAACTGTGCTAGAAATTCACTTAGCAATTATCTGCTGGCATCCAAGCCCCGCCCCGCGCTCTTCTCATTGGCTCTCTGGCTCCGGGCAGGTCCGCATTGGCTTTAGCTGGTCTCACTCACTGCTTTGGCTCCTACTATTATCTAAGCCATCAAAGGAAATAATTCCATGTTCCATTGACAACCTGTAAGGCTCTTCTCCTGGCGGGGCTGGGGAGGAGCAGGCTGGGAGGCTGAGGGGGAGAGAAATGGAGCTATCTGCTAATCAGGCTCTTGCCCCCCCTCCCCAGCATTTTAACTTCCCCAAAAGAGAGTCCGTGGCAACAATCTTCTGGCCTTGTCAGTTTTTTCTTCCCCTAAATGGTAAATATTTCTGAGAGCACTGTGAACCCTCAGACTATGGGGAAACTGGAGGGCGAGCCAAAAGTAGAAAAGATCTGGGTGAAGGAATCTGGGGATTTCCTTTCTGAGTCCACACCTCGTTGTGTGAAGGTCATTTAGGTGACTATGGGGACATATTAAGCATTTTAATTGGGGTGTGGGCTCAACATTTTGCTTGCCCATCCCCCACAATGCTGCACCAGATAGGCAGCTTAATGTAATGAAAAGAGTAATGGTTCTGGAGTCTGGAGCTAATCGAGTTCAAATTCTAGTTCTAACCAACATGACCCATAAACAAGCCATTCCACCCCCAAGCCTCAGTTTCCTCAGCGTTAAGATGAGGGTAGCAATGCCACTCTACAGAGGTTTAAGGAAAGAGTTTTCCAAGCTTTCAAAGTGTTGCATAAATACAGGATGCTCCAAAAAGTCTTAGGGTAGTCTAAAAGTCTAATAACTTAAATCTGCCCTAAGGCTTTTGGAACACCCTGCATATATGAATTTCAGTTTCTTCCAAGGGGTCAGGCTGGTTATAAGATAAAGAATATCTTCCTAATTTAGGTCCTTCTATAAAGAGAAAACAGGAGAATTGCTCCTGTTCTTCCATCCTCTCCCCAGTGATATTGGAAGAAATGGGGATCTGAGCTCTATTTTTCCTGGGGTCCTCATTTCTTTTTATCTGATCTGATGATAATATGGATCTTAGAAATTATCCTCTCAGTAGGAAAAGGGAAAAAGAAAAACAAATCCGAATACCAAGCCAGAGAGGATGGTGGAGAACACTGAAAAGAGCTTAAATTCTCTCTGCTACTTGCAGGTATCTGTTTGACCATGGATAAGTCTATCTCTGAGTCTCAAATCCCTCCTTTAGAAAAAGAAGGCATCACACTATAATTATGACTACCAAGGTCCCTTTCATATTTTTGTGCTTGTGGTCACATGCTTTCTTCTGCTTTTCCAAACTTTGGGTTCTATAAAACTAAAAATGTGTTTGATACCAATCTTTTATCCATGATATACTTATACTCATATTGAAAGGACCTTTAGTTTCTGACTTTAAAAAATTTTCTTCTTGAGTCATAGGGTTCTTTGGGGAGGAAGAGAGGGTACATTTTTCAAGCTCCTGTATAAATGCATTCATTCATTCAGCAAACATTTATGAAGCATCTGCTTTATAGAATGCCCCATTTGGGCAGAAGTATTTCCTTCTTGTAATGGTCTTTGAATTCCTCTTTGCCCGGCTGAATCCCAACCATTCTCCAAGACCCAGCTCAAGCTTCACATTCTGCTCATCTGTCCTAGCCCTGGCCTCTCTGCTCTCAACTCCTATTGTCCTATAGCTCATTTAGCATTTTGGATCTTTTATTGTTCTGCTGGCTGTTTTCTTATGTGTATATATTTGTCTCCTCCAAAATCCTAGTTTAGTGCCTCCTAGTAGTGTAGTAGCGACCCTGGTTCTGAATGACTATGCCAGCTTAAACACCTCCTACCAAGTAGTAAAGACTTCAAGTATAAGACAACATAGGACTATTTATCATCCAAGGGTCCACCTAGCTAATAATAGTAGCTGACACTAACATAGGGCCCTACACTCTTTACAAAGTGCTTCCCATACATCATCTACTTGATCTTCACAAAAGAAGTAGTTAGGGCAGGATTATTATTCCCATTTGCCACATGAGGAGACTACGAGTCAGAGATGTCAAATGTTTTGCCTGAGATTACCCAGCTAACAGATAATAGCACTGAGACTCAAATCTAGTTCTTCTGATCACAGGAGCAGTTTTCTTCTCATGTTCAAAGAGGCTCATGGATTGTTGACTACTAAGCAATGATTTTATTCAAAGTTATTTTTGTCACAATAACTTAATACACTATCTATCAAGTTGTGAAGAAGTTTTGGCTTGTGTTAGTGATAGAATTCCCATGTTGAGAAAATAATGCATCTTTTGAGATTGTTGATACATTTTTTTTAATTTTCCCAACTAGAATATAAAATTCTTGGGGATAGAAACTATATCTCATACTTTTTTGAGTCTTTTGCAAACTAAAAAAATATTAGTGACAGTAGTAATAGGAAAAGGAGGGGAAAGAAGAGGCAAAGGTTGCACCTTTATAATTTTTTATTCAAATAAAAAAGCAACAGTTGTATTCACTTATACAACAGACCATAGTGATTTGCCCCAGGACTTTTTCTATCTTAACCCCCCCCCCAAAAGATAAGAAAAACAAGATCACAACAGTAGTTGTAATAATAACAACCATAGTCTTGAAAGAAAAATTGAATATAAAGTTATCGTTAAGGAATATCAGATTTTTTGATTGATGAAGATTAGGTAATAAAGTGGTAGAAATTCGGTAACATAATCACTACAAGTCACAGAAAAATTATCATCTTCTAGGAATCTAGAAAGATATATTCAGGTGGCTAGAGTTCTGTTCCAGAAGTTACCTATCTTTTGCAAACCAACAGATGACAATCCATCCCTCCCTAAAATATATGTATGTATGTATGGATGGATAGATAGATAGACAGACAGACAGACAGATAGATAAATAGATGAGTTAAAAATCAGTGTTTAAACTATACTAGAACTAGAGGCTCATTGCAGATAGAACTGCAGCCCAGGATTGCCCAGATATGACATTGGTCAGTAAGAAAATACTTTAATAAATATTGCCAGGTTAATTATCTATAATCTCTAAAATACAGGGAATAAAAAGCTTTGAAGATATAGAGATCAAATAGATCTAAACTAAAGCTAAAAACAGGATAAGGATAACATGTCATTCCTTATTCCTTTTTCTAATGGAGCTTTCTAAAGATGCTTTCAATGAGCCTATGGAAGGTAAGTCTATATATCAATGTTCCTGTTCAATTACAAAAAGTAGTGGTATCTACCAGCACAATAGTTCACAAACTTTAAATATAAAAAATAATAACCAATTAGCAGACACTCTCTAAAACTATAACTTGCTAAGCATACGCTAATGTGCATTGATGGATGGGGTTTCCTCACTGGGAGCTCCCTATACCGGTAAAGTCACAAGTCCAATCCAAAATAAAAGGAGAATTATAACTTGGTTTTTGACCATTTTTGTCTGAAATCAATCCAAAAAAATGATAATGATGATGATAATTTGTTCTGATTATAAGAAATTCCTAGCCAGAGAATTCTCTTTCCAAATTCAGATCTATAATTTACTAAGCTTTAGGGAGTTTCTTGAAGAAAGTGACTCATCCTGGGTCTCACCTCTAGTACCCATCAGAGGCAGTTCTTAAGCCCAGTTTTTCCTGACTCTGAGGCCAGTCCTCTATTATGCCTTGCTGCCTCTAATAATAACTGACATCTATCTACCCCTTTAAAGTGTGCACAATGTGTGATATATATTATTTCATTTGAACCTTACAACAATTTTCTGAGGTAGGTATCACAGGTATTTATTATGATCATATATTATTATATTTATTGCATATATTTATTATATTATATTATATTTATGATTAATAATACCATGATTAGGCAAGTGAGACTCAGAGAGATAAAAGTGGTTTGTCCATGGCCACGTAGCTGCTAAGTGTCAGAGGGGAGATTCTAGCCCAGATTTTCTGATCTCTAAATTTCTCCACTACACTGCACGGCAAACTAAAATATGAAGTGTGACTTTAAGCCTGATAGAAACATCATTCAACGGGGGAGCTAGAGAGTGGGCCGGGCTGGGGGGGCGCGCAGTGGAAAGAATGTCAGTCTGAGAATTTGGGCTGGAGCACCATGAAGTCCTGATAGCCAGAGAAAGTCCCTTCATAATCCCTGTAGCCTCTATTTCCTTTTTGGAAAGTAAGAAGTGTAGACATTTCATGACTCATTTGCTTATAATATTGAATAGAAATGAAAGGGTAGCAAGTGGGCTGTTCTTTTCAAATACACGCTGGACGAACACACAATTCCCAACTAAATAGCTGTCCAGATGACTGCAGAGCTATCTCTTTGACTTCCACCTGTAAGGGAAAGCAAATTTCCCAATATTCTGTCTTCACCTCCCTCTCTCTGGATTCTCTCAAAAGGGAAGGAGAAAAGAAAAGTTAACCTGAACTCATACAGAAGACACAACTGTACGTAAAAGAAAGGAAGTACTTTTCTAAACAATCCAATCTTTGGATTGGCTTTTTATCTTCCAAGATTAGAAAAAAGAGAGAGAGAGCTGCAAACAGTTGTTTATGCCAGTGCCTTTTAAATTGCCTGGTCATAAAGTATTCTCTTTGAGAGAAGGATCATCCTTTTGTGTCCCACAGATCAATTGCTTAATTCTGAAAGTTAGAGAACACATATTAAGTACCCAGGTTCCACTGGCACTTGCATTTGTATTAAATATCAGCTCCATACAATTTAAATTCATTGGGGTATGAAATGCATTTCACCAAATTCATTCTGTGGGCAATGCTCTGGTGAAGTAGTTCATTTTGATTAAATGGTTTTACTGCATTCTTCATCTGAGGAGCTTTTGGGGGGCAGGAAGAAGAGAAGAGGGTTGTGCTCTGGGTAATGAAAGAAAAGCTGGGTTTCCTTATTAAAACACAAATTGAATATCAGCAGCGTAAAACATTGTCTTTTGCACAGGTAACCCCTGGTTCCATGCAGTAGATCATGCTGACATGTGGCAAGGAGGTACAGAAGGCCAGACTGTCTGGCTTAGAATGCTTTCTCAGCCATCACTGGCTCATGCCAAATTCTGCCTCTAAAAGAGAGGAGAGGAGAAAATCTCGAGGAAATACCCAGAAAGGAGGAATTGTGAATATGGTTGGTAGATCACAGTGGTCATGAACTAAGATGAGATAAGATGAGGTGAACTGGGGAAATATAGGACTATTTTTCAACACCACAACTGTACACTCCCCATAATGCTACAGGGAAAAGACATCATATTAGCAAGATTCCTGGAAACAAGTGTTGGATGACCAAAGGATGTTTTTGGAAACTCCCACCAAAATGTGGCTGCCTACAACAATTTGTTCTGGCTGTGGAAATTCAAATTTCTTCTCCTTATCCAAGTTCCAAAAAGGAAGCTTTTAAATCTGTGGTCTCAAACATACATGCATGCATGCATGCATGCATACATACATGCATACATACATATATACATACACAGTGGCCAGGATAGCTGGGGATCCAGGGTGCAGGCATGGTTACCAGTAACAGCAAGTATTCATTAATTATTACATGGATTATTTATGGGCCTCCAGAGCTGTGTATTAAAATAGACATGGCTCCATGAAGCACAGAGACCATAGAGATGCATGCTATTGGTTTCATAGCATCATAGGCTTTTAGAGCTGAGAAAAGAGACCTTGGAGATAATTTTATAGTCCAACTTCCTTCATTTTATAAAGGAAATGAGTTCCAGAGAAGGAAAATAACTTTTACAAAGACACTCAGCTCATGAGTGGCTGAGACAAGCCTAAAGCCTCATGTCTCCGGATTCCTGGTCTGGTGTCCCATCAACTACACCACGGTCTCTACTAGGTAAAAACAGGGCATTTAATATCACTCATGATTATCTACTGTAGCAGAAAGGAAAAGGAGACAACAGGAAAAACATTCCTTTGCAGCTTACCCTCCTCAATTGTTTTGCTGAGGTTAAACTCTTTATTATAAATACAGAGCTGTAAGCTGTCACTGGATTTTGCTCCATGAGCAGCATAATGTCCAATGATGTACTGATTAACAAGGAGATGATAAATAGAATTGGAAAGACTATTGTTGAATTGTTGAAGCTGGATGACAGAGTGTGGCATCAAGCCCCAAAACAAAATAAATAGTCATGAAGAGATCAAACGTGCCTAAATCCTTCCTAGCTTTGAGACCTGTCCAGCTTTTATTTCACAGGACATTATATCAATCCCCTGAATAGATTATAAACTCCCTGAGGGCAGGACCTATGCCTTATTCTTCTTTGTACCCCTGTGGCACCCCAAAAATCTTCACAGCTCACACTTCACTAGCTCTCTACAGTTTACAAAGCATTTTCCTCACAATGAACCTATTAGAGAGCTCATGCATGTAAATATTATTACTCCTCCGAAGAGTAGCTTAGTATTCCTGTGAGATTTTGGAATCAGGGAAACTATCTCTGAGGAAGCAATAATAAATGTGCAGTGGAGGGATATTTTTGGGGGTGGGTGGGTAGAGATAGACAGACAAGACAGACAGACAGACAGATGGATGGATAGACAGATAGATCATTAAGTGCTTCCTATACAACAGACATTATGCTCAGCTCTGGAAATACATATAAAACAGCCTCTGCCCTCAACAAGTTTATATTCTAATGTGGAGAAGAAGACACATAAAAAGGAGTGTGTGTGGGGGGGCGGTGTTTCCCCTGGGGTGTTGTGGAGGTCTCAAAGCAAGCCATATGAGGGCTAAGCTGGTTTATTGAAGCCCGAAGTCATTTTATGGTGGTTCTTAGGCACTATGGATAACACACTGGGCCTGGAGTCAGAAAGACCTGGTCTCAGCCTCAGATATTTACTAATGATCTGACCCAGGACAAGTCACTTAACCTCCGTCTCCCTCAGTTTCCTCAACTATAAAATGGAGATCATTTAGCACCTACTTCCCAGGGCTGTTGTGAGGATCAACTGAAATGATATTTGTAAAGCACCGTGCTTGGTACATTTTAAGAGATAAACAAATTTTTATTCCCTTTTCTTCCCTTCTATCTTCCAAGATCCCAGCATGGTTTTATAGTGAGGAAAGAGGGCCAAATTTTGAAAAGACACAGCAGGGATGATGGTAGGAGAGAGAACAAAGGGTGGCGGCGTCATGCTGCATCCTATCAGACTTGTGTCACTGTGATTCATGCCTGGCTTGGGACTCAGTGGAGTACATCTGGCCAGGTCCTGGAGACTGTGCCCATTCCTGAGTGGAGCAATGAAGGCCAAACCCCTGAACTCTCATCAGTCTCTGAAAGAAATTACAAGGTGATTCAGATATTGAGAAATAGCATTTAATCATATCATCCAAAGGGCAAATTAGTATATTCTCCTCCCTGGAAACCCAGGCCTAAAGGACCAGGAATGGGCTGGACTCACAAGTTCCTACCCCTTTGAAGAAGGGTAGGGAGTAATCTGGTGGTTTGATCTGGGCCCCAGGCATTCTAAGTGTCTGCTATTAATGTGCTTTCCTGATTTGACCCTACTTTTCTTTTTGAAAGGAAATTATTCATTTTTTATCACTGCCATGTCATATAATTTATAGCAAAACAGTTTGATCTTTTGAGAAAGAAGTTCAGAGGAATTGGGAGCTTGTGAGCATTAGTGTGAGTTGATTAACTACAATCTGATTTTAGAGGTATAGAAATAGTGGTGGGAGAGCAGCGTGGAATCCTGTTCTGCAGATAAGAAACCTGGAGCTCAGAAAAGTATAATGACTTCCCCAAGGTCACACACCTAGTTAACAGAATTCAAATCTAGCTCTTCTGTGTCCTAGAATGGGCCTTTTTCTCCCCACCTTCTCATACAATACAGAGTACAGAGTAGATGCTGGGAAATGTTGGCTTTTTCCTTAAACAACAGACAGTCAGGAAACTGCAGACAGATCAGGCTGGCATATAGTTATAAGGAATGAAACAAACCATTTCTTTTTTAAATAGACCTTTTTAAGCTGGCATCATGGTTAGCAACAGGCGTTCCAGATAATGGCTATAGACTCTAATCAAAGGGTAATCTTCATGTGTACACAGTGTGGAAAATACTATTGGTCCCACAAATTGGCCTTTTCAGCTACACCCACACATGCAAATGATAATCACCATCAGAAGCAGCATTTTTGGAAAACAAAGGACAACCATAATCTATGTGTATGTGAAAATGAGTGAGCGAACACCCACTGAGTAACAGCAGAGAAATAGTATGATGTGCTAAAAGGAGCCCTGGACTGAAGAGGGGTAGGGGAGGAGAAGGAAGCAGGGCAGGGAGACAAGGGTTCTAATCTTGGCTTTGTCACTTGGGAAAGTCACTTGGCTAAGGACATCAATTCCTTCCACTGATCCCTGCTCTACTCCATGATTCTCTGACAAGGCCCAGCTCCACTAGGTGACATACATACCCGCCTCATTGGATCTGTTGTATCATGTAAACCAAAAAGGGTTACCATCTATATTCAGGTAAGTGCTAAAGGAGGCTCCCCAGAAGGCCCAGGCCAAAAAGTTATCAAGTACAGTGGCTCTTGCTTGCCTCCAAGATAAAATACAAACTCCTCCATTTGATATTTAGAGCCTTTCATAATCTGACTCCAGTCGCTGATTACATATTATTCCCCAGCCCCCTATATGCTTTATGCTTCACCTACTCAATGTTCCTTTAAAAAAAAATCTTTTTTTTTATTGTACTATGTTATGGAAATGCTTGTTTTATTCTATAAATTAAAAATAAATTTTTAAAAAAAAATATTCCCCTTCCATGCCTTTGCACATGCCTGGAATGTTCTCCACCTCTGCTTCTCAGAACCCTTTATTCAAAGATCTATTCAAGAACGACCTCTTGCATCAGATCTTTCTTATTTTCCCCTAATTGTATCTTCCCAAATTAATATGTATGTATGTATTTTCATGCATGCATTCCACATATATAATTTTCTATTACACATATATGTATATATATGGTATTTTCATGTATTTTATATTTCCTTATTTCTGTGTATATTGTTTCTTCCCAGTAGAATGTAAGTTTTTTGAGGGCATCGCTATTGCTGTTCAATTGTGGTTGATCTTCATGACCCCATTTGGGGTTTTCTTGGCAAAGATACTGGAGTGCTTTGTCATTTCCTTCTCTAGATCATTTTACAGATGAGGAAATTGAGGCAATCAAGTTTATTGATTTGCCCAGGGTCACACAGCTAGTAAATATCTGAGGTCAGATTTGAATTCAGGAAAACGAGCCTTCCTGACTCAGTGCTCTATCCACTGTACCACCTAACTACTCTCTTTGAGAGCAGGAGCCTTTGACCTTTGTCTTTGTGTCTCCAGTGGCTTAGCACACAGTGCCTGGTACATCATTGAAGCTTAAAAAATGCTTGTTGCATTGAAGTAAATTTCTCTGTATTAAGACCCTCTTCCATCTACCCTTCAGCTTTAAGCCCTTATATGCTCTTTTGCCATTTGTAATTCCAAACTCTTCTTCTTAAAATGTTGGTCCATAAAATCTCTATGTGTGGAGCTCACTCCAAGATTCATCATTTAGATGCCCTTTTCTCCCCATGTGTTATACTTCTATTTTACAACCCAGTTTCATAAAGGGACATGACCATTTTTCTTCTGAACAGGTTTTGACCAACATATTCTAAACAAGGTTACAGGGTTCTTGTCACAGTATTTAAAAGGACAACTATACCCGAGAGTAGAAGAACATGGGCTTTTTGCCATAGCATGAGGAACATAGGAAAGATATAAGAATCTCCTGCCAGTCACACTGATATCAATTAATGGTGATTTCTCCTCCCTTGTAGATCTTTGTACACATCATAAATTCTCTCATCTTACTGGCACAGGTATGATTCTACCTAAAGGCAAAGGAATAAACTTAGCAGTGGACATCAAATTCATGCCACTGTATTTTAAATTTATATCATCAATCTACCTGCTCTACTTAATTCTAGTTCTTTTGTTCTTTTTCACAAGGATTACTAATGTAATTACATATTAATCTGGAGAAAAGAGTGGAGAAAAGAGCTATACAATATGAATTGTGAAGTAAAAAGAAAAAGTGAAAGTGAAAACCCCAGTTTTCTACTACTATAGGTCTTCTATAACCCCCAAATTCTAATTGCCAAATTTCTCTTTTATGCCTTTTTTCCTTCCTTCTTCCCTCCCTCCTTTCCTTCCTTCCTTCCCTCCCTCCTTTACTTCCTTCCTTCCTTCCTTCCTTCCTTCCTTTCCTCCTTCCCTTCTTTTCTTCCTTCATTCCTTCCCTTCCTTCCTTCCTTCCTTCCTTCCCTCCCTCCTTTTCTTCCTTTCCTTCCTTCCTTCCTTCCCTCCCTCTTTCCCTTCCTTTCTTCCTTCCTTTCACCTGGTGCTCACCCTCTACCCACTGACTTTTATTTTCCATTCTTTGGTACTCACTCTCCTCAATGATTTTCAATTGTAAGATTCTATAAGTATTTATTATAAAAAGCCCTTTCTCTCATACTAAAGGTAAGGTATACTGAGCAATTAACTCAATATAAAAAGCACTCAAGAAAATCACTATGGGAAAAAAATCTAACCAATTGAAAAGAACAGATAAAATTCTGCCTCTTGACCTTGTTCTTCCAGGAGAAAAAAAAAGATGAAGATGGTAAAGATTTCATTTTCAATAGGTTTTGAGCTCTTAGGCTGAAAGGTGTTATATGAGGGCAGAGGAGCACAAGGTCAGAGGATAATTGCTCTGTCAAGGTTTTTTTATTGATTTCCCTCTGCTGGGGGTGGAGTTCTCAGGTAACTTCAGCAAAAAATGATTTATCAGGTTTAAAATACCTTTAAAGTCAGTTTCACTCCTGAATAAATAGCATGTATGTCCACAAAAGGAGGAGGCGAGGAGGGTAATGATGGCAGAATGTGGTTTCTTTCTGCTTAAAATCAGAATTAGAGTATCTGAGCTCAGGAGTTTGGGAATCCAACTCTGCCTTTTAAAAGCTTCTAAAGAACTATTAAGGAAGGTTTAAGCTTCAGGAGGTAAGCTTTGAACCGATCACAAACTCCTTAAGGCAACCTCAGAAGGATGCTCAAGGTGCACAAATGCTGCAGAGAGAGGGATTCGGCAAAGTATTTAGAGTGATGACACAGCTGTCTTACAGGATTTGATTGGAGGTGGGCTTTCATCTTTTTCCAACTTTTAGGACACTGCTGAACCTGCATGATTTATAGCCTCTCTGCTGACTGCTCCTCCCAGGATTCTTTTCTCTTGACTCTCTTAATGGTCCTGTGCATGCAAGGAGATACCATCATTCTACCCTTCCGATGTAAGCTTCTAATGAAGGAAAGCCCTAATTTGAATAGAGAATAATCACCAGAGTAGGTCACCCTACAGGGCATCAGACCCTGTCTGTCATGATGGTGCCAAGGAAACTGTCTCTTAGAGTGTCTGTTCCAACCTAGGGATACTATTTCTCTCAACTTACCATTGGACAGGCCAAAGAGCCTTGCTAGTGGTGTGTGCAGGTGTGTGTGTGTGTGTGTGTGTGTGTGTGTGTGTGTGTGTGTGTGTGTGTGTGTTTGATGTTCTAGCTGCAGCAGGCAGGGCCTGAAAGCTGCTTTCACACACATTGCCTAAAAAGGGCATGTGCCCACTGATCGATATTTGTATCTATCAATGCCAAGCATGCCCCATTAGCATCCCCAAAACTGACACCACCATCACCATCTACCTTATCATTTACTCAAAAGCAGCAAAACCTGAACCTTCTCCATGTGCCAGGAACATAAAAGTGGGAAGAGAATCTCAGGCTTCACCTGTTGGTATCTGACCTGGTTATTTTTACACAGCTGCTGGAAAATGATCTGGCTCAAATACAATTTTTTAAAGTCTGGAGGTGGTACGTGCTACACAGCATGTGATATCTATTGTCAATTCTTTGTGTATTTCAGTTCAGCAATCAGTCTCTTAGGCATCTTGCCTGTAATGACTAACTATCAGGTGGACAGTCTTACCTTGACTATAACTTTGAAATTCAAATAGCTCAGTTTCCCACAGGCACATTTACCTGAAAGGGAGATTGGCATGTGCTCTATTTCATCACCTTTTATTAAAAATTGTGTACTTTTAATTTAAAATAGCTAAGCATAGGTTTTAAAATATGTAATAGTCCTAAAGAACAAATTATTAAAGGAAACAAATGTACAGTTATAATTTGCTAGCATTCTCACTGTTCTGTAACAGTTATCAATCAAGGTTTGATCCAAAACAAGATCATCTTTGAAATCTAAAATATTTTTAAAGTGTTTTGTAAACCTCAAATGGCCATGTAAATTCTAACTATTATTATGAATGTTTGCTGATTGATTAGCCTAGACTTTACTCCTCAGGTTGGACTACAATGCCCCTTTCACCCTTTGAGTAGAGACAAAAGCCCTTTTTGGGAACATTCATGGCTTGGATTCTTCGAGGAATTAGATCTCCACAGAATCCCCAAGTTAGAAAAGACATCAAAGGCCATCTAACCCTTATTCCACACACAAACCTGATGAGTGGTCTTCCATTATTTACTTAAAGATCTCTAGAAAGGGAGAACTCAACCACTTCTAAAGATAGCCCATTTAACTATTAAACAGTTCTAAATGTTAGAGTTCTTTTATCATCTAAATTTGCCTCATTATTGCCTCTACTCACTGGGGCCAATCAGAACACAGTTACCCCTTCCACATCACAACTTTCCCCATTGCTGTTTCCATATATCAAGGGTAGGCATAAGAAATTAAATGGGAATTTTTGCAGAAGCCATAGACAACATGCAAAGGCCAGCAAACAACACAAAAAAAGTTTAAAAACTCAGAAGTGTGTAAAAAATATGTATGGTACTATATGTTAACCCAAATTTTACAATAAAGTACTCTAAACACCCCATAAAATAAAATGGAAAAAAAATCAGACCTTCTCTGGTATGAAGGAAAGACCAAAAACCTTTTGTGGATTTTCCATTTTTATGTGCCCCAATCCTTGTGAGGGAAAGGGACAGATATAAATCTTTTCTGTCTTCTGAGTGAGAGACTTTCAAATAGTTAAAGACAGCTATATGCTTCACATAAGTCAAGTTTTCTCCTCTAAGTGAATCATACTCCATTTCTTTAACAGATTTTCATATGGCAAAACCCCAAAGTTCTATGCCATTCTGGTCGCCCTTCACTGAAAACTCCCAAACTTATCAATGTTCTTCTAAAGTGTCGCACCCCAAAGCCATTACTTAGATTACTTTCTTTAGCAAGAAATCAATCTTCTCACAACTAATCAAAGCGCAAGTGTTTGCATGATTTGGAAAAAACAAATTAACATGAGAAAAAATCCCAGAGGAGTTTTTTTAATCCATTCATGAAGTCATGGAAAGAGATGACTTCAATAATAAGAAGAAAACAAATCTCATATTTTAGAAAAGATGTTCCATTTCAGAGTTTCTAGCGGAGGATAACTAGAATGTTAAAAGTCCATGAGGTAACTCCATATGAGAAGAAACTGGGGATGATTTAGAAGCTGTTGGGGGAGCATGCTAGCTGTCTTCAAGTATGACATATTTTTTTTAAACTTGAGAGAATTTCTCTGTTATAACCTACTAATTTGCCTCAAGCGTCTTCATCCTAAAGGATTATGACCTGCTGGGCACTGCTTGAAATTGCATACTAATTTAAATGCAATGGTTTCCTTAGCAAACATTCTTTTACAACTTGCTTCCTAATACAGACTGTTTTACTTTATAGATTCATGATTTAGATAAATCTAAGCTAAATTAGGAGCAGTTCTAAATCAAATACATTCCTACCTTTTTAAAGTAACTAATCAAATAGAAAACTCATGATTTTGAAACAAAGAAATCAAAGTGATTTCTCCACACAGGATTATATATGATAAATATATATATATATCAGTAGGAAAATGTAATCCACAAATAATTTTCCGTTTTGCATATACTCAAAATTCTTTAAGGTAAATCTTCCCAGCCATGCATATAAATGAAATGTTGTATCTTAAGTATAAATTGAACCATGTCATCCCATGCCATCCCCTGCAGTAAACTCTATTTGCTCCCAATCACCCAGAGGATGAACTATAAAATTCCATGTTTGCTGTTGGAAGCCCTTTATAGCCTCTTCCTTGCCCCCACCTTTCTAGTCTTCTTACACCTCTTCACACATACTTTTCAATCCAGTGACATTACCTCTTTGCTATAACTTGAACAAGACCCTCAATCTTTCAATTCCTGGCATTTTTCCTTGCTGTCCCCCGTGCCTGGAATGCTTTCCCTCTTCACCTCTGCCTTCTGGCTTCAAAGCCGAGCTAAAATTTCACCTTTTACAGGAAGCCTTTCTTCATCCTTCTTAATTTTAGTGTCTTCTTTCCATTGATTATTTCTTATTTATCCTGAATATGGCTTATTTATACATAATTATTTGCTAGGTAGTACAGTGGACTGTGTGCTGGCACAGTCAGGAAGATCCATCTTTTTGAGTTCTAATCTGTCCTCAGTCACTTACGAGCAGAATAACCTTAGGCAAATCACTTAATCTTTTTTGTCTCAGTTTCTTCATCTGCAAAATGAGCTGGAGAAGGAAATAATAAACCACTCCAGTATCTTTGAAAAGAAAATCCAAGAATTCGATACAACTAAAACAACTGAACAACATTTGCCTGTCATCTCTCCCATTAGATTGTGAACTCCTTCAAAGCAGGGATTTTCTTTCTTTCCTCAGTGTTTCGCACAATTCCTGGCACATAGGAGGCACTTAATAAATTTTTATTGAGTAATGACTGTTGTATTGAAAGCATTTTGAGATTCTGGGCATAGGGAAACAAACAATACAAGGAAACACAGGTGCAGATATACAGGAGAAACCATCCAAAAAAATATTCCTCTCCCATTTAAAGGTTCCTGGTTCTCTTCAAACACAAGATAAGGAGCCAACATAAATGATCAGCTCAGAAGTCATTGATCTTCCTACTTTTATAAGCTAGACCAGAGCAAGAGAAAGCCTGGTGCCCTCATCAGAATTACAGAAAGTTCTTGCTTCATTCCTGCCCCCATGCCTGAATATGCCCTGCTTGTTTGGCTGCAGTAACGAATTTAGGGAGTTCAAGGGTTGACTTTTAGAGGGTTTTCTGAAAAAAAAATAGAAGGGTCTAAAACTTTCCCACAGCCTTTCTTCTCCTAAGCATCAGTAGCAGGTAGAGTGATATTTTTCTTCTTCTCTTAAGATCTGGGGGGTAGGGGAGTGTGGAGAGAGAGAGGGAAAGAGAGACAGAGAGAGAGAGAGGAGAGGGGAGAAGAGGGAGAAAGAGAGAATGAGAGAGAGACAAAGGAAGTGAGAGAGAAGGGAAGTGAGGGAAAGAGATTGGGAGAGGGAGAGAGAGAGAGAGAGAGTAATTAATTGAAATACCCAGCAAATTCTATAAAGGTAGTTTAACTATTAGGGAAGTTTGATTTTTTTTTTCCAAATTGTTTGGCCACAGAAACAAGTTCATTAAAGTCACCTGTTTTCTTGACATAAGCATGAGCTACATAATCACAGGTATTCCTAAGCTTTGCCTCTCCACAGTATAAAGGAATCAAACATAGTGGTATGGAAAAGCTTATTGAAATATAAGTCTAATCATGGCCTTTGCCACTTAGTAGTTGAACAAGTTCCCCTGAGTCACTGCTCCTCTCCGAGTCTTATCTTCATCTATATACCCGGTCTCTTCTCTTCCTATCTGTGAACCCCCTGACTTGTTTCCCTGATCACTATTCCAGTTGCTCTGGAACTGGAGTCTGTGTTTCTCCCTGAAATTCTCCCAGCCACTACAGTCTTGTCCCTGAACTTCACATCCCGCAGCTGGCTCTTCTAGAGCTCTGCCTAGTGCTTGCTGCTGGACCCTAGCGTTGCAAGACTCCATTTGTTGTCTCCTGTTTATCTCAATAATTCCCCTTACATCCTTTATGGACTCCCTCTCATTATTCCTTGCAGATATGACTTTCCCTACTTCACCCTGGAATATCTATCTAGTGTCTAGGTCCTGGTCTTCCCGAATCTTTTCCATTTCACCAAGAATGGAGCAGGGGAAGCAAAGATTTCACAGCAGATCTCCCTCCTAGGTCCCAGGAAAAGGGATCCTTTTTTTCTCTTGTGGAAAATGTAAGAAACAAGAAAGTTCTGTTTTCCACAGTTCTAGGTGGTAAGGGTTGTGACCTAGCATGGACAGGTTAGAGGTCAGAAACTAATGTGCAGGCCCTAGGAGCTGTGTGAAGAAAAACCTGTCAGAGAGAACATGGAGTCACATGGCCAGGAGACAGTGTCGTGGGAGATCCAAAGTTAGGAAAACAGTATAAGAAGCCCCATCTTTCTGAGTGTGTTGTAGTCATCCTGCAACCCTACTGGAGAGGCTACCCTTCTATTCAGGGGTATGTATAGGATGTAAAGATTAATAAAGGCTTTCCTGATTTCACAACAGGCATTGTTCCTTATTTAAGGTGAGCATATTGCTCACTGTTGGGGGCTTGTTAGACAGCCTCACATCTATCAGAAAATATCTCCTGTCTTTCCAAAAACACAAAACCCTTTCAGTAAAACTACAAAGTATAGATTATCAAACTAGCTCATCTGAAACAGTTGGGTAAACCAAGGTCAGAGTACTTATACAAGAGTCATAGAAGCTTTGTAGTTGTGACAAAAGTATATTGAAATGACATATTCGATAGTATTGATTCCTCAGTAATATAGGGCTCTTTGTTTAAAATAAAACTCTGTGTGTGTGTGTGTGTGTGTGTGTGTATACACATGCAGATAGACATGCCTATCCAGAATAAATGCAGGAAGCCATTGGAGAGGACTAAATTATTGCAAGTATAAGACTGTAATCCAGAGTCACAAGCTCTTAATTGTCTTAAAGTTTGGGAGGGGGAGATAATTTTCAATTCAATTTGCACTTAAATAGTCTTGATGTTCAGGTTCTGGTGGATAGGTCTCTGAGTTAATACATGGAGTACCAAGGGCAAGGGTAACCAATGGGGTTTAAGTATCAGTGTGCTTCAGTGACATACCTTCTCCTGTCCAGAGCCCAGTAGTCTTGGTATTTTATAACATTTCAGGAGTAGTAGAAAGGCCAATGGGCTCCTCCAGTAGTGTGAACCCTCCCTTCTCCTCCCTCCTCCCTCAATCATTAAGGGAGAAAACAGTATCCTTTCCTTGTTTTTCCAATGGAATGTCAATTGGTTCCCCATCCAAAGGCCCACAGAACATAACCTTATTCCTGTTGGGCTATGCATGTATGTGTATGTAGGTATACATGCATGGATATATATACATACATACATACCCCTGTATAGATGGGCATATATGTACACACATGTGTGTAGATATACATAAATATGCAGATACAAATATGTGTTTATGTACATGTACTGAGGTCTAGGGAACCCACACCAGTATCATGGGGCACAGAAGATTTGGGCTCTGGAATAGGTAGGAGAGACAATCCCTTCTACATATATTAGCTTTGTCATCTTGGATTCTGTTCAGACCCTTAAGAAAGAAAACATGGTCTTTATTAGGGACATAGTCATCCTAATAGATAAGCTTTGTCTTTCTTCAGTGGGGTTAGGAAAGACAGAATTGTATTCCAAAAACAGTAAGAGAAATAAAATATATTCGTGTAGTACCTTTAACTTTTTAAAGAATTATTACATACATTTGACCTCAAAAGGAGTTTCTTTTTTCCTTAAAGTTGGAAGTCCTCTGCTGAGACCTTGAAGACTGAAGTAGCTTAAGGAAAGAAGAGAAGACTTAGAACACTACAGGGTGGGAGGAGGGGAGAGAGAAAGAATCAATATAGAAGATTAAAAATTTGAGGAAGGGGTTGGATCTAGGGAGTCCCTAATCAAATCAAGGAGTTTCCCAGTTGTTGGGTGTGGTCCATTGTTTGAAAACCTATATCAGCAAGTCAATCATATTTTCATTTGCTCCAGAATTCCTTATTCTTTGTACTTTGGGGGTGGGGAAGTATAGAGAAAAGAGAGTTGGGAATTGTTCTCCCAAGAAGCAATGATTCATATGTATGGAAAAGATTTGTGCATTACTTGAGAGAAAAGTTCAAAGACCCTGAACACCAACCTCCCTCATATAAGGAAGAGGGATTCTGATTTTCCAAGATGAAGATACCATGATCTAGACTTCTAGCCAGAGAAGGGAGATTTTGTGGGCAATATTAGCTTTGGGAGTTTCCTTCTGAGTAATCCCAAGTTTAAGTGGGCACCAGAACTTCCAGAAAGAGTTCCTGATACAGCATGTTTCTAAGAGAAAGCAGAGAGCAGTCCAAATGGTTCCTGCACAGTGTCCTACTTGGAGAACAAACTCAGTGACTTAATGGGACAGTGTGAGTCTCATGAGAAGGTTCAACCAACTCCAATATATGCTTAACTTCTTGGGTAAGTCTAAACCACTGGGTGGTGCTATAAGTCTTGAAAAGATGTATAGGACTGTATGGGGAGAGATGGACTCACCAGAATGACAAGAGAAGTATCCAAAGAAAAACCCCAATTCATTTCCTTTCCAGAGAATAGTGATTAGCTATTTGAGAATTTTATGTTTCTGTATTTGTCCATGGGTTCCTATGAATTCTAAGTACCTTTTGCCTTCTCTGTAGGGTGAAAGGCCGCGACGTGTCCAATATTATATTGCACATTTAGTGCCTGGAAGGGATTGGGAACCTTGTTACCTATAGCTAGGGAAAATTAGACAAGAGCTACATATAAATTTAATTTGGAGATTTTCCTAGAGTAACTCGGGATTTGAACCATGGCCCTCTTACTTGAGATCCAGAGTTCTCAACACTATGCCAAGACATAGTTCTTACTTTTTCCTACAAAAGAATAGGAGTCAAGTCATCTTATAGCCCTATTTCCCATTCCCAATGTATTCCCCCTGGGCCAGACCCAAGACTACTGCACCTTGGCACCAATAATTAGCCAGCATGTGTGATTCCTTCTTAGGAAGGATAACCTGGCAATAGAAGAAATTTCTCTGGCTATACTTTTAGTCTTCTGCCCTAAATGCCTACTTTTCTGCATATGTTGTATTACAATTTAGAGGTTATATTTCTCCTCCTTTCTCCAGACACAGCAGTCTAGTTTAATCAGTCTAGTGTCCTCACTGTTCCAAACACGTTTACTCCCATCACTAAAATGGTCTTCCCCTTCCACCCACCTATCCAAATTAGGGTGTAGGGTGTGTTCAGGCAGAACCAGTACCAGTACCTTTGGTATGATGGCTTCCAAGCCATTTTCATGGCTCTTCCACCTTTGGTGTCCGCCTGTTCCACCTTTGGTGTCTGCCTGTTCCACCTTTGGTGTCCGCCTGTTCCACCTAACTCTCTCCTGTGGCTCCAGGAAGCTGCAGCATGCACAGCAGCCACACCCCGGTAAACCATTTTAGCAGATGGGCCAAACCAGATTGAAGGTAATCAAGGGTTCTCAAACCCATTGGTGAGTTAGGGGGGTGTCTACTCCAAGCATGTGAAGATTTCACCTGGTGGAATAGGCAGATGAGAACAATTTGTTACAATGGCCATGAAGGTAGATGAAGCAGGCAATGTGGAGTGCTTAGAGCTTGGTTAGACACCAAAGGCGCCAAGATCATCCACTGCATCCTGAGTAATCACCAGTCATCTGGACTCTATCCTGCCACTGGACTATGATGACTCTTGGGGAGAGAGTAAGACTGATGACTTCATGCAACTCTGCCTCACTTAAATCCAATTTACACATGAATCAAAAGACATCATCCATTTCACCTATCCAAATTCTTTTTGTAAAAATACTTGCATTTTATTTGTTTTGACAAAGCAGATACATCCCAATGATCTTTCTTTCTTTCTTTTTTTTTCAAGAGCAGGAAGACTTCAGAGAGGCCTAGAAGGACTTATCTGAACTGATCCTGAGTGAAGTGCGCAAAACTAGGAGAGTATTAAACACATAAACAGCCACAGTGTATGAGGACTGTTTCTGATAAACTTAGCCCTTCACAGCAATGCAACGACCTAAAACATTTCCAAAGGACTCATGATACAAAATGCCATTCACATCCAGAGAAAGAACTAAGGAATCAGAGTGCAGAATAAAGTGGACAATGTTCTCTTAAAAAAAAAAAAAGAAAGAAAGAGATGTACACTATCAGCCAAAACCACTCTTTCCACTAGTTTTTTTTTTTAACTCTTCTGGGGGGAGAAGACTTGGTGTGTTTGTTCATTGGGATGTGTCTGCTTTGTTGAAACAAATGAAATACAAATATTTTTTAAAAAAAGAATGCAACTATAACTATGTGTTTAACTATAAATATATGATATATATATGTCAGATATAGATAGATTGCTCTATATATATAGATAAATAGATAGATAGAGATATATAGATAAATATATGGGGTGTGTGATGTAGTAGGAAAAAAGGATAGCCAATTAAAAGCCTATGTACTCTACAACGTCAGGAGATCTGGAAGAGGACCCCCTAGGAAATCACTCCTCTGCCTCCCATCCACCATAGAAGTCAGGATAGGAGCTGCACAGAATAACAAGGTGGAAAGCTTGTAACCTACACTGTTAAAAAGGCATGCTGACATCAATCAGATCCCATATCCTTCGTTGTAGAGATAGCATGCTGTAGTGGAAAAAGCCCAAGACATTGAGCCCAAGGATGTGGTTCCAAGTCTTAACTCTACTCTTCATTAGCAGAAGGACATTGAGCAAGTTCCTTCCCTCCTGTGAGATTCCATTTCTACAGCCAAAAGGAAGGGGTGAGAGCAGATGACCCTTTCCAAGTCTAAATCCATGATCATTTATTGACAGTGACTATCACGAACATTACAGTATGTTGACCAAGATGTAACAGCACCTTTTTTTGAACTGGATACATTCTACTTCAGGGCTCTTATTGTGCCCAGATCTTTTCCAGGTTTGGGCTCTTAGCACTTTAAGCTAAACCCTGGAGAATGCAGAGGGCACTGCTGCAATCTGTGAAGGGTAAAATGTTCAGATGCCTGCCTCCTGACACCTTTCAGAGTGGAGAAAACAGCAGCTGCTACCCTAACACCAGCAGTCTGGACTGACTCAGCGGATGGGTCTGAATATGACATTGGGTCAAGTTCATGGGGAAGTACATACTGCAGAGTTTTATTGAGCTGATGCTTTAGTCTCCAAACCCTGAAACTAACTTCCTCAGTGCCAATTCAGCACTACATAAATGTTAGATGTTTCCTCTGCTCCAATCCCACAAATCAGTATGATGACAGTAGGAATTGATGGAGCTTCTGTAGAACTTTACAAAGTGCTTTCCTCACCATTATCCTTTGAGATGGATAATACAATAGTATTATTGCTCCCATTTTTCACACAAAGAAACTAAGGACCTACAGAAGTGCAATGATTTACCCAAGGTCACAAATGGCTGGGCTGGAATTAAGGCTAAGTGGCAAAGAATAGTGCTGGATTTGGAGTTGGGAAGACCCAAGTTAAAAATCTAGCCTCAGACACTTAATTAGCTATTTAACCCCGAGCAAGTCACTAAACCGTTGCTTGCCTCAATTTCCTCATCTGTAAAACAGGGATAGCAATGACTTCCTGGAGTTGCTGTGACAATCAAATGAGAGAATGTTTGTAAAGTGCTTTACAAACCTTGAAATTATATAAATGGTAACTGTTATTTTTACTGTCACTGTAGCCATTACTCTTACCCCTACTCAGTTCTCATTCCACTTCAGTGAAACCCTCAATAATAATCCGTATTTATATAATACGACAGAATTTACAACCCAATTCTCAATAACAATGTTGGGCAATAGTTAGTATGAGTATTTTTATCTCCATCTTATAGACAAGGAAACTGAGGCTTGATATCATTTGTCCAAGGTCACTCATCTAGAGAGTGGTAGAGCCAAAAATGGAGCCCAGGTATTCTGACTCCAATTTCAGTGATTTTCTCCATGCCAAAATACTCTTGAACACTGAACCACTGCCATTCTCCAATAGAACAGACTCTGAGTTTCCTCAATAGCCAAACCCAACCCAATCTGACAAACTAACACCTACTGTGTGCAAAATACTGTGTCGAGTGCTGAGTAGTTATGTAGGTAACAAATATTAAAAGAGCACTTACTATGTCCTAGGACCTAGGCATTGTGCTAAACATTGGAAATGAAAATACAAGCAAAAAGACAGTTCCAACCCTCAAGGGGCTTACATTAGAATCCTTCCCCCCCCCCATTAGAATGCTGGGGATACAAGAACAAAATGAAAACTGGTTACTGCCCTCAATAGGGTGCATTCCATTGGGGAGATACAGTGTGTAAGTCAATAAGCACAGACATGGCAAGATGAGGAGGGGAAAAAAGCAAGCACTAACAAGCTGTTGGATAAGGAGAGACTTCTTGTATGAGATGGCATGTGAGCTTAGCTTTGAGGGGAGCTAAAGACTCAGAGAGATGGAAATAAGGAGGAAGCACAATCCAGACATGGGGGGTAACCTGGGCAAATTCCTGGAGGCAGGAGATGCTGTACCAAGCTTGGATATGATGCAGAGTGAATGAAGGGCATTATATCCTATATATAATCCTAAAAAGGCAGGCTGAGGTGAAACTGTGAAAGATATTAAAATGCCAAGATAAGGTTATTTTATTCTAGAAGCAACAGGAAGTTACTGAGATTTCTTGAGCAGGGGAGTGACTTGGTCAGACTTTAGAGTGGTGATTTTGGCAACTCCTTGGGGATTATCTTGGAGAGGAAAAAGACTAGAAGCTTGGAGTCCATGCAAGAGGTGACAAAGGATTGAAAGAGAGTGGTGAGTATGTGAGCAGAAAAGGAGATGAAAGCATGAGGAAAAGTCAACAGGACTGAGCATCAACTTAAGAAAGAACTGTACTGTCTTAGTGACTCACTGGCTTTATTCTCCAAGTAGCATGCCATTCAGCAACCAGGCAGACGTCTTCTTCTTTCTCCAAGGAGCACAGTGTAAGAGGAAATCCCCTTCTCTCAATAGAAAATTAAATTTCTAAACTCTTGTTGATTTCACTCCCAAGGATGGGACTCTCCTCTCAGACTGAATAAACCTGTCCATATCTGTTTCTGCAAGAAATGTCCTGACTATCATCTCAGACTGGGAAAATCCATTCCTAAGAGCTCTTGTCTCAAACCACAGGCAAGCACCTACAATGCCTATGTATTCCTGTCCCAAGGCAGCCATATCCTGTCACGGGGGATTGGAAACTGTACATTAGCACAACCTTTCCCCACTAGTCTCAGAATGCAGGTCCATCTTCTGAGCAGGATAAAATGAAAATAACATCAGAGAGAAAGACTGAGCTGATCTATCAGCTCACTTTTATAGACCATGGGGAAGGACACTTCTCTGAAAAGCATCTGTCCCAGGCAGCTGATCACCAAGCATTCCCCAAGTCTTCTCACCAAGGCATCCTTGGCACATGCCCCACACTCTCAAAAGGAATTGTCCATCCAGATGACTTCAAACAATGGCTTTCCTCAGCTTAATCTCATTATTGGGAGTGGGGGAACTAACCAAATTGATCAGGGACTCCCCAATTTAATGCAGGGGTTCTTAACCTTTTTATGTCAAAGATCCCTTTGGCAGTCAGGGGAAACTGATAGACCCTTTCTCAGAATAATGCTTTAAATAATTGGAGGAAAACTTCAGCTGGAGGTTAGTGAAAACAAAGATGCAATTTTCTTCTCATTTAAATTTATGAACTCCCTGAAATTTATCTATGATCCCCTTGGGGACCCCAGATTAAGAATTCCTGTGCTAATGTAACAGTATTGCCAAAAGGTTTGCAGGCTACTTTCTTCCCCCATCCCCTAGACATACAGAAAAATCTTTGTGTGTATATTTTAAATTTTCATCCCACAGGAAAGCAGTTTAAGGAAGAAGAGCCCAGAACCCTAGCTGTTCCAGGTCATCACATGGGTTAGATGGAAAGGTTTTACATTGCATTGTCTGGGCAGAGAAAGGGTGGTCAGAGTAATGCTATGTGACAGTTGGCCTCGGAGGACCCTCAAGGTAATGAGATATCTGTCTCTACAGCCTAGAGCAACAGACAGCAATACTTCACAGGGAAAGGAAAATAAGATATGTGCATGCATGTGTGTGTGTGTGTGTGAGTGTGTGTGTGTGTGATGATAACCTATGCTAAAGTCCAAAATCACCTTAAATTCAAGGAAGCTCCCCAGTCTAGCTTCTTTATGGTAGCTGCCAGAAGCAGATGTGAAGGATGAACAACTAAACAAGCACACAAATGCTTCCCACATCTGCCTTGAATCAAATCCTAGACTGAATTGGATGCAGACATGATGAAGAGAAACCAGCTGAACTTTCATGACAAGTGCTTATGATGGAATCTCAGAGAATGAAGAGACCACAAGGGTCATCTTACCTAACCCTTTCTTAAAGAAGAATTCCTTCTACATCCTTTCCAATAAATGACTAACTTCTGCTTAAAGACCTTGAATGACAGGGAACTCATTACCTCATTGGGAAACCAATTCTCTTTTTGGAAAGATCTACCATTAGGAATTTTTTCCTTACATCAAGTCAAAATCTGCCTCTTTGCACCCATTCCTGATCCTGCCCTCTGGGGTCAAGGCTTATATGTAATATAGAGATAGAGATATTATCTTTTTCTACAGAATAGTCACATAGTTGATGGCTAGTATCATGTTCTTCATTCTTAATTTCTCCAAATTGTCTTCATATGATATGATCTACAATCAGAAACATGCTAGTTAAATGCTTAACAACTGATTCTCCTCCCTCCCCCCCCAGAAAAAGTGTTATGACACACTTTCAAGTTTAATTTGCACTGTTAACATTTTCTCCAAAATTTCTTAAGTCTACACCATGGGTCAGCAAACTATGGACCTTGGACCAAGTCTGGCTACAGCCAGTTTTTGTGTAACCAGGAGCTTAGAATTCTTTATTTTTTACATTTTAAAATACAATAAATCTTTATTTAAAATATTAAAATCATATCATGGGACATATAAAACCTAGCTGCAGGCAGATTTGGTCCCCTGGTCATAGTTTTCTAACCTTCTTGTCTAGAAACAGTCAACAGATTCATAAATCAAGCCCTGTTATAGTAGCATTTACCAGCTTCCTTTGTGCAAATGCTCACATAGAAAATTTAACAATCAGCTCCCTAGAGTCAGTTCAAGCTGGCGCCAGTATATCCCTGAAATCTTCTTACCTTTTGACTACCCTCCTCTGGACATTCTCCAGTTTGTCAACATGACTTTTAAAATGTGACCTCCAAAACTAAATATGGTGACTCCATTGTAAGTTTGACCAGAATAGAGTGGGGCTATCACTTCTCTATTCCTGGACACTATAACTCTTAATGAAATCCCACTTGGTTTTCAGCTAGTCACATGCTTGAGTTTGAGGGAACACACAGTCACCATCGTACAAAACAGCACAGATCACAGGGACACACGATGGAGTCTCAAGATTATAAAGACAGCATTGGTACCTGTACCTACCAAAGTAGCAGAAGGGGCAACGCTCAGTCCCTGAAGCTCCCTGACTGTCAGGCATTCATTGCTCTTCCTTTCTTGTGTACCAGTGCAGGTAGTTTGCTCAGCACTCCCTGTTCCTTCCGCTGAGACCCCCAGGAGCTCCTGACCTATTGAATAATTGAATTCCTATCCAAAAGAAGGCTAGCTCTGCTCTCATAAAGGCATTAGTGCTTCTAAATATTTTAGGTTCCTTCTGCCTTTATGAGGTCACACCAGTTTGCCCTCCAGATGATACATTTGTTACTGCTCGACCCAGGGCTAGCCCTGGGAAAAAATGGAAATGAGGGGGGAATTTGGCTTTGGTGCCCTCCTATCTCCCCTTACCAGGTCCCTTTTCTTCCTACTTCACAGTAATGTATGCAATTAACAAACACCAAGCTTCTATCATGTGCCAGTCACTGTTGTAGGTGCTGAAGATTAAAAAACGAAAAAAGATGAAAGAAGATATTCTGGCCTCTCTAGGATCTTACATCCAATATGGAGGATAACAAATACAGAAATAAAAATTTAAAAAATGTAAAAGTAATTAAGTGAATGCTAGAGATCAGAGAAACCAGAAAGAATCAAGGAAGGTGTCATGGAAAAGGTGGCACCTGAGTTGGGCCTTAAAAGAAAGGAATGATTTTAACAGGTGGAGATACAGGAATTGTCCATTCCAAGTGTGCATTTAAATGTGTAGAGGTGGAAGGAGGCAAGCACTATGCCATATGTAAAGATGAATGGGCTGCTGTCCCTGCATTCTCTTCTACCACCACCACCATCCATGTTTCCATCTTGCTTTTGACTGTCTGTCAGTGAGTTTTGGGCAGTTAGGTGACACCATAGTGCACAGAGTACCAAGCCTGGAGTCAGGAAAACTCATCTTCCTGAGTCAAATCTGGTTTCAGACGCTTACTAGCTATGTGAGGCTGGGCAAGCCTGTTAACCTTGTTTGCCTTCGTTCCTTATTTGTAAAATGAGCTGGAGAAGGAAATGCCAAAGCACTCTAGTATTTTTGCCAAGAAAACCCCCAAATGGGGTCATGATGAGTCAGACATGATGGAAAAAATGGCTAAATAACAATGAATTCTTGCCAAGGTACCAGACCCTTGACATTAAGGCCAACACACTATACACTGTATTATATGATACTTTCTTTATACATGGCTAGCTTAAATAGAGCTTTGAGCTTAACAAAGTGGTTTGCATATATAAATTGGCCTTCTAGGGCAGGTGGTGCACATACAAAGTTCCAGAGCTCAGGTGGTGATGAAAAAAAAAAGACGAAAATGAGATTCTAGGCTGAATGTGAAGGGGAGATGTCTGAGTTATGGCACTCAGCTAAGAATACCTCTGTTTTCTCCCTTCTGGCAGCTGAGAGATCTGGGTTTCGTGAATGACTCCTCCCCTCATACTTGCTGGTATGAGAGAAGAAGGACACCAGCACTACTCAGGCTTGCCCATATGAAAAGGAAAAGGAATGAATATACACAGAGCTCACACATGGAAGCAGAGATAGAGATAGGGCCTGCTTAAGTAGTATTGCCCTAGATAAGAAGACAGATACCAGCCAGGGTACCCAGGTCAGAAGGCTATGTGGGATAGTGAAAATGATGCTGACTGTGCTGTGAATAGAGCTAGGTCTAGAGTTAGGAAGACCTGAGTTCAAATCTGTCCTCAGACACTTCCTAGCTGTGTGAGCTTAGAAAAGTCACTTAATTCTTTTTGCCTCAATTTCCTCATCTGTCAAATGAGCTGGAGAAGGAAATGGCAAAGCACTCCAGTAACTTTTCAAAGAAAATCCCAAATGGGGTCAGAAGAGTAGGACATGACTGCAAATAACTATACATATTGCTAGAGGATATGAGTTCAAACCTTAGATAGGCTACTTCCTACTCATGTGACCCAGGGGAAGTCATTTCACCTCAATGGGCCTCAGTTTCCTTATCTATATGGAGTACTTTCAGTTCTAATTTCATGATCCTACAGTCTTCCTGAGAAGACTGTAAATTCCTGGGAAACATCCACCAGTTAGATAATGACCTTCAGGAGGTTTTGCCTAGGGTGGGAATGCCCAGTACAGATGCCTTCATACTCCTTATGGGAACACCTGCAAGAGAGGACTGGACTCAGAGGCTTTGAGCTTTGATTGTATAACAAAGGAAATATAGCTAAGAAGGTGAACTGGTGTCAGAACAGCCACCAAATAGGTTTGCTTACAGCTCTGACACCGTCTCTCCCTAACTTTTAAAACGTAATGAACTCCAAGTTAAAGTAAAATCATTAAGTGCTGTTACTCACTTTGCAACTTTGCCAGGGCATGCCATGTATGCCTCTTACTTGCATTCTTTGAAATGAATAAATAATAATCAAACAAAAATGTCCAAAGCTGGTGAACCTATAAGCTTGTGCTCCAGCTGAACTGGATTTTTCTCTATTTGCTCTGCCCACTCCACTAAAACACACTTTAACCTGCTGTCTTATCTCTAAGTCTTTATTCAGGTTCTTTCCTATTCCAAGAATATCTCTCCTCCCCAAACCTATAACCACCAGTTTTCTCCTCTGCAGCATCACTGACAAGTAGTCATCCTACCTCTACTTAGAAATTTTGGGGATATGAAGAATGAATAGCAATTCATTCCATTTTGGACTGCTAAGCAGGTTTTCCTTCCCTCAAGACCAAATGTGCCTCTGTAACTGTCACCCAGTGCTCCTCATTCTGCCTTCTATAAGTGATCATTCTTCTTATATTATGTCTTCAAATAATTAAAGACATCTATGAGGTTCTTCTATCTTTTCTTCTCCAGGCTAAATAACCCCAGTTTCTTCACTAGATCTTAATATGGCATAGTTTCCATTCCCTTTACTCTTCTGATGCCCTCTCCTTGTCATATGCTATGAAATTTCATTTTCTTAGGTTATGTTTATAATTCTAGTCTATCATGATCTTTAAAATTTAAACTCTGTTATTCTACATGTTTGCTTTCTTTCTAAGTTTGGTGTAATAAACAAACTCTACAAGCATGTCATCTATGCCTGTGTCCAAGTCATCAATAAAATTCTTAAACCTTAAGTGGTGAAGGAGAGATGTCAGGACATGCCAGTAGAGATCTCCTTCCAAAATGCTACCTCCCCACATTGTGTCTTGTCATTCAATTTGTTCCAGCTCCACTAAAAAGAATATTCTCTAATCAGGTGCTACAGTTAATTAGACTGGACTTTGAATCAGGAATATTGCTTTCATATCCTACTTGCTCCTGGTATTTTCTAGCTGAAGAGGTCCAATCACTGGACCTCTTTTCATCAATAAACTTAAAGGATTGAACTACATGACTTCCAAGTTCTCTAAATGTATAATTCCGTATCTATTCCTCTTATCTATGAGGATAGCATTAGTGATATTGTCAATGCCTTGCTGAAATCCAAATCTATTACACTTACGTTTTTTAGAGTCCTTTATAACCTGACTCCTTATGACTTTTCTAACCTTCTTTCTCCCCACCCCCACCACCATGTATTTGGAGATCCAGCTCTCTTGATGTTCCTCAAACAAGACACTCCATCTCGACTTTGGACACTTGCACTGAGTGTCTCCCATGTCTCCAATGCTCTCCCTCTGTCTCTTACTCCCGGCTTCCTTAACTTCTTTCAAGTGTCAGCTAAAATTCCACCTTCTGAAAAAAGCCTTTCCTGTTCCTCTTTAATATTAGTGCCTTCCTTCTCAGATTATCTCCAACTCTTCCTGTAGAAATCTTGTTTGTTCATTCCAAAAAGACTCATGACGGAAAATGCTGTCCATCCAGAAAAAGAACTATGGAGTCTGAATGGAGATCAAAACATATTATTTGTTCTCTCTTTTTTTTGTTTTTGTTTCTTTTCTCTCATGGTTTCTCCTATAGGTTCTAATTCTTCTTCACAATATGACAAATATAAAAATAGTTTTAATATGAATGTCTATGTGAAGCCTATATCAAATTACACACTTCTTGAGGTGAGGGAGGAGAGAGATGGGAGAAAATTTGGAATTCAAAATCTTATGGAACAGAATGTTGAAAACTAAAACAAATAAATTTATGAAAATATAGATAAACCTTGTTTGTCCAGAATTGTTTGTATATTGTCTCCCCTACGAGGATGTGAGATTCTTCAAGCTCATTCACCAAGAAAGGGCAGGCACCTTTTTTTTGCCTTTCTCTGACTCTCCAGTATTTAATACAGTGCCTAGATCATAGTAAGAGTTTAATTATGCTTGCTGATATGATTTTCACATTACTCTTATCTACAGATTTAGTCCAGTTCTCTGATACTTAATCGCTGTGACCACAGATCTCACTGAGGCTCAGTTTCTTCATCTATAAAGTAGGGATAATATTACCTGTAATACCTACCTCCTCATGGTAGCGTTGTGAGGCTTAGAGGAGACATTGTACAAAATGACTTTGAAAATTTCAAAGCACTATGTAAAAGTCAGTTATTTTTTTAAAAAGGAAATGAGATTAGCCTGCCATGACTTGTTTTTGACTGAGCCATCTTGACTCTTTGTTCTCATTGCTTCCTTCTCTAAATACTCAGAATATTTAAAGTTAATAATATGTCCTAGAATTTTCTAGGAGTGGACATCAAGCTTATTTGTCTATAGTTTGTATGCTCTTTCATGTAAACCTTATTTCTGTTTTCTATCATTCATTATTCTCATGCCAATCACTATAAGTGATCTAGGCTTTTTTTGATCCTTCCTGTTTAAAAAAAAACAAACAACCCACCCTTGTTGCTTTTGGTATTTGTTGATAGGTTTTACTCATGGTAAAATGGATTGTTCCTGACATTCTTTCTAAAGGAGCATGGTGTCCTTGTCTTCATTCTTCTTTAGTCTCTTAGTTCTCTTAGTTCTGTTTTCATATGCCATTTTAAAATCTAAAGTATTTTAAGTCCTCGGTTCATCCACATCTATGCCTTTAAATAATTGCACTGTTCCATCCTGATTAGGATTTACTTTTTATGTATTCTAAGCATTTCATCCTTGAAATAGTTGTATCTTCTCCTAGAGAATTTTATGTCTTAAGATACTACTATTCCTTTTCTGAACTCTTTGGAATATGCTCCACCTAATTCTATGCTCCTTGATAAACTTCCCAATCTATTTCTTCCCTGGCATGAATAGAAAGATGGAGTGGTCACTTCCTCCCAAGGTTCCCATCATTTTTATTTGAGTAACCAGTTCCTTTCTGTTGGATAGAATTAGGTCCAGACTTGTGCCTTCTTTTGTTACTTCCTCTCAATTTTGAAAAATCAAATGATCATTAAAGGAAATAGTAAAAGTATCATCCTATCTTCTTTTGGCAGAGTTCCAAATATACCAGATACCTCCTTGTCAATTTTTGGTCTTTCCTAAACTTCTGGTCTATTTCTTTCTGTCCAGCTAGTCTAGTATACTATACTCCCATAATATCATTTCTTGTTTCTTCCTCCATTGATAATCTCCCAGATGCTCTCCATCATGCTTCTTTCCTGTGGTTTATGGTTTTGGACTTAAAAGTTTTACTTGCTAGCAGTAACTTGAGAGTTCATAGGGAAATTATCTGTTAGTTATATGTTAATGAGGTTCAGGTCTCTCTTTTAATATTATATTATAGTGGACTTGGAACAAAATGAATGACAAGACACAATGTGGGGAGGCAGCATTTTGGAAGGAGATCTCTACTGGCATGTCCTGACATCTCTCCTTCAACACTTAAGGTTTAAGAATTTTATTGATGACTTGGACACAGGCATAGATGACATCCTTGTAAAGTTTGTTTATAACACCAAACTCGAGAGAAAGCTAACATGTAGAATAACAGAGTTTAAATTTTTAAAGATCATAATAGACTAGAATGATAGCTATAACCTAAGAAAATGAAATTTTATAGCATATGACCAGGAGAAGGCATCAGAAGACCGAAGAGAATGGAAACTATGCCATATTAAGATCTAGTGAAGAAACTGGGGTTATTTAACCAGGAGAAGAAAAGATAGAAGGATCTCATAGATGTCTTTAATATTTGAAGACACATTATAAGAAGAATGATCACCTATAGACACATTATAAGAAGAATGATCACCTATAGACACATTATAAGAAGAATGATCACCTATAGAGTAGAATGAGGAGCACTGGGTGACAGCTACTGAGGCACATTTAGTCTTGAGGGAAGGAAAACCTGCCTAGCAGATAGAGCTGTCCAAAATGGAATGAGCTGCTATTCATTCTTCATCCTCATATGAAGACTATCACCACCTAGGGCTAATATCACAGAGCTGGTGGAATATACATTCTTAGAGCTGATAGAGAGGAGGGATAGAAGAAGAGAGAAACTGAGACAGAAAAGGGGGAGGGGTGGAATAGGACAATTATTGAAAGTTTGCTATGTGCCAAGCACTGCCCTAAATATGTGCTGAGGCTTGTGCTGGGGATATACAAATAAAAACAAGCAAGAACCTTGCCCTCAAGGACCTTACATTCTAATAGAGGTAGGCAACATATAAAGTGAGGTTAGAAAGGAGGGGGAAGGAGTGAGGGAGCAAAGGTGTTAAACTCCTGGGCCATCTGGTCACAAGATGTCTACAAAAGTCTAGAATACTGTCAAACCAGATTAAAATGTAATTGGACAAAATAAACAAAAATGTGATGCAACACAGATAATACTAATTTGTAATTTTCTAAGACTTCAGAGATTCATTTCTTTTTCAGTTTGACACCACTGAAGTAAATCTATAACTGAAGATATCTGGGAAGTTCAGATGGTGTCCTGGAACCCAACAAAAATAAAGCTAAAGTTGTTCTATCAAAAGCAGAAATTATATTATCTCCAATCCTTTTTTATGTGTAAGGAATTTGAGACTCAAGAGGAAAACTGACTTACCTAAGGTCACACAACTATTCCCTGAGGCTAGACTAGTAAGTCTCCTCACTCTCAGCCCTATATCCTTTATTGTACATTAAACAAGACCCAGATGGGTTCAGTCAGTTCACTGAATCCCAAAAGATAGCTCTTCAGGTCCCCACCTAATTATCCATGTGAAAATTTAAAGAAGAATCTATTTCCAATCTAGAAGAATTATCATTGAGTGCCTTAATCCACTGGTTTTCTGAGCCATGGGTACAGAAGTTCAAGCACCATCATGGGATATTGTTAAAATTAGCCTAAGTAGGCAGAGTAAGCAGATCCCTACTAAGTATTGAGAGACACCACACTTCCCTAGTGAGAAATGTGTCCTTCATTTACTTTTAAAATGCCTGAAATTCCATCATGAAAGAGTACTTCCTTTAAGTCTTGTGGACTTCTCACAGAATCTTTGCATTGCAAGTAAACTTGGAACATGGAATTCAGATCATGTTACAAATAGAAAAATCTCTCTACAACATTATGGGTTTTTCCCATACCAACACCTGTATAGCCATTCCTCCTTGGTCTTCCACCTGTGCATAAGAATTCTGACTTAAGTAAGTCAAAACTGTGCAAAGTCATTAGCCTCACTCTCTCCTCCAGAGTCATGAAAGTCCAGTGGCAAGACATATATACATAGACAGATAGATAGATAGATAGATAGAGCAGGAGAATTACCAATGGCTCAGGATGCAGTGGAGGACCTTGGGCTTTTAATCTAACATCTTTCTCAGGTCTCAGTTTGTCTGAGGCAACACCCATTCAGTGTTTAAAGGCTAAGTAAGAATTGAGGTAAAAAAAAATAGCCTATTTTACTTTCACAAAAGAATCTATTTAGCACTTGAAAGTAAATATATAATGTCATTGGTCCTTTGCAAGAACCAAGGACAAACAACAATTGAGTTCTGAACTCAAGATTAGGACAGTGAATTTACCCCCATTAAACTCCACCCTCATCAGATTCAATTTTTCAATTCAATTTCAATTCAATTTAATCTTTCCAGCTGTTGCTACCCTCCTGGATCCTCATTCTATCATCCAAACTTCATTTTATAAACCTTCATCCAAATAACTGATAAAAATGTTGACTAAAACAATAACAAAATACAACAATCCCTAACTGAGAGCAGAAAGAGCTAGTGTGGAGTAGTTCAAAAACATTGAATTTGTCACTAGGATACAGGAGGTGATATCTGAGGCCTGAAACTTACTAGGTATGTGGCCATAGGTGGGTCACTTAACTTCTCTGAGGAGAAGAGAGAGAACATCCAAATCAGGGACTACTCATTGTTTGGTTAAAACCTGAAACATATGTAGGGGACTAATGGAAGACAAGTCTGTAAAGGTGGGTAGAGAGCCAGCAGAAAATGGAGTCATTGAAAGTTTTCAATTAAAGCAGCAGAAATTCTTCACAGTTGTCATGCATCAAGTCTTTTCCCACACAAAAGAAAATGGCAGACCCAATATAAAGATCAAAACACATTGTCTCCCTATACCCATAACAATTATCACCTTCCAGAAGGGATCAGGAACCTCCCTTGTAAATCAGAAATCAAACCAATGTTTACTGAACTCTGGTGTATTGTGCTAGGTGCATAGGGAGAGATGACATAAACATAACCAATGTTTCCTGCCCTCATCAAACTTTTAGTCAAGTAGGTAACAATAAACTACAATACAGGCTATACCCTGGTTTAAATAGATTGCTAGTTCCCGGGACCACACATGAGGGCATATGATTGATGGATGGAAAGCCATCATCCCCTTTAAGAAGTTTTTAAAACTCTAAACCACCGATTATATTAAAGTCAGCAAAGGAAATTAAATTGTAAATTATGTGAACTCCAGGCACACAGCCCTATGATTTTAAGTAAGCCATAAATCAAATGCCTCTTCCCTTTTTTAATGTTGATTTGTTGAAGTTGGATGATGGGAATTTTTTATTAATGGTTTAGATCACAAAATATAAGAGCTCACAGGGCTCTTGGAAACTATCTAGACCAAGCTCTTCATTTAAGGAATACTGAGACCCAAAGATGAAAAATGACTCCTCCCCTTTGTAAATTGAAAGGTACTCAGTGTACACAGCTGACAATCAACAGATTGGAACCAATGTCTCCTCCTCTTACAGAATTTCCTTAAACAATTACCTTTCAGACTGGGAAGAGGGGACCACAGATCTAGAGCTTCAAAGGACATCAGAAGCCATCTAGTCCAAGCCCTCCGTTTTACATATAGGGAAACTGAGACCAAGGAAGGTTAATTCACTTGGCCCAGTTCACAGAGGTACTAAACGTCAGAGGTGGGCTTTGAACCCAAATTGTCTGATTCCAGAGCTGCTGTTTTTCCCTGGGGAGAATGGGAAGGCAGGAATAAGTACTCTTCAAAATCCCAAGGCCCACATCCTCCCCCCAATATTTTGGGGGAGCAAACGTCTGCTTTTGCGAGCCATGGAGAGATGCGAGCAGGTGCAGGGTGGGGGAGGAAAGGCTCCAGTTATCTGGGCTTTTGTTTGCACCGCCGCAACGAGCCTAGGCGGCCTCTTGAAATTACTGCCTGTCATGCCTGCAGCCGAGCCACCGATAGCAGGCAAATCGAGAGAGAAACAGGGGAGTCCTTGGCACCCCAATTATGCCCCCTGCCTGCTGGGCTGGGACCCCTGGGTTCGATGCCTGCTGGGGCTGGCTCCCAGGGAGCGCAGGCTGATGCATTCCTTTGGAGGGGATAGAAACAGAATTGCTTTCCCTTTCTCCCTTCTCCACTAGGCTCTTTGTGACATCAGAGAGCTCTCTTCGGATTTGCATCTCCAGGAGGTCCCCCTCTGCCCGAGCCCCAGGACCCTAGGGCCCCTTTCCGGGGAGCCCCAGGACCCTAGGGCCCCTTTCCGGGAAGCCCCACTCCAGACTGAGGCTAACAGCAGCACCCTGGGCAGAGGCAGGCTGGGCTGAATCGGGTTTCTCCTTCCAAATGCGCAAGGGTTTTGCTCTGGGCCAGGACCGCCCAAGAGAACACAGGCTGGCAGCCTGACAGAAGCGGGTTACGCACCCTTATCCCTCCTCCTCCCTTGGAGCTGCGGGAAGGCCCGGGCTGTGCAGGTCAGGTACACAGTCACCTGTGCAGAGGAGAGGAAGCGGCAAGCCTGCGGGGCTCCCCGCGGACCAGGCGCGGTCGGTTCCCGAGCTCTCCCGCCCCAGCAGCGCGGCTGCCGACATGCTCTGCATACTCAGAAGCAGGTAGCAGCCGCAGCGGCCCGGAGCCAGCAGCGCCCAGCCTGCTCCCCCTGCCAGCCCTTCCCGATGCCTCGGGGAGCAGCCTGGCGTTCTGCGCATCTGGCAGCCTTTGGCTGGCGAGCCTTGCCTTTGAGGGCTTCTAGAAGGGGCCTGGGTTTTCGCTGGTTTTTTTTCTTTTCCCCGGTCAGTCCTAGCTGATCAAGGTGGGCTGCGTAATGAAAAGCGAGCGATGGAACTGAGCTTTCCGTCGTGACTACTCGTTATTAGCGTCACTTCAGCCTCTGAGGCCTCAGTTTCCTCGTCTGTAAAATGGAGGGATTGGACTCCTGGTATCTGCGGTCCTTCCAGCTTAAATGCTGTGATCCTATATCATTTCATTTCCCTGTCTCTTCCTTTGAAAAATCAAGGAATTGGAAGAGATGACCTTCCAACTCTAATAGTAACTGATATTCATATAGACCTGTAGATGTTTCCAAAGTGTTTTTACATTCATTATCACCTCTGAGACTCACAAAATCTCTATAAGGCAAGGGCTATGATTGCTCTTATTTACCATTTTACAGGTGGAGAAAGTGGGGCTCAGAAAGGTTTTCTGATTGGCTTTGGTTACAGAGCAGATGACTAGTGTCTGTGGCGGCATTCAAACACGGTACTTCCTGACTCCAAGTTCATCTTATGTACTACATCTCACTCTAATGTTCTGTGGTTCTGTGAGACATTGTAAGGGTTAGGGTAAAGTTGGGAGGAGTAAGAGCAAGTAAAGAGACAAGGAGTAGAGAAATAAAAGAGGAAAGAAGCAAGAATGTGGCCTGTAAGTCTTGGGAAGTCAGATCCAGATTGCTAGAGTTGGAAGACCTGGGAGGTCATCCATGGCCAACCACCTGAATGTACAGAGGAGGAAATGGAGGCACCAAAGGGTTAAGTGACTTACCAGAGTTCTGTGGCAGTCAGAGGGAGACCCCATCTTCTTCCCTTTCACACATATCTTAGATCCAGAGTTTGCAGACAGGTTAGCAGCCTGCCTCCCTGACACCACTGCTGTTGTTGTCATAGTGTTTCCTGGTTTTCACAAGCAGTCTCCATCCCTCCCACCTCCCCTCCAGCCCAACCGCCTACACTCTCCACAACTGCTTTACACTCACCACTGGAGCTGGCTGAACCTGTAGGCAGCACAGAGGCCGCCCACGCTGCAAAAACAGGGAAGGGCTGGAGAGTCCACTTTCAAAGAGGCAGGAAATACTACCCTTTACCTGGTCTGCTCACTGCCCACTGAGTCCCCCGCAATTTGTGTGATTGGAATAGGAGGACAGAGGGAGGGTAACATAGGCAAGACCTAGATGATAGGGTAGGCATCTGGACAGGAAGGGGAAGAGTGAGATAGGAGGCCAAAGATTGTATTCTTACCTCCCCAGCCCTCCATGTCTTAGCCGCTTTAAAGTGTAGCAAAGGCTAGCCAGTTGCAGGGAGTGAGAACCAGGCACAGGTTGCTGATGCCCTGGCTTCAATATTTATAAAACGGGCTTGGGGGAGATGGGGCATTGGACCCTTCCTTCTCAGGGGACCCCCTAGTTCTGGACCTGTGCGCTGATCCCTAAAAGGAAAGGGGTCAGTTAGGCTCTTTCTCTAACTCCTTAACCTTTTATATATGTATCCCCAAAATCCAAGGAATATTCCTAAAGCTTAGGTTTGGCTCAAGTCTAGGGTGTTTCCAAAAGGTACTCAATGTAGGATATGTTGAGTATTTACTTCTCTGACTGTATATAAGATGAAATTTAGTGTAACGTTGATTTTAGTGCATGTAAAGTGAATTTTTGTTATTATTTCTCAGAGTTCCTTTTCCCAGTTTCCATATTTATAACACTCTCCAGTTCCCAGATAATAGATATAAGTTCCCACAGTTATGGTTCAAAACATCTCCACCTTGCACATAGTTATATAATGGTGAATAATATAAACATCCTGTGCAGCTGCGCAGTGAGATACAGGGACGAAATGATGCAAACTTGTGGGGCTGTTGCTGACAATACGCCTTCTTTGTCTGTTGGCCTATAAAACAAGTGGTCACTAGACAGTGAATGGGGAACCATTAGGGTTGAATGCACAAAGGCAGTATGTATCTCAACTGGCCCCCAATGAGGCTTGGGGGGGTACCTTAGGGTTGAGTGTACAAGCTGGAATGAGGTGTGTGCCTTGATAGGCCCCTAGCAAAGCTTGGGGGGAATCTGTGTTTGCCTCAGCTAGCCCCCATTGAGGCTTAAGGGGATTTAGGAGATATGCACAAGCGAGTCTGTCCCGACTGACCCCATCCAGATGTAGGGATAGTTGCCCTCCCTTCTAGCCAGCCCCTGCGAGAAGGGTAATTAAGGAATGTTGTAGGAGTTTCTGCTCCCGTTATCAGCAATCCCCTTCTGAGAAAACTAGACTAGAATAAAGTAAGATTATTAACCCCTTCTTAGTGTCTTTCCTGATTAAATCAAGAGTGAACCTATGCTAGCAGCCCTCAAGTGTGCTGTGTTTATCTGTCTTACATCCACACAAAAGAAGTACTTAAAACACAAAAGACTTACAAGTACACATTGACAAAAACGTGAGCAATAATTTACAATTGCTATCATATTCTTCTAAGTTGATACTTACTTAAAACATTAAACCTTTATTGGAATTATTGATTAGGTATTTATTTTTTCCTTGGGTTTTCATTGTCAAAGCAGTTCCCTCAAAGTCGATGACTTTTGGCAAGCCAGGTCAGGGGTTGCACCCAACCTTGTATTGGTGCTTATCTTCTGGATGATGATGATGATGATGATGATGGTGATGATGATGATGATGATGGTGATGATGAACAATAATAGCTAGCATTTATATAGCACATTAAGGGTTGCAAAGGAATTCACAAATACCTTATTTTATCCTCACACCTACCCAGAGAGGCAGGTACTATTTTTATCCCCATTTTTCACATGAGGAAACTGAGACAGAGAGTTTAAATGACTTGCCCATCCTCATACTGCTAGTATCTGAGGTCAGAGTTTAATTCAGGGCCCCCTAACGCCAGGTCCAGATCTCTTATCCACTTGACACCTAGCCGTCTTTAGAAATTCTGTTGGAAGGATATCTCCAGTAATAGAGCCATCGCCACCCTGAATTGAAGAACCCAGTGGATCCTGATCTCTTAAACTCACAAGGTTGTCCCTAAGCCTGGAAGCATCCATTTCATGATTGTTGTTTGGTCACTTATACTTAGCCAAAGAAAGACAAAGCAGAAGAAGCAGTCAGAGCCTTGAGGTCTTCACTGGGGCTCCCCTGCTCTAGTGAGCAATTTGTTAGCATTCCAGAGATCACCACATGTTCAGAAAAGTGGGAGAAGAGACAAAGGTACAGAGAGAGACAGAGAAAGACTTTCTTTTTAAGCAGCACCACTTGGTGTCCAGAAAAAGCTCCAAGTCCTTCGGTACTGAGATAGAACACATTCTATGATCCATTGGAAGTGACCCAGGGTTCTGTAGACAGCAGGGGGCAGGATGGAGGCCGTGGAGAATCAGCTTACCTTTTGGCCCCCGATACATATACATTAATCTCTTTTGATCCTCATAACAACCCTAAAACTAAGATATTACAGACCTTATTATCTCTACAGGTGAAAAATTGAGGGATCAGAGAGGCTTAACGATGTCTTCAAGGCAACAAAACCAGTAAGTAGCAGATGCTGGATCCAGACGAGGGTCTTTCCCCACTCAGGGTCCACTTCTCTTTTCCACTACCTTCCACAGCAGGTTGGTCTGAGGACCACCCACCATTTTAAAAAGGACAAAAGAGGAGGAAATTGTTCTGTTCCTTCCAGAAGGGAAATATGTGGGAATTTGGACAGTGCTCTGTATTACCCACTAGTAAATGTCAAAAGGATGGATACACCTTGCTTAGTCATTCAGGGAACTATAGTGGAGTTGATGTGTGACTTTAGGTAAATCATTTCCCCTGCTTTGCTGCACAGTCTCCTCATTTGTAAAATGAGAAGGTTGGATCAGATGATCTCTAAGTATGGTCTCTTGGGGCAGCTAGGTGGTCAGTGGATAGAGCACCAATGCTGGAATCAGGAGGACCTGAATTCAAATCTCAGCTCAGACACTTGACACTCAATAGCTGTGTGACCTTGGGCAAGTCACGTAACCCCAATTGCCTCATCCTGGGTCATCTCCAGTCATCCTGATGAAGATCTGGTCACTGGATTCAGATGGCTCTGGAGAAGTGAGGCTGGTGACCTTGCACAGCCCTCCCTCACTCAAAACAAAGTCAAGTGCAAGTCATGTCATTATTTCTCTGATGGCCTGGTCTTCTTCAGCAACAAAGGACAAACACACATAATAAACTATTTTGATGAATATGACTTGATAATGTTTACCACTGAGTCACATGACACTGGGACATGGTTTGAAGTATCTTCTCTACCCCCCAAGCAGTACCTCTGTCTTATATACCAAAGGTGAGGGAAAATGAAATAGCACTTAATGAATCTTTAATTTTCCCTTTCCATCCTCTGGATTGGTGTTTCCAAAAAAAATGGTTTCTAAAATCTTTGTCACCCTGGAAAAATGTGTGAACTAAGTCAGTTTCCGTCTTCAAGTTCTCTATTCTCTATTGCTTCTTTCCCCTTCAAAATCTTCCTCACTGGGGTATAAGTGATTGATAATAATTTATAATATCATTCTTTCCAAGGCGTCACTGGAAAAACTTGGAGTAAGCTAGCTACTAAAGAACCAGTTCTTTGCCTGTGGTAATCTAGAATCCTGGCATTTATCTAGTGTCTTCTATGTGCTAGCATTGTGCTAGGCACTGGAAAGTGGAGAGAATGTAAAATAGGTATGATATAGTTTTACAGCATATTTAAAAGTTTACAGTATTTTCAAGTGATAAGGCCCACACATTAGCAATATGCTATGTGATAAACGAGAAAATAAATTATATTAGGCACTAAGTATTATCTCAGTTGTTTTCAGTCCCGTCTTATTCTTTGTGACCCCATTTGGGATTTTCATGGAAAAAATATTAGAGTGTTTTCTTCTATGGAAGAAAAATAGAGGCAAAGTCACTTGCTCAGGGTTACTCAACTAGTAAGTTCCTGAGGTCAGATTTCAACTCAGGAAGATGAGTCTTCCAGACTCAAGGCCTGACACTGTCCAATGAACCACCTAGATACCCCACTAAGTATTACAGGCACTTGGAAAGGGGGATGATCAGTATGAGCTGAATCACACTTCATGGAGAAACTGGTAATAGAATCAAACCTTAAAGAAAGACTAGAATTGAACTGATGAAGAGTTCAGGAGATAGATTCCCAAGCTCAGGAAGAGCTTGAGTAAAGGCTCAGAGACAGTACAGAAAGACCAGGCATGGTTAGATTGGAAGATTTGTGGTGGCAGGAAATAGAAGACAAGATCTGTTACATAAAGTAGGACCAAATGATTATGGATCAACATGAAGCTTTAGACTATGAAGAATTACTGCATGGATATGATACCATAGTTACTGTTACCTGATGAAGACCTATTAGCTGAGCTGTACTTTAGGTGTGTGTCTGGGCTAACCTCAATAGTGTCCTGTAACCCTTCGGATCTCTACCTGACAAACAGGTATAATCAAAATGTACTGAGTTTACTTGGGGGGAGGGTTCTCAGCCCAACTGCCTGAATACAAGCTTAAGTTGGAGACAACTTCTATATTACTAATCAATCAATTGAGTAATCAATAAACATTTCTTAATATCGATTATGTGATAGATGCTGTGTTCTCTCATATCATATTAGGTGAAACAAAAGGAGGGCTGAACCACACCCCTCTGTGGGAGTCACTGTAGTGATGTTAATACAATATACTATGGGACTTCCTGGTTTTATGGGGCTGGAACCTGATCCAGACACACAGCACTCTACATAGGAGACCACCATCTCACTTCTTTATGGAGATATAGAAGGAATTGCCTTGGTATCTGGCCTCAAATGGAACTATTTTACACTCCCCTCCTGTTAATTACCATGTTACTCTTTCAGGCACTGAGCTTTCTGATGCATAGCATCTGAGTTTTTCTCCTTTTGCCATAGGACATGCTACATTTTCCCATGTTGATTGGTGGACATACTAACTCTCTTTTGCAATTTCGGAGGCACAGCCCTTACCTTTCCTGTTACTCAGCAGAATGGAAATTAAAACTGACAGAAGCAATTTTTCCCATGGCAGACCAAGAAAAGGCAGTGGAAAGTGTGATACAATTCCACATTTAGCTGTCTGGGCATCCTTGCATCTTCAGCTCCTGACCATAACCATTCAGAAAGGCAAGAATGAGAGCCCAACCAGAAGCTTCTCATATCTTCCTCTGGTTCTTTGCTGGCACAGAAAGTTCCTTAAATTGTGGGTGTTGCAGTGGAGATGGTTAGAGATGAACTTGAGGCTGCTTTCCTGAGCACCCCAGGAGAGAGATCAATAGGACTCCAAAATGCAGACTTCTAGGATACAAACCATAGGTCAGTAAATAACAGGATTATAAGCTACTGCTCCAATACTCGTATCATGGACTTAGGACCTCGTGGATGGGGAGGATAGTCTCTCCAAGTACGCCAATCTTACCCTACACGTGGCAACTTATCCAATGCCACACTTGTCTGAGTCCTTCAAAAAACCTCAAGGAGTCCATCCAATGTGCTGGGGACTTCCCTCAAATTCTCTTAATATAATGAGGATACCAATGGAGCAAACAAGCTACCCATTAGTTACCTTTTTTCTTTCATGCATTTATAATACACCTTTCAAGATATAACAATCCCAAGGTGCAGAGCAGTGGTTATTTGGGGAAAACTCCAAGGACTGTGCACACATGTACATGACTAGAATTCATTCATGGAGAACTGGATAATTCTGAGAAGGAAGAGGAGGAGAAGGAGAGGTGCAGAAAGAGAAAGAGACAGAGAGGGAAGGGAGGGGGAGGAGAGAGGGGAAACGAAAAAAAGAATTGGAAAGAAAAGAGAAAGGGTAGGAGAAAGAGGAGAGAGAGAGGAAGAAAGAGGGGGAGGAAGAGAGATAAAGAATGAAACAGAGGGGATGGGAGAGAGAGAGAAAAAGAGAGAGAGAGAGAGAAGTGAGAAGAAGAGAAAGTGAATGCTCATCATGAAACTATAAGGGAGGAGACAGAAAAGAAACATGAAGTTTTAGAGCATTCTCCACCTTGAGAAACAAGCAACTTATTTCCTCCCAAGCACCTCCATCCAGAGGGAATATGAGAACTGGTAACTGCATTGTGAATGTGGTATTAGGAATATTCTGTTGCATAAGATAGTTCCTTGCAGACACTATTCCATCCCCCTCCCCACCTTGGTGGCTACACAAAGTGTAAGGTACCAATTAACTGCCCCTCTCCAGTATCCCAAGAATGAAGCAGTTCTTGCTCCCTGCAGTCAGATGAAATATCGGGTAGCTGTTATTTCGCTGTAGGAATTAGTTCCTGTCTCCCATTGAGCATTCCATTTGATCATTCCTCTTTTATGTTCTAATTCATCTTCCTTGATGTAGAGAAAACTATTTTTAGCATGCTATCCTTTGGCTATGTGGTCACTTGAAGAGTACAAGAGGTGGGAAGTGGTCTAGAATGAACACTATATTCTGCAGCCAATCAGAAGGTTTCATATGGTTAACCAGTAGGAAACAATCATAGAATACCTATGCATGTTCAGAATCAGGGAACAATAACTTTTAATATGCATCATCACACAATGCCAGGAGGCTCTCATAGATATGCAACAGGCAGAGTGCACATGTTCCTAAGTGCTGTATCTTTATTGGCCAATTCCCCCCCCCCCCGCCCCAATCTCTTCTTTCCTTCCTTGGCATCCTTCACACAGCATTCCCAGCTAACTTCCTTGTTACTAACATGTTGCCACTGGCTCACACCCACCATGCACAACTCACTGATTCCTTTTGACTGATTCTCCACCTATGACTTACAGTCATATGGCACCAAGAGAATGACAGCATTAAAGGTATGAACCTTAGATTCAGGAGAAGCTTAAAAACAAGTTGGCAATCCAGTCTACTTTCTTCCTACTAATTTTGGGCCCAGTTCATTGTCCATTTTTAATATCTGTCAAAGATATATAATACATATGTGTATACATATATACACATAATATAGATCTCAAATATCAGCAGATATGCTCTGATATATAATATATTGTATGATCATAAAAATATATATTGGCAATGCATCTGCTGATATATGTTTATATAATCCATGCTATACATATATATACATATATCAACATATATCTGCTGATATGAGGTAATGTATTGTCTATCCAGTCATATATTATAGTATTGATAATAGGTACAGTTGTACACTTTTTTCCCCTTTGTGGATATACCAAATTCTGTTAAATAATTATGGATCCCATTTAGAGAACTCTGTAATGTCATATTCTAGCAACAAAGGTATACTTTCAAAGAAAATACAAATGGCAACAAGGAAAACAAGAGACTTTGACTAGAACATACACACAAGTGTTATGTATATATATATATATATATATGTATGTATGTGTGTATATATATATATACA
>CM053769.1:198386213-198401802 GCA_028658325.1 Potorous gilbertii
AAAGCCATCTGAATCCAGTGACCAGATCTTCATCAAGATGACTGGAGATGACCCAGGATGAGGCAATTGGGGTTAAGTGACTTGCCCAAGGTCACACAGCTATTGAGTGTCAAATGTCTGAGGTAAGATTTGGACTCAGGTCTTCCTATCTCCTGCACTGGTGCTCTATCCACTGTACTACTTAGCTGCCCATATTCATATATGTGTGTATGTGTGTGTGTATGTGTGTGTATGTATATGCACATACTGAGAAACAGACCTTGTGAAGGTGACATGATTTTGAGGATGCTGAGGAATCAGTTCTCAAAGTAATTGAAGGAGTAACTTTATGGGTTGTCGCACCGACTGCACAACATGATCTGGATAATACATCCTTTAGCACTTGTTTCTTTCCATGAAAATAGCTAAACCAAACTCTCAAGTGATCGTGGTTCCCATTAAGGGGAAGCTACAATGTTCAGGGGCTTGATACAGCTGTTATCCTCGTGAACATCTGGAGGATCTCATAATCCATGACAATGAGAAGTGCTTTTAGTGAACATCCATCTCCTTCTTTCATGCCTCAGCGGATAATAGCATCTCATTGCATCTTTCCAGGACTCTGATATGTGTCTAACATATGCTTGGGAGACACCTTGTGGAAGCGTATCTGTCCATTTGATCCATTGACTAAGATGATCTTTTATGGTCTGGAAACCATAAGCAAAGTGAGATCTTGTGTTCTCTGCACCTGAAAAATAATTAAATAAAATCATCATAAAATATTTATTTTTACATTAAGGCTTGGAAAATTTTAAAGTTTGATGACACAGGGATGGAGGATCCTGTGAGCAAAGACTGGAGCTTGCCCCAGTGAGTGAACAGGAAAGATCCCCATACATGCAGCTGTGGTCATAAGCAGACATCATTAACAAATTCAGACCAACATTAAAACAAAGGGAAATGAAGAACAGCCCAAAGACTTTTTATTGTGGGAGGTGAGAAGTAGAGTGGGAGGAAGTAAATCAGTATGGTTATAGATACTGTGGTTTAGAGGAAAGTATTAGACTTGAAGTCAAGAAGACCCTAAGTTCAAATCCTTTCTTGGACATTTATTACAGGGTGACTGGGCAAATCACTTTACCTCTCTAGGCCTCAATTTCCTCCTCTGTAAAATGAGGAAAGAAAGTAGACTTATTGACCTCTAAGGTGCTTCCAGTGATAAGCAACACTTAAGTTTTATACAAGCCAGATTTGAGGGGAAAATGGGATCTCTTCTCTTCAGATCAATAAGGCTGTAGAAGCCAGAAGTACCTTCTTTTGAAGGTTTAAAGTATTTGGTGGTCCACATCCATTCTAATCATAACTTACAAGCAAGCCTCCACCACTTTTGCAAATTAATCAGAGGACCAAATTAGTTCAAAGCAAAAGTATTTTCCTAAAAAATGTAGTTTAAAAAACCAGACCATCTCCCCCCACAAACCATGATATACTTTCCTACAAGTTCATGCAGCAATGGGCAGAGAGATCACATGTGAAGGGCACACTCACAGGGAATTAGTAAGTTGTGCATGGTGGGTGTGAACCGGCTGTAACATATTCTAGATAGTATCAGTATTATCCCCATTTTGTAGATCAGGATACTGAGGGACAGAGAATTTAAACAATATGTAAGCAACGTGTATACAGGATATGTTTATGCTTCAAGTTCATTAATTCTTTGCTGTGGTGGCATCCTACTGCTCTCCCTGGATTTTCTTCCCTCTGGGTGCTACATTTTATGGGTCTTCCACCCAGATGCTGCTGCTTCCAATTTCTCTGTCCTGTTCTGTTCTTGATGCTGCTATCTATAGAGCTTCAGCTGAGGCTAAGTTTCTGGCCTTTTAGAAAAGCTGTTTGCAACTCAGTCATCCATGTAGGGAAACATGGCTTTTCTTTCCATAAGGGAAAGGATCTGTCAGTTTCCATAATCCTGGCTTTCAATAGCAAAATTCTTTCAGAAAATTGAACAGGAGTCAGCTAATCAAAGCCCTCGGGCATTTGTCTGTTCTTCCACAGATGTCTCCCAGGCACCTGACTTAGGGTTAGAAATTCCTTGTAATTTCTGTTTAACCACTTATGAAAACTCTATGCCCTCAAAAACCACTCTTTGGGGAGGGGGTGGAAATCTGCCAAAGAAACTCAGCTCTGAAGAGTTGTATAGGTTTAAGGCATAGTTTTAGGTTATAGGTTAAACCATGGTTTTTCTTCAACCCCCAAATTTTCTGGGTCTCTCCTGCAAATGAATATGTATAGAAAAGTAAGCATAAAAAAAGTTAGGTAGGTTTTCTCTTCAATAACCCATTGAGGTAGATGGTGCCATTGTTCGTATCATTTCACAGATCAGGATACTGACGGTCAAAGAATTTAAACAACTTGGCTGCGGTTATGTAGTTAATAAGTGACGCATATCCTTCTCTTCTGACACCAAGCCAAGAACTCTTCCTAATATGTCACATCGAACATACAAGGAATTGGCACTAATCCAAAGCTCAAATGGTGTGCCATTAACAAATGCAATGAGAAGGGGGTGCCATTCATTAGAATTCTAGGAAGAGGGGAAAGATTGTAGGAGGAAAAGTCTCCATGTGTTCAAGCATTTTTAAACTAACCCTTAAAGGTTGGAGTTGTAGAAAAAGGCAAACAGGCAGAACTCTAACACTAGACCCCAAAGTCTCCACCCCCCACCAAAAGGAGCCTCCCTTTGGTTCACAAACATTTTCTAAAAGATTCAAGAGCAGGGACAGAGGTCTCTAATCAGAGAGACCTCTTGGGAAAGTTCTATCACCATGGTGTCCTAGAGCAAGGTCTCCCAGCCCAAACTATGTTGCAAGATGGGTCAGCCATCAAATATCTACCAAAGACTGTTCTATCTCTTGCATCTTCATTACTCCATTCTAAGAGGAGGGACTAAAAGAAGGGGGGAAGGGTGAAGCTTGATATTGGAGGAGCATGATGTGGAGAAGAAATGAGGAGACAAGAGTCAATTATGTTAGGACTTTTCTATATTAAGAAGTTAGAGGTCAGAGACTAAGAGCTAGAGCAGCTAGGTGCTGCAGAGGTTGAGCTTAGAGTCTGAAAGACTCATTTTGCTGGGTTTAAATCTGGCCTCAGGCCCTTATTAGTTGTGTGACCTTGGACAAGTCACTTGGTCCTGTTTGGTTCAGTTTCCTCATTTGTCAAAAGAGCTAGAAAGGGAAATGGCAGACTACTCCAGTGTCTTTGCCAAGAAAACTCCAAATGGGGTCATGAAGAGTCAGACACAACTGAAAAATGACTGAAAGGAACATTAGGAAGTACAGACCTTTGGTGTTTCCATGTAAAGAAAATCTTCCTTATGATTTAAGTTACTCCAAAGTAGAAACAGGATGCCTCAGGAAAACAGTGAGTTCTTCCTCATTAGAAGCCTTCAAGCAAAGTCGGAAGCTGTAGAGGGTATCCTTGTTCAGAGACTGGCTGGATAAGAAAGTCTCTGAGGTTCTTTCCAACTCTGACATCCTACTATTCCATAGCAAACATTTTTTTCAGACTGGTTAAAATTCTGGGGTTGGAAAATATGGTGCTAAAGGCACATGAAAAGTATTCCATTCCCATAGATTCATGAACACGGGTGACTGGTTCAGCTGACATCTCTTTGAGCAGAAGTGATGACTTCATTGAAGCCAAAGCTACAGTTCCATTTTCAGGGCACAATAAAATCCTCGGTGTGGCAAGCCTGAGGCAGAACTGGAAACTGAGCATTGCCCATTGAGAGCTGTGTAGGCCATTTTAATCTTGTCACATCCTCAGTCACCAGCCGTATTTTGAAGGAGGCTGGAATCACCAAATATTCCAAGTTACAGTCTAGCTACTGATCAGTGTTGGCCTCTCTCTCCCTTAGCTCCAGCTGCATTTCTCCTGCAACATTTGGTTTCTGCTCAAACTTCATCCTTAAGTGTGTTTGGTGGATTTCTTCTTACAATATGCATGACCCACATCAATTTTTTATTCCTCCCATCACTGTGCTTCTTAGGCTGCATTTCTAACAGGCTGCTTCTCTCTCCCAATTTTGAGCTCTGATTTGCATGAAGGTGGCCTAAAGTAGGGCAGAAAAGGAGCATCTTCTGCATGACTTTCTTCAGGTGACTCTCACTCAAAAACTCAGAATCACTCCCTATTCCACCAAGTCACATCAGCAAGCACTTCTTAGGCATTTTATTATATGCCAAGAACTGGGTCGAAGGGGACACGTTTATATATTTTTCCATTTACTTACAAGTTTCAATGCTGTTTCTCTACTTGAGGGCAAATGCTGTTTTTTTCTTTTGGTTTTGTATTCTTAGTGCACAGAATAGTACCTGATGAATCATAGGCACTTAATAAATGCTGAGTTAGAATATGCCTCCACATATAGCCTAATTGGAAAGTTAAGACCAGAATAATAACTAAAAGCAATTACTTAGGGTACAATATTTTAAGCCTGGCATCCCTTCCACAGGCTCCTGGATAATGATGGAGGAAGTTAGCTTGTGAGGAGAAAGAAAAGAGTCCCTTTATAGTGTTAAAAATATATACCTGAGACTCAGAGTCATATAGTCAGCCGTCATAGAGTTTACCATTGCCAAAACAAAATATATCCATTATACATCTTATCTCAGTCACACCGAGAGTGAGGAATTGAGGAGGACACTGAATTTACAAACCTGGATGATTAAAAAGATGGTGGACAGAAGCATGGAGATTTAGGAACAAGGTTGGGTTTTCAGGCAAAGATGGTGTTTTTCATGTTTTGGACAATTTTGTTGTGCTTAGGATGCCTCTAGGATATCCATTTGAAAATGTTCAAGAGTAAGTTATTGATACGGGACTGAAGTTTGGGAGAGAAACTGGAGTTGGAAATGTAGACTTGGAGGTCATTGGCAGAGAGTTAATAATTAAATTGCCGGAAGCTGAGAGCCTTGGAATGGGCCCACAGTTAAGGGGCTTGGGAACTGAGAGGGGGCTAACATACCGGTAAAAAGGAACCAAGAGAGAGCAGTCTCACACAGGAGAGAGTATTAGAAGAGGATGGTCAATAGTGTTATGCTTATATTCTTTATCTGTTGTTGTAAGGAAAATGCTTGGTAAACTTTATGTTGAAGCCTGATAAAAATGTTAAGTGGCACAAGAGAAAAAGGTCAGGTCCTTCCACTAGAGACTTCTCCAGGTAAATATTTATCCATTAATCACTACTCATTGGACTCAGCAAATGTATTCTGAGCACCTAGAATGTGCCTATAATTGTACTGATTACTGGGGATGCATGTTAAAAACATAGATCTAACCCTTTCCCTCAAGAGTTATAGTCAAACTAGAAGAATACTACGTGAACTCAAATAAGTGTGATGCAAGATAATACATGATAGAGGCAAAAGGAGGGATACAGACAAATTTTCTTCTCAAAGAATGTTTTCTCAAAAAAATTGAGAAGGGAGCTGGATGCATCATTAAAAGCTTCATGGAGAAGGTAATATCTTATCTGAAACATGATGCAAGACAAGGAATTAAAATGGTAGAGATGAAGAATGAATATATTTCAGGCATGTGGAATATTCAATAGATCTATAGATAGACATAGACACATTGATACATAGAACTACACATAAGCATACATTTATACATGTGTGTATATGTATATATACTGGAGAAGGAAACACGAACCATTTCAGTATCTTTGTCAAGAAAACTCCATGGAGAGTACTGGTGTAATATGGTCCACAGAGTCATGAAAAGTTGGACTGGATTGAACAAATGAATAAGAACAAAACATATATGTGTATATAGCAGAATCTCATCTTCTATGGAGGTTAGGTAAGACATGGGGATTAGTGTAGAAGACAAAAATTGCATATTCCTGGTTAAAACTGTCTGAAAATTGCTTCAATTTGCTACTCCTTCTCATCAGAGTCTGTCCTTTGGTGAGTGGTAGTCGAATATTTAAGAATTCACACATTTAAGAATAATGCCTTTTGACCATGAGCTTAATGCCTTTTCTGCCTGTTAATGTCCCTTCCGTTTCAAATTAGCTAGAAATGCCATTGTTTTCTTGTTTCTGTAACACAGACCCACCCTAACCCCTGCCACCTGAAGATCAGATGTTACATTTTACCCCTCCCTCAGGGTTTTCTGTTATCTTTAAGGAGAATTAGGAGTGTGTCTAGGCTCTCTACAAATGAATCCAGCCCCCTCCAACATGGTCCCCCACACCCCAGTTCCATTTAACTACTTAGCTTTTGCACAGAAATATTTACTTCAAAAGTATGATAATAAATATACAAATATAACGCAATATGTGGGAAGCATAATCTGCCTCCCACACACACACACCTTTCCATCACCTCAGTCTCTGGAGATGAGAAGGGGATCAGGTTCATAGTTTAACTCGCTTCCCATAGAGCAGAGGTATCAAACTTCTGATCATTGAGATGATCAGCAAAGCAATGAGTACAGCCTGAAGCAGAATAAAATATAATAGGGCAATATTTAACAAAATAAATAAAAATGCAATCAAACATAGATAATGTAAATTTGTGGTTTTCTATCTCAATATGCAGTCTGTAGGTAGCCTTTCTATTTGAGTTTGATGCCACTGCTATAGAGCAGAGACCCAGTAGCAAGTCCCAAATTCCCTTTCCTCCCCTACCTCAGGCTCCAGTCCCAGGCACCCTGGCTTCTCAGTACTTCTGTGAAAAGCTGTCTGGCTGCACCAGCCCACATTCAATCCTGACTCCAAGATCATCACATGGCTTGAACTCCCACATCCAGGCGAGATTGCTGCCAGTACCCGAAACCGAGGACAAAAGACAGAACAGAAACAAAGGCTCTCAGGCCTATTTCTAGGAACCAGGGTAAAAGAGGGGGAGTGGTGGAAGGAAGTCTTTGCTCCCTTAGTCAGTTCAACTCATGGCCTTAAACCTACTAGGATCTTTAGCCTCTGGATGAACATAGGAAAGAGTACCAGCCACCAAGCACAGCAGATAGAGAGGGCTAGGATTAGACTTGTCGGTTTTAAAGACAAAGTCCGTTCTGCTTATGCAACCAATTAAAGGAGGCTACTGCCACCCACTCTGTAGACGGCAGAGTTCTTCCATCTTAGGAGATCAGAGTTACGTTTGTACAAAGCCTAACTCAAGAGATAAACTCCTACCCCACATCCAAAATGTCACATTGGGAAAATGAAGCTCTGAGCGTAATACAATGATCACACATGATTCCAGATGGTGGACAGAGAGGTGAGAGACAAAATATGAAGAATAAGACACACATCTTTGGGTCAGGGACAATATGAGAATTCATTTTTCTTCATTATATATATTTATCTTTGAGGTTTTTCATTTTCTTTTAGGGGATGGGAATGGGAGGAAAAGGTGAGAAATGGGGGGAATAAATATTTATATAGTACCTACTGCATGCCAGGAACTGTACTAAGTGCTTTATAAATATTAACTTATTTCCCCCTCATAATCTGACCTCATAATAACCTGAGAAGTAGGTATTGTTATTTATCTCCACTTTACATTTGAGGAAACTGAAGTAAACAAAAATTAAATGACCTGCCCAAAGTCACCCATCTAGTAAGGGTCTGAGGTTGAATTTTAGCTCAGGTCCTTCTGACTCCAAACCTGATCCTCTATCCATTGTGTCATCTAGCTTCCTGAAAAATAAATATGCATTAACTAGAAAAAAATTAAAATGATTTTTAAAAGAATTGAGCAAGGGTTTAAACTGTCTTTCCAACCCAGGCAGTTTATGTCTGTTCCTACTGAAAAGAAGTAGCAGTACAGATCTGTCCTGGTGAGGGGGACCCGGTTTTTCAGAGCTGAGGTTCGACATTTTGTCTCTCCACTCTCACTCACAATTACAAAGGCTCCAGCCCATACTGGAGGAACAGGAGGCATCTATACTATCCTTGTTCCCACAAGAAATCTCATGGAACCACTCTTCAGGTATGATCCAGAATATAAGTATATCCAGAAATCAGACCTTTGGGAAAAGGTGGTTAAGAAAAAGTAAGAAGGTAATGAACCAGGAACCTGTATAGTTCCTACAATTTGGATGAAACAACTGAATTTCAATGCAATCCAACGCAATAAACACTTGCTCAGGATCTGCTATGGGCTAGGTATTGTGCTAAGCACTGGAGATACAATTAATAAAAAGAGAGAGTCCTTGACTGAAAGGAGCTTATAGTCTAAAGAGAAGAGACAACATATAAAAGGAGGTAGGGAGGTAGAAAAGCCAGATGAGAGGAAAAGAGGCAATGTCCAGTGTGGGATTATCTTGTTCCATGAAGTTGAAACTAGGAAGGGCAGCAGATGACAAGTGGAATGCATTGAGAACCTGGTTTCTGCCTTCAATAAAGGAAGGCATTAAGAGGAGTTCAGTACTCAGCTCTCTGGCCTTCCAACCAAAGGGGAGAGGAGACTGAGAGAGGTGTTGTCCATCAGGGTTTGAGTTAGCAGCATTGTGGTGAGATTAGAGGTGATGAGTTCATGCCAGGAGGGGCATCTTGTCATGGAATAGAAACCAAGCAGAGCAACAGATGCAAAGGGGAATTCCGGGATGCAACCCCTAGAGTTGACTTGCTTGGCTCCTCTTAGCTCTGCTACAGGCTCCAACTGGAGGAAGCAGTTGGGGAGAAGAGTGATGCCCATTGTGCTGACAGGTCAAGGGAGCTGTCACTCGAGGTGAGTGTCATACTTGAACGAACCTACATTAAATGTGTGCATGAGGAGATAGCATTCTCAAAGCAAGAGAGATGTTAGAGTGTGTTCAAGGGAACAGCCGGCAGTCCAGTCTGGTTGGAATCTAGAGTGTATGAAGGTGAGTAAATGACATAAAGCAGAAAATGAAGGTTAGACCTAGGTTGTAGAGGCTTCAAATGTCATTCTAAGGAATCTCTATTTTATTTGTAGACAATTAGGAGTTTCAAAGGTTCATGAGCAGGGGAGTCACATGATCTGACCTTTGAATCAAAAAGATTATATTACTATTTATGTGAAGGACAGATTGTAAAGGGGAAAAGCTAGAGGTGAAGAGGTCATTTAAGAGGCTATTATAATAGCCCAAGTTATAGTGAAAGATGATGTGTCTACTCTTGGATGGTGGTAGCAGAAAGATAATTTCAAGATGCTCTGAAGATAGAACTTGCCAACTTGCATAGGACTTGTCAACTAATTACACAGGTGGGTTGAAGAAGAAGGAATAAAAAAATGAAACTGATATTTTTAGCCCAAGTGACTAGGAGACTGGTAGTACCATCAGAAAAAAAGGACACTTAGAAGAAAAGGTGGATTTGAAGAAAAGATGATACAATCCATTTTAGACATGCTGCATTTGAGCTTTCAGCAAGATATCTAGATAGAAACATCCATCAAGTCAGACGGAGATACAAGAAGGGAATTCAAGAGAAATTGAGACCAAGTAGATAGATATGGGGATCATTTGCAAAGAAATGATCATTTGAACCTTCAGAGCAGATGAAGTCAACAGCAGATAAAGGGTAGGGAGTCAATTAAAGAGGGCCAAGAACAGAGCAGTAGATGAGAATTATTCCTAGGGAGGAGGAACAGAATTGAGGAGTGGCAAGAAGACTGAGATGAAATGGTCAGGAATGGTCTCCCAAGGAGGAGCAGCAGGAAGTAACACTGATATGGATGCCAAGGGAGAAGAATAGACAGCAAGTCAGTGCAGTCAATGAGTTCCCTGTGCATTCATATCTGTCCCTTTGGATAGATCCCTTCTGTCTTTTCAGAAATATTTGTATTTCTATCATAAGAATTTCATTCTTGAAACTATCCCATCTGCTTCTGGGCTGACTTTCCCTACAAAAGTGTAAACCATGGGATTCTGCTTTCTTTGAACTCTAAAATCTTTCTTCCCAAAGTCTATTGAATAACTCAATGCCCACAAATTCTAATCTGAAGTGATCACTTCCTCCCAATGTTTCCATCATCTCTTTAGCCACTACTTCACTACTCCTCAGAATCAAGTCCAGTCTAGAAGTTCTTGGTTCAAGTGCTATCTGTAGCATACTGGCTGCACATATCATCTAACCTGTCAGCACCCCCAGACAATTTTCCAAGATTAAAAATTGCAGAGGAGATGTTAATCTTCATTGAAAGAGGGAGTTTCCTTATTGAAGATGCCTATACCAATAAAACGCAGGTCCCTTCAGAAAACATAAATGACCACCTCCATAAAAGTGGATATGTGTATAAAAATGGGAGCAGGGAGCAAAGAGTAATGTACTTTTCCTGAACCTCAGCACCAAACCATCTAAGGAGCACCTTAACCACACTCATAATCTTTGCACTAAGCTCCAGGTTTTTTCTTTAAACTCCCAGTTGAAGAGTCAAAGAGACTGATCTATATCATTGGCTACCATTGAATGTAACCACAATTTCCTTCCATCCTTTAAATGTGAGTTCCCAGGCACAAGATAAAATAGAGGAGGCCATTCCCAATATAAAATTGAGGAAGGCAATCCCCCAGGATGGTGATGTACTATAGGGCTAAGCACTTCTTACTTAGGATTTGAAACAGAATAAGAAGGTAATAGAATGCCTTCATTCAATTCAATTCAATAAACATTTATTATTATGCACAAAACTCTGGGGATACAAGAAGGGAAATAGTCCTTGTCATCTCTGAGTGTTTATCTCTAGCAAGTTAGGAAAAACAAACACAAATAGTTGTTATACAAGGCGGAATAACTGTAGCCAAATGAGGGACACAAAGTGCCCTCTGATCTTTGAGGAGGGAGACTGCATTAACACTTGGCAGGATCAGGGCAGACTTCATACCTGAAAGGGGCTTTGAAGTAAAAAAATATTTGAAAGGCAGAAGCATGTTGGGGAGGGAGAGGAGGGTCAGGAGGGGGTGAAGTTTGTATGGATTATGGAGCCTGAAACTGGAACATACAGTTGTAGAAACAACAAGAGGTCTAGTCTGGAAAGAACACAGAAGACTATGGGGGAGTGGGGCAAGAGGGGGACAGAGTTTGCTTGAGGCAGATCGTGAAGGGCCTTAAAACCTATGAGGAGGAATCTGAATTTTATTCTAGAAGCAAAAGAGAGCCATTGAAAGGTTTGGGGGTTTGCTTAGTTTTTCATTTTTTGTTGTTATTCTTTAAAGGGGATAGGGTAGGGAGAAGATGAGTGAATGGTCTGATGTGCGTCTTAGGAAGTTTATTTTGGCAGCTGTTAGGAGGGACAATAGGAAAACAGTCCAGATCCTATCATATTGATAGACAAGGGGTCAAAGGATATGGATAATTTCATTCTTTTCAGAAGAATCTGAGTTGTTTTTTCAGTCAGTCCACCTCTTTGTGACCCCATTTGGGGTTTTAATGACAAAAATTCTAGAGTGGTTTGCCATTTCCTTCTCCAATTCATTTTTACAGTTGAGGAAACTGAGACAACCAGGGTTAAGTGACTTGCCCAGGTTCACAGAGCTGTCTGAGGTCAGATTTTAATTCACAAAATTGAATCTTCCTGACTACAGGCCTAGAACTCTATCCACCATGCCATCTAACAGCTCCATTGCAGAAGAAAAATATAAATTATTAACAAACACCTGAGAAAACATTCAAAATCAATAGTAATCCTAGAAATGCAAAGATTAAAACAAGCCTGAGGTACTGACTCATATTCACCCAGATGGTAACAGAAGGAAAAATTCTATTGTAGGAACTGTGAGTAGACAGGTACTGTAATTTACTGCTATTGGAACTTTGCATTAATCCTCCTTTCTGGAAAAGAATTTAGAATTATGCAAGAAATGTTACTAAATTGTTCATATCCTTTGACTCAGAGATTCTAATAATGGGACTGTTTCCCAGCAAGGTTATTGATAGCAAAAAAGCAAAAATGAAAAAGTTCACAGAAACATTCTTTTCAATGACACAAAAGCTAGAAACAAAATATATGCTCAACTTATATTGAATAAACATATATTGAACAAGTGACCATATGTGAATGAAATGGAATACTACCACATCATAAGAAATGGCATAATTCAGAGTAATAGTGGAAGACCTAGATGAAATGATGTAGACTAAAGAAAACAAAGCCACCAGAATTTGCAAAGATTGTAATGATGTAAAGAAACTCAACTTGGAGGGAAAATATAATCTGATCAATTACAAAAGTCAGTAGTTGTAGTAGTAGTAGTAGTAGTAGTAGTAGTAGTAGTAGTAGTAGTAGCAGTAGTAGTATATGCCATCAAAGTTAAAAGATACCATCCCCATTCTATTAGCAGATAAACTGTGTTCAAGGCAAGTACCTTGTAAGGGCATTTATTTACATGTTTATTGGAGAAGTGTCTGTTATATCAAAACAAAATTATTTTAAAAAGAGATTATTATGACAGTCCAAGTTGGAGGTAAGAAGAGTCTGAACAAAGATGGTGGCTATTTGAATAGATAGAATGTGATAAATGGTAATGCTTCTGTGGAGACAGAATCAAGAAAACTTTACATATAATTAGACTGAGAGGTGAGGGAGAGAAATAATCAAAGATGATTCTGAGGTCATAACACTGAGTGACTGGGAGGATGATAGTGCCCTCAATAGTAACAGGGAAAAATGAAGAAGAGTTGGGTACATGGAGGAAGATGCTGAGTTCATTCAGTTTTAAACATACCAAGTTGGAGCTACCAATAGTATAGCATCCAAATTTTTAAATAGTTAAACAAGTTACAGGAAGATATACAGTGAAACTATATTAGTGGGGGACCACAATCTCCCCCTCTCTGAATCAGATAAATCTAAACACAAAATAAACAAGAAAGAAGTTAAGGAGGTGAATAAGATTTTAGAAAAGTTAGATATGGTACACCTCTGGAGAAAACTGAGTGAAGACAGAAAGAAACATATCATTTTCTCAGTAGTACAAGACATCTATCCCAAATTGACCATATACTAGGTCATAAAACCTCACAATCCAATGTAGAAAGGCAAAAATCTTGAATGCATCCTTTTCCAATCATGATGCAATAAAAATTATATGTAACAAAGGGTCATAAAAAGATAGGCTAAAAGTTAATTGGAAGCTAAATACTCTGATCCTAAAGCAGTGGGTCAAGCAACAAATCAAAAAAAAATCAATAAATTCATACAAGAGAATGACAATAATGAGACAACATACCAACACTTATGGAATGCAACAAAAGTGGTTCTTGGGAAATCTAAGAATTTATATCTCTAACTATTTACATGAATAAAATAGAGAAAGAGATCAATTAACCAGGCATGCAATTAAAAAGGCTAGAAAAAGAACAAATTAAAAATCCCCAATTAAATACCAAATTAGAAATACTAAAAACCAAAGGACAGATTAATAAAATTGAAATTAAAAAGACTATTGAACTAATAAATAAAACTAAGAGCTAATTTTATGGGTGAGAAAAAACAGTAAAGTAGATAACCTTTGGTTAATTTGATTAAGAAAGAAAGAAGAAAACCAAATTACCAGCATCAAAAATGAAAAGGGTAAATTCATCATCAATGAAGAGGAAATTAAACAATAATTAGGAAATATTTTGTCCAACTGTATACCAATATGTTTGACAATCTTAGTGAAATGGATGCATATTTACAAAAATATAAATAGCCCAGATTGATGGAAGAAGAAATAAAATACTTAGATAAACCCATTTCAGAAAAAGAAATTGAAGAAACCATCAATGAACTCCTAAGGAAAAAATCTCCAGGGCCAGATGGATTTCGAAGTGAATTCGACTAAACATTTAAAGAACAATTAATTCAAATATTATACAGACCATTTGGGAAAAGAGGCAAAGAAGGAGTCCTGCCAAATTCTTTTTATGATACAAATATACTACTGATACCTAAACCTGGAAGAGTAAAAACAGAGAAAGAAAATTATAGACCAATTTCCCTAATGAATATAAATGCAAAAATTTTAAATAAAATATTAACAAAAAGATTACAGCTATTTATCATGAGAAGGATACTCTATGATCATGTAGGATTTGTACCAGGAATGCAGGACTGGTTCAATATAGGAAAACTATCTGCATAACTGACCATATCAACAACAAAACTAACAGAAACCACACAATTATTTCAATAGATGCAGAAAGAGCTTTTGAAATTGTAGAACACCCATTCCCATTAAAAACACTAGAGAGCATAGGAATAAATGGAGTCTTCCTTAAAATGATAAGTAGCATCTATCTAAAACCATCTGCAAATATTATAAGTAATGGAGATAAGCTAGAAGCATTTCCAATAAGATGGGGGGTGTGAAACAAAGACGTCCATTATCAAGACTGTTATTCAATATGGTACTAGAAATGTTAGCCTTCGAAATAAGAAAAGAAAAAGAAAGTAAAGGAATTAAAATAGGCAACAAAGAAACAAAGCTATCACTCTTTGCAGATGATATGATTATTTACTTAGAGAATCCTAGAGAATCAAGTAAAAAACTAATTGAAATAATGAACAACTTTAGCAAAGTTGCAGGTTACAAAATAAACCCACATAAATCATTGCCATTTCTATATATTACTAACAAAGCAAGAAAGAGAAATTGCATTTAGAGTTACTGCAAACATTATAAAATATTTTGGAGCCTACTTGTCAAAATAAACTCAAGAACCATATGAACACAATTATAAAACACTTTTCACACAAATAAAGTCAGATCTAAATAATTGGCAAAACATCAGTTGCTCCTGAGTAGGTTAATCTAATATAATAAAAATGACAATTCTACCTAAATTAATTTACTTATTCAGTGTCAATCAAATTACTAAAAATCATTTTATAGAGCTAGAAAAAATAACAAAATTCATCCGGAAGAACAAAAGGTCCAGAATATCAAGGGAATTAATGAAAAGAAATTCTAGGGAAGGTGGTCTACCCAGACTCAGCTTAAATTGTATTATAATGTAGCAATCATCAAAACTACATGGTACTGGTTAAGAAATAGAGTGATGGATCAGTGAAATAGATAAGGTACACAAGACACAGTAGTCAATGACTATAGTAATGTACTGCTTGATAAACCCAAAGACTCCAGCTTCAGGGAAAAGAACTCACTATTTGACAAAAACTGTTGGGAAACTGGAAAAAGTATGACAGAGACTAGGTACAGATCAACATCTTACACTGTATACCAAAATAAAGTCAAAATGGGTACACAATTTTGATATAAAGACTGATACTCTAAGCAAATGGGAGAGTAACTAATAGTTTACCTATCAGATTAATGGAGAAAGGAAGAATTTAAGGCCAAACGAGAGAGAGAACATTATGAAATGCAAAATGGATAATTTTGATTAATTAAATTGAAAATTTTTGCACAAAGTCAATGCAACCAAGATTAGGAAGGAAGCAGAAAACTGGGACAGAAGTTTTACAACCAGTGTCTCTAATGAAGACCCCATTTCTAAAATATATAGAGAACTGAGTCAAATTTGCAAGAATACAAGTCATTTCCCAATTGATAAATGGTCAAAGGAAATGTACAGGTGGTTTTCACATCAAGAAATTAAAGCTATCTATAGTCATATGAAAATATGGGG
>CM053769.1:198402302-198418029 GCA_028658325.1 Potorous gilbertii
TGGGGAGGACCCTGCGTAAGTGTGTCTTTCTAGTCCACCATTTTGGCTCCTCCCCTGAAATGGATTCTTGAAAGCTGCCTTGTGAGCCCTAGAGTTTATGAGTGCCAGATGCTGTCTTGCTTCTTGGAGGAGAAGCCACTACCACCAGGAGGACTGTGGAGCCAAAGGGATGAAACCGAAACTCTACCCTGGATTGCAGGAGAAAAGAATTTGTGAAGTTCACAGGCAATGTAGGTCAGAGGTAGAAGTATAATACCCACTTAACAGTCCTATACAATGCTTCATATTCAAAGTATTTGCCATAGTTCATATTTTATATTATATATAACTAAATATACTGTTCATAGATTTTGTGTTTTAAGCAGCTCTTTCATGGTAGAGAAAATAAATAACTGTCTATACCTGATATCTATTTTGATTATACTTTTCTATATGGAATCCTGTTGGGGTATACTCCTGCACAGGAGTCATTACTAAACTCTTTCTATCAGATTTTCCCTGACAGTAGTGGAGGCAGAGTGAGCCAGAGTGTGCAAGAAAAGGCCTAAGTTACTATTTTAGACATTAGGTTCTTCCAGAATTGAATCTGGGTGCACTTGCGTCAAGAGCTGGGACCCTTTGTAGGACAGGAGAGATCCCCCTCTCAACCACTGGTGACAATAGAAAGAATGCTACATGTGAAATCCAGAAAACCAGGTTCAAACTCCAGCTACACTTATAGTAACAACACTGTATGAGCCTGGACAAACCACAACCTCTCTGAGACTCATTTTTCCCCTTTTTAAGTGGAGAGAAGAATTAAGACTTGGTGAGTTCTAAGGTTCCTTTCAGCCCTGAATCTATTATTAGCACAGCACCTTATTTTTGTGTGTATAAGAAAAATGGGGATGAAAAGTCTTGTATTGATCATGGGACTTAAAGTATTCATATTTTGGAATGGGTAACCTTGGTACTCTATCAATGACATTCTGGGAACCATATATGATGCTTAAACTTGTAAAACAAAACTAAACCCATTTGTGTTATAATCTACCACAAATCTCTCAAAATGACAAATGGAAAAACCATGTTTCATGTTTGGTATGGCCATTTGAAGTTCCATGTACTTCTGCTTTCCAACATTTTGCTAATAAGATCTTGGCAGAATCGCTAGATCAGAAATTTGTTGCTTTCATGAATGCCATTCTGATCTTCTAGAAACCTGCAGAATATATACAGCATGTACCAACGCTACATCAGTATCCATTAGCCCATGGGCTTTATGGTAGGAGTGTGAATTTCACCATATGTCCTTATCTTTCCTAGGATTTATGATAGGGCCAGAGGGATTACAGATGGACCCCACATATGTGGGTTGTACCTACAAGTAGAATAGATAAAACCAAGATGTGAGACAGCCTCTGCTATGAGGTTATTCTCAAACTTCCCTCCTCCCTCCCCCATTCCCCTTTTAGCAGGGATGGTGTCTGCTTATCTTGCAAAGAATGATGCCATCTAGTCAATTATTTCATTCCAAGCTCTCAAATTCTTCCGTTAGGTTGGGTTTACAGAGGAATGTTCTGTTAGAGACATGAATCTTTTCTATGTCAGAAAGGCTTCATGATCCTATATAGCTTGTCCACTATTGAAAGACCGATTCCAGTCTGTGGGGCAGTAAGAAGTATAACCATGACACATAAGAGAATAAGCTGAAGGTTATTGTGTGGGTGGATGTTGACATGGATCCTGAGGCCACTTTTCCAGTGGTTGGAGTCCTAGAGGATAGACACAGTAACAGTATTATGGGGGTAAATCTTCAGGGAAGCCTTTCAATACATCTACTTCTCTTTCCCAAATCTCCTACCATAGATTGTTCCTATGCAGCCACTTCTGGGCTATGCTCTGTCACAAACTGACAGTCCAGTGTCCTCTGTTCCAAGTACTAGCACTACCCTGGAGGGCTCCCCCTACAAAAGTGATACACTTTTCTGCCTTTGCTTGGTATATGCAGACATACCTACCCAGAGCAGAATGTTATTATTCACAGACTGAATAATGTATATGAAGGTTTCTGGGAGACATAGTGGGTCTTAGAGCAACTCCAGGTTCGTGGACACTCAGACAAAAATAAGGCTCTTTTATTTGTGTTTAGTAAGTTGGTCTGGGTGTTTCACTTGCCAGTAAAGTAGTTATCCTAAGATGTACATATTCACTTTTTGGGATCCTTCCTAGTTGAAAGAGATTACCTTGATAGCATTGGTCTTGGAGTTAGGAAGAGCTTGATTTCAACTTTATGCCTGATATCTACTAACTGTGTGACTGTGAACAAATTACACTCTCCCTGGGCATTAGTTTCTTATATAAAATGGGAAAAATGATATCCATAATACCTACCTCAAAGGGTTGTTATGAACATTAACTAAGATAACATATAGGTATATATATGAATATATACATATATATAAATGAATATATATATACATATATGCTTGTATATTTGTATACACACAAACATATACAGCATATATATGTGTTTATATGTATGTGTATACACACACACACACATATATATATATATATACATGTATATATGAAATGCATGTGGAAGTTACCAGGACTTGGTGTAACATAAGAACACATAGTATTTGAGCTGGAAGAAATGTTAGAGCTTTTCTTTACGGAAGGGAAAATTTCATCTCTTACAAGTATTTAATTGATTTAATGTATGTAAAGCGCTTTCTAAGCTCCAAATTGTTATATAAACATAAATGGTTATTATGACTGTTGAGAAAATTTTGTTGCCCTCTGTAGAATTTTCTAGTCCATAGAATACACCCTTAGCACCAAGTTAAATGGGAGAAAAGGTAAAACATATTATGCTAACGTAGTGATCTTCTAGTTAGGAGACCTGTGTTTGAATCTAGACTCTGACACTCTCTGGGGGGCCTTAGGAAAATCACAACCTCTTTGAACATGTTTCTTATGAAATTGAGATGATAAATGGTGTACTTCCTATCTCACAAGTCTGGTATGAGGAAAGTGCCATGTAAACCCTGAAATGATATAGTGTTATGAATGATTATTTATTAATTTTTAATCTGGACCTATAATTTCAGCAGTGTGGGGTGCTCGTATTGTCCCAGGGTGGAATACCTTTCACTGTTGGAGATCTGCAATTTTTAGTGCCAGTAGCTTAGGCACAGAGAGTTAAATGGCTCGCTCCTGGCCACAGGAGATACCCGTAGAAGACATGTCTCAATATTTTCTTCATTGCCCATTTTGCAGAACTTGTAAGTGTTAAAGCCAAGATTCAAAGGGCTTCCTGACTCCATAGCTGACCCTCTATTCACTACACTAGAATATCTTAGCCTAGAATCCATGGACTTCTATAAAAATATATTTTGATCACTATTTCAATAAATTTTTGTAATCCTATATATTTCATTTTGTGGATTTAAGATGAAGAGATCCACAGAATTCACTGGACTGCCAAAGGAGTATGTGATACACACAAAAAGTTAAGAAACTCTCCAGCATACCATAATGTTTCTCTTTTATTATAATGTGAGATATCTTGAACTTTTGAAAGATCAGAAGTGGCTGCTTTACTTTAATCCATGACAAGAGTCAAGGCCCATTAAATAGCATGTGGAAGCAGGAATAAGGTGTGAATGTTCTTTAGATAATCATTTGTTTTTGTCACCAATATCTCAACTGTATTTAGCCTTTACTTTTAAAACTTTTTTTTAGACTGAGTCTTTCTATGTTATTTAGGCTGGAAGTAAAATAGCCATTGCTAGACCTGAACTCACTACTGATCATCACAGAAGCTTTTACTGGCTCCTCTTCTAACCTAGGCTAGTTTGTACCTCCTTACTTATGCTAGGGTCATTGACTCCTAGGGGCTGGTCATATTCGTGCAACTTGAGTGTATCTACCCAACAGATACTCTAATGGAGCTCAGAACTTTCTAGTTCAAAGAATCTGCCAGCCTTGCACACCTTGAAGCAGGGATTACAGGTGTGTGCCACCATACTTGGCTTCCTTAGCCTTTACTCTCATCAGGATAAAGGAAAGGAAGCATTCAAGTTTGGAGGTGGATGGATTGGGAGTATAGAATGCTTTTAGCATTTTGGGCCCTGAATGGGTAATATCCACAGGAGTCTTCATGTGGTAGTAGACTTGAATAGCTCAATATAGCTTATTTCTGAGTACCTGAGATATATTGACAAGAGACATGGGATAAAATCTTAGCCCCAATATTTAATAGTTAAGGGAAGTAGGTGGCAGGAATAATAGTAAGTACCTTTAATACCTACCTTCCAGGGTTGTTTGGAGCCTCAGTTTCCTCATCTGTAAAAGTGGGGGAATTCTTTGATAAAGGCTTCATTTCTTAAGTGTACAGAAAGCTGGGTCACATTTATAAGACTATAATTCATTTCCCAGGTGATCAGTGGTTAAAGGATAAGAACAGGCAGTTTTCAGTTTCAATTCAAATCCTGGTTCTGCTACTTACTACTTGCCACCTTAGACAATACTAATATTAGTAATAGCTAATGTTTGTATAGTGCTCACTACGTGTGAGGTACTGTGCTAACAACAATCTTGGGAAGTAGGTACTACCGTTCTCCCTATTTTACAGATGAAGCAACTGAGACAAACAGAGATTTAAGTGACTGTCCACATAGCTATTGTCTGAGATTGGATTTGAATTCAGGTCTTTCTTTTTAATTAATTGATTTATTGATTAATTGATTTTTAGTTTTCAGCATTCATTTCCACAAGATTTTGAGTTCCAAATTTTCTCCCTATCACTCCCTTTCCCCCACCCCAAGATGGCATGTATTCTGATTACCCCTTGCCTTAGCCTGCCCTCCCTTCTATCATCCCTCCCATCCCCTTTCCCTTTTCTTTCTTATCTTAAGATAGATCTCTATGCTCCATTATCTGTATATATTAGTTCCCAGTTGCATGTAAAAACAATTTTTAACGTTCATTTTTAAAACTTGGAGTTCCATATTATCTCCCTTCTTTCCTCCCCATTCACCCTCATTGAGAAGGCAAGTAATTCAACATGTGCTATACATGTATAGTTGTGCAACACACTTCCATAATAGTCATATTGTAAAAGACTAACTACATTTCCCTTCATTCTGTCCCACTCCCCACTTATTCTATTATTTTTTGCCTCTGTCTCTTTTCAAAAACGTTTGCTTCTCACTGTCCCTGACCCAATCATTTTCTCCTCTATTATCCCTCCCCACTTCTCCCCTTCCCTCTTACTTTCCTGTAGGGTAAGATATCCAATTAAGTGTGTATGTTATGTCCTCCTTAAACCAAATATGATGAGAATAAAGTTCACTTACTCCCTCTCACCTCCCCCCTCTTCCCCTCCATTGTGAAATCTTTTTCTTGCCTTTTTCATGTGAGATAATTTGCTCTATTCTATTTCTCCCTTTCTCTTTCTCCCAATATATTCCTCTTTCACCACTTAATTTCATTTTTTTATATCATCCCTTCATAATCAATTCACCCTGTGCCCTCTATTTAGCTATCATCTATTTCTTCCAACTACTCCAGTACTGAGAAAGGTCTCATGAGTTACAAATATTATCTTTCCATATAGAAATGTAAATAGTTCAACTTCAATAAGTCCTTTATGATTTCCCTTTCCTGTTTACCTTTTCATGTTTCTCTTTATTCTTGTATTTGAAAGTCAAATTTTCTGTTCAGCTCTGGTCTTTTCATCAAGAATATTTGAAAGTCCTCCATTTCATTAAATGTCCATTTTCCCCCTGAAGAATTATACTCAGTTTGCTGGGTAGGTGATTCTTGGTTTGAATCCCAGCTCTTCTGACCTCTGGAATACCATTTTCCAAGCCCTTCCATCCCTTAATGTAGAAGCTGCTAGATCTTGTGTTATCCTCCATTGTATTTCCACAATACTTGAATTCTTTCTGGCTGCTTGCAATAGTTTCTCCTTGACCTGGAAACTCTGGAATTTGGCTACAATATTCCTAGGAGTTTTTCTTTTCAAATCTCTTTTGGGAGGTGATCAGTGGATTCTTTCAATATTTATTTTGCCCTCTAGAATATCAGGTGAGTTTTCCTTGATAATTTCTTGACAAATTATGTCTAGGATCTTTTTTTTGATCATGGCTTTCAGTTAGTCCCATAATTTTTAAATTGTCTCTCCTGGATCTATTTTCTAGGTAAGTTGTTTTTCCAATGAGATATTTCATGTTGCCTTCTATTTTTTCATTCTTTTGTTTCTGTTTTATAATTTCTTGACTTCACAAAGTCATTAGCTTCCATTTGCTCCATTCTAATTTTGAAGGAATTATTTCTTCAGCGAGCTTTTGGACTTCCTTTTCCATTTGATCAGTTCTGTTTTGTAAGGCATTCTTCTCATCACTTCCTTTTTGAATCTCTTTTGCTATTTGGGTTAGTCTATTTTTTAAGGTGTCATTTTCTTCAGTATTTTTTCTGTGTCTCCTTTAGCAAGCTGTTAACTTGTTTTTCATGATTTTCTTGCATCACTCACTCTCATTTCTCTTCCCAATTTTTCCTCTACTTCTTGTACTTGATTTTCAAAATCCTTTTTGAACCTTTCCATGGCATGAGACCAATTCATATTTTTCTTGGAGGCTTTAGATGTAGGAGCTTTGGCTCTCTTGTCTTCTGCTGGCTATATGTTTTGATCTTCTTTGTCACCAAAGTAAGATTCTATAGTCTGAGCTTTTTTGTGCTGTCTATTCATCTTCCCAGTAAAATACTTGGCTCTTTAACTCTTTGTTAAGATAGGATTCTGTTTCCAGTGGGGTTGGTGGTGGATGTGAGTGTGGGTGTACTGTCCCAGGCTTCAGGGGTTTTGTATCAGTCACTTAATTCCTCAACTCCATGGGCCTAGAGCTCTGGAAGCAGACACTGCAGTCACTTGCCACCACCTCCCCCACCCCTGATCTGTGGTCAGACCATGACTTTCCCCCACCCAGTTCCCACAGAGTTTTCCCACTGACCTTCTATGCTGTCTTTGGCATTTGTGTGTTGAGAAGTTTGGAAACTGCCACAGCAGCCAGTGATTCAATCCCTTGAGGCCTGCTCCATCTCTGTCTGTTTTGGCATGGTCCATGCTAGACTGTGCTCTGCTCCCAGCCTGGTTTAATATACCCTTCTGGTCATCCTTCCAGGTTATCTTGGGCTAGAGATTCTGTCATTCTTTGGGTTCTGTAGTTCTAGAATTTATTTAGTCATTTTTTACAGATATTTGGAGGGGTGTGGGGGGATACCTCAAGCAAGTATCTGATTTTACTCTGCCATCTTTGCTTCACCCCTCTGAATTCAGGTCTTTCTAATTCTAGGACCAGAACTCTATCTACAATATTACCTAATTGCCCTTGTAAGTCACCTAAGCTTAATGGGATAATATCATCCATTATAAAAAAGGTTGGTCTAGATGGTCCCTCAACTCTAAATCTGTGACCCTATGACCTCACTAGATATTCTTCTTGGGCTTTTATGACTGAATTTCATCACCATGTTGACAGCCTGATGACAAGTCTTTCCAAATTTAATTGGGCTAGGTTTCTGTCGACAGCCTTGTAAAACCCATAGAACTTGGTCTCTGTTGACACAGACTTCAAATCTTAGGGGTCACATTCAGTCCAGAATGAAGGAATGGAGGTTAATTAAATTACTAAAAATGGAAACTACCTCAAAGACTAAGAAGGAGGGTAAAGCCTTTGAATACTAGAACATGGACTGCTTCCTGGATACCTAGAGACTTCTGTTGTGGTAAACCACAATGGTTAGCCCTCCCTTGGTAATATTCTATGTTCCAAACCCTTTCTTGACACCTCTTCCTTAATCTTAAATTTTTATCCCACTTCAGCACGCTGCAGGGCTAATTTCCCAAATTAGGTTGGTGGTCTGGACTTGGGGTCTAGTACTGTTGCTCATGAGCCCTCCTGTTTTCCTTTGATTATCATCTAGTAGCATCAATTAGTTTGTTTAGCAAAAGTATTCATTAACATGGTATCATAAGAGGACTACGTACAAATCATTCCCCCTTCCCAAATCTTGAGGATCTCCTACAAATATGTAGAGGGTCTAGGGAAAAATTGGACTTAAACTTAATGTGATGATAATCAGACATTCATATAACAAACATTTGGGGTCATAGAGTAAACTCACAACTCCTGGTTACAGGAAATTCTTTCTTGAGTCCCAAGATGACATCTTTCTTTATTGCAAGGAGGTCATACTTCTTTAAGCTGTAGAATCCCCTCAGGTAGCTATCCTTCTGTATCTGTCTACATTCCTGTTTGCCAATATTTGTCTTCCACCTGACTCTGGATGCATTATGTGATGTTTCTCAAAAATGGTCAATGGAAAAGGGCAGCGTAACATCCTCTCTGGGTTCATAAATATTTCCTCTCTACCTTGCTACCACTGAATTCTCCATAGCTTTACTACTCTGCTGTTGAACTAAGTGAGCTGTTGAAATACTTTACTCTATAAAGCCCCTAAGGGGTTAACCTATTTGGTTAGCCAATCATACTGCTCCCTTCTTGACCCAATTAAAGAAGAGCTTAATCCTATCATAATGAGATCATAGCACACATCTTGATCACCCACTTAAAGCTTCATCATGTGCATCACTTTTATGTGATTTTAATAATTTGGAGTAGGCACAGAGCCCTATCTTTATAAGATATACCCTTCTTGTATGTTCTGTTCCACCCAACCCCATAGCTGAGGCTAAAAGTTGGGCTAGTCAGGGGATAAATCTTGCCAGCCTCCATGTTGAGGACCAGTCTCAGGGTGAGAAACAGGACTTTGTTGGCAGTTCTGGTCTGTGAACACACAAAACTTGTCAATAGGCAGCCATAGGACAAACCTGGCAGATAAATTAACAACACAAATAAACAACTAACTAACTAACTGAATGAATGAATGAATGAATAAATAAGAACAACAAAAAAGATCTTAATTGATGAATCTTTGATCTCTGCTTTACCTATAATATTTAGAGAATAAAGGGACCTTAGATATCTTCTAGGCTTCCCTCTACTCCTCCTACCGCTGTTAAAGGAGGAGAAAAAACTATGGCTTGAAGGCAGGATTTACTTATTCACAATCATATGAGAGTATATTCATCCTTGTTGCCAAAGAAGACCATACCATCAGAGGAATGATGACATGACTTGCACTTGACTTTGTTTTGAGTGAGGGAGAGCTGTGCAGGTCACCAGCTTCCCTTCTCCTCCAGAGCCATGTGAATCTAGTGACGAGATATTCATCAGGATGACTGGAGATGACCCAGGATGAGACAATTGGGGATATGAGTTGTATGCAGAAGAGTAAGGATTTAAACCACGATTTTACGATTCTGTATCTAATTTTCATTCACCTTTGTATGCTTACCTGAATTGCTCATTTGAGTTGCTGGTCTGGAACTAGCCATGCTTCCCTGTTCATCTTGATGAGTTGTAATCGCTACTGTAGGACTTTGCTAATGCAACACTAGCATAAATAAGTTCTTCCTCACAGGCTATAGATATTGCAACTGTATCTTTAAGTTGGAATGGAATCTTGAGAGCCTGGTAATTTCGCTGTCATTATGGAGGAACTATTAATTTTTATAAATGGAGAACAACTGTTTAAGCACAGGGGAAAAAAGACTAAAGAAGTTTCTTTCCTGAGAGCCTGAGTTATATCTTATTAAGATAAAATTATGAAGAAAATTTATGAAGAGATTTCTTGAGAAAAGATCTTAATGGCCATTCTGTAAGAGCTGAATTGTTGAACTATGATATATTGAGAAATCAGCAGTTGAGGTGACAGTTATAAGTGACCTTGACTGTTATCTTTCTCACACTGATTGACACATTATTAAAAGATTTAAATATTCCTTTGTATTATTTCATTGTTTAAAAAATGTATAGTTAGTACCAATGATGTTTGTTTTAAACCTATCAGTTTGATAGCTATCTCTCTGCTCTCTCTCTCTCTCTCTGCCTCTCTCTCTGTCTCTGTCTCTCTGTCTCTGCCTCTCTCTGTCTCTCTGTCTCTCTCTCTCTCTCTCTCTGTTAATATCTTTATGTGTAGGAAAAGATATGAACAAACCTTATTGGAAAAAGAGGTTTCTATGGTTTATTTAATATCTAATGAACTGAAGTGGCAGCTTAGAGATATTTGATAAATTCATGATAGAGATTGTACTTTTCTATTAATTTACATAGAAAGTATACTCCTTAATTTTCTTAGAACCTAGGACTATTAAAAAGGTAATAAGTCATGTAACAGTTAGAGGTATGATTATACTATCTAGAGTGCATGTGAAGTTGTCTCTGCCCCACAATAAACTTTACTAGAATAAATATCTCATAGACTCATAGCATGAGGAAAGACCTTAGATATCGTATGGACCATGTCTTTCTAAAATGGTGATGTGTCTTGAGTTTAGTCCATATGAAGATTAGTAGAAGGTATTAGAGATGTTTAATATATAGAAGAAAAGACTCAGAGCATGTGGTCTGTGAATGAGTAATTTAAAGGTTATGACAAAGGCAAAAGCATACACTTTTTCTGTTTGATTCTAGAAGGCAAAGCAAAAAGAAATGAGTAGAAGCAGAATAGAAGCAAATTTAGCCCCCAGATAAGGAAAACTTAAAATATGAGGTATATAAAAGTGGAATGGGCCACCTCAAGAGAGAAGGGATTTATTGGAAATAAAGACTTATTTATTGGAGAGAAAGACTTTATTAGAAATCTGTAAACAAAAGCTAAATGGTCACTTAGGGTCATAGGTATAGAGCTACAAGGAACTTGGAGGCCCACTAGTCCTACCATATCATTTTACAGATGAGGAGACTGAGGCATAATAATGGTTAAGTGACTTTTCCATGATCACGCAGCTAATAAGTCTCAAGGACAGGGTTTGAACTAAGGCACTTTGATGAGATCCAGTGTTCTTTTGACTACCTTCTCTCTGATATCATCTCTAATTTATCCTCTGTCTATCTTTTCTGTGTATAGTTGTTTGTCTGAAATCTTTTCCTTTAGATTGTAAGCTCCATAACAGAAAGGAATGGGCTTGCTTGTTTGTTTGTTTGTTGTTGCCTTTTCTTTGTACCCTTGGTGCTTGGCAGAGTGCCTGGCATTTAATAAATGCTTATTGACTATTGATGATACTGGCTATTGTAGTGAAGATTGTTATTCAATATGGATTGGATTATATGACTTCAAGATCCCTTCCAGCTCTAAGATTTTGTAATTCTATGGTAGAGAAACTCTTGGAGGGACTTCAATAGCATCATGGTTAAATGACTGTGTTTCAGGGAATATAGGACTAATTTTGTATGGAGCTGGCTCCATTTAAACATGTGAGCAGCAACTGCTACCATCTGTTTCAGCCTCTGGGTATCTGTTTAGTAACATCACCAGATTAGCTCTGACCAGAGTCCTTCGGTAGATATAAATTTTGGATGCTCAAACCAATTACATCCACAAAGGAAGGAGGCTAAGTGTAGAAAGAACTGCAATGGGGATTAGGAGACCTTGTTGAAGTCTTGGAACTGACAGTAAACATCTGTGATCTTAGGCAAATCACTTCCCCTCTCTGTGCCTCAGTTTCCTCATCTGTAAAATGTAGTAGTTTGACTAGCTGATCAGTAATTATAAAAGTAACATACACTTATGTAATATAGTAAAATCTACTATGTTTTTCATACACATGATAGCTTTTTATCCTTTAAAGAGTCCTATGAGGGAGGAAATTCAAGTATTATTCTTTTCATTTTGTAGATGAGCAAACACAATGAAGTTTATAAAGGTTAAGTGGTTTACTTGGAAGCTACATAGCTAGTAAGCACCGCAGGGAGATTTGTAGCCAGGTCGTCCTGACTTCAACTAGTATTCTATCCACTATGGCAGTTAGAAACAAGGACTCTTGCTTATATGTTTTGCCAAGGTAACTTTGAAATATTCAAAGATATGAGGAGCTTCTTTACCTCATACATGCACACAAGTATAACTCTATCCATCCATCCATCCATCAGCCATTAAGTTTTCATTAACTCCCTAAAATGTGTCAGGGTCTTTGTTAGTTCACGGGGATAAGGACAGATATAAAGACAATTCCTTGCCCTCAAGGAGCTCATATTCTGTCTGTGAAGATATGTATGCATATGTATACATACATACACACACATACATGTTTAGTTATTTAGTTGATTGGTCATGCCTGACTCTTGGTGATGCCATTTGGAATTTTCTTGGCAAAGATACTGAAATGATTTTCCATTTCTTTCTGCAACTCATTTTACAGATGAAAGTGAGGTAAACAGATTTAAATAACTTGCCTAGGATCACACAGCGAGTTTGAATCTGGGTTCTCCTGACTCTAGGGCTAGTGCTCTATCCACTGCCTCACCTAGTTGCTCCCTTCAGGTAGGTCCTGGATAATAAATCATTTGCCTGAAATCCTATAGTAGTATCAGCCATGTCTCTATTGCACCATAAGGTTTACAAAGTATGCTCCCAATAACCTTTTTAGGTCAACATTACAAATATTATTTTCCCCATTTTAAGAGATATTAAAATCAAGACCAAGAGCAGGGAGTTTTCTTGTATTTGGTCATATAGCTATGCAAAGAAAGATCTGGGATTTGGACCCAGATCTAATGATTGTGAATTCTACACTATAGGGTACAACATTCTCTACAAATGCTAAGTTCTTCTCACTCTCTTTCTTATTCCCCTATCCAGAAAACACTCTTTTCATAGATATTTTAGAGAAGGACTTATTATAAAGCAATATAGGTGAAACATGTGAGGATGAGAGTAGGGAATAATGACATAGAAAAATTAAAGGTATAAATTTCAGAACTTTAAATGAGTTAATCTTTGGTCCATGTGATAACTAAACAGTAGAAAGTGCCATGTAACTGAAAAATGAATTATAAAAGAACATTAAAGTCCCATATAAGCTGAATTAGGAATGTTAAAAAATCAGAATGAGCTGAGGTTATGGAAAAATGATAAAAACAACAAAAACTTTTTTGGGTTATAGTGGGGCAAGAGAAAGATCAAATAAGGGTGAGGACCACTGCTGAAGATGAGTGGAATGATAACAAGGAATGTTGATGGAGAGGAGGAAAAACGACTCAACTTTAATTATGCTTCTGTTCTTTTGACTAACAAAATTGATCTTCAGATGAGGCAAGGGTTGGCCAAAATTCATTACCAAGTACTTGATCCTGAAGATTAAAGAGCAGATGCTAAGAGAATACCTAGTTTCCCTCAGTAAGTTTAATTCACCTGTCCTTGAATTACATCTAAGAACAAAAGTGATTGTTAAAGTGTTGTCAGTAATCATTTAAAAAATATGTCAAGGAGGATCTCATCAAACAAAAAGAGACCAATGTTACAATTTTTTTTTAAAAGGAAAAAGGGAGGATTCTTCAATGATTAGCAGTGATATCACTTGAATTTCAGGCAAAATTCTAGAACGTGCTATGAAGGTGATGGTTTGTGAGCATTTAGAAAGGTGAGTATTGATCCTCATGAGTCATCATGGGCTTAATAAAAGGGTAATCTCCTTTTCTTTTGTTTTTTGACAAGATTACTAGACTGATAGAAGAGGAGATTCTTATGGATGCAGCACTGGTGAATTTCAGCAAAGCATTTTTCTGTTGTCTTGTACCATTCTTATGGACAAGGTGGAGAGATGTGGGCTCAGTCATAGCCTAATTCATACTTGGTTGAATTACTGGACTCAAAGAATATTCATTACAGGGTTAATGTCAACTTGGAAGAAATTCTTTTGGGGCAATCCCAAGGAACTCTCCTTAGTTCTGTGATATTCACCATGTTTGTAATGACTTGGATAAAGAAAGTGATAGTTATCTTTATCCAGTTTCTAGATGACAGTTAGTTGGACGTGATGGCTGGTATGTTAAGTGAGAGTCACTATCTGAAAAAAAAGATTTACTGATGAACCACATCTAAGAAAAATTTTAAAGAGAAATGTAGTCATATCTTAAAGTTAGAATACCATCTACAAAAATAGCCAATAGAAGGGAAGAAGGAAACAAGTGTGTGCCTACTAGGTGCAAGGTACTGTGTTAATTGATTTACAAATATTACCTCTTTTAACCCTCACAACAATCCTATGAGGCATGTGTTGTTAAAAGCCTCATTTCATAGTTGAGAAAACTGAAACAACTGAAGTTAAGTGACTTGCTCAGGATCACACAGTTAGAAAGTGTCTAAGGTTGGATTTGAACTCAGGTCTTCCTGATTCCAGACCCAGCACTGTAACTCACTCCCTAGTTAAGATTCCAAATCATTTCTTATGGCTTCACATTCTGTGGTCTTTTCATTATATCACAAGTTCTTCAGCTGATACTACATTCTCAATTCATGTTGACACCAAGAAAATGGAATGAATATGAAGGAAATACTCTTGCATAACTCCCACATCCAGTTTGTGGTGGTGAAATTGGTTTTTTTTTTGTTCCTACTTATTGCTTTAAGTGACATTCAGCTTTATAGACTGATACTCTGAGTTTAAATTTTCACCCTAACCCACTCCCACCCCAAGCCTTGCCAGTCCTATACTGTTCCCAGGAAGGCTCTTCTCCTGTATCCCATTTATGTTCTAGTTCTGAAGCCTTTGTCCCCTCATGGCCTGTCTGTAGTGTTTCTTCTTTAGTTGACCAGACTGAGCCAATGGTCACACTATAGCATCAATAAATACTGGACACCTTTTCTGCTCACAGCTACTAGTTTCAATGGTAGAGGGCACTTCCCACCTTTGGATAGATAGATTTTCATAAACACCTCCCCCCAAATAAATCATAGGAAATAAAATAATATCAGCACATTCTTTTATTCTTGTCTGCCTTAAGAGTGGAATAAATACTCTGTAGAACACTGAGAAATAACTGGCATAATGAAGGAAAAGGAAGAAAAGAGATAGATTTTTTTTTCTTAAAGTATAGGGGAAGCCTTGCTGAGCAGAGAATGACATTTTTCCCTTCTGAGGTACAACTCACCAGATGTTAGTGAGGCAGAGAATGGTAAAAATGTTGGACTTGAAGTACTAGAGACCTGAATTTAAGTCTTTTCTCTAACATTCATTAGAAATGTGAAACTAGCTAAGAGGGGCGGAGCCAAGATGGCGGAGTAGAAAGACTCACACTTGCTAGCTCTGAACCCACAGCCTATGGATTTCCTGTAAAAAGAACTCCTGACAAATTCTGGAACAGTGGAAGCCGCGCAGAAACACAGTGAAGGAGATTTCCGTTGCAGAGAGCCCTGGAAAACCAACCTCAGGGGTACATCGAGCCCCAGACAGGAGCGGAGCCCTCCCCTCCCCCTGCCCTGGCCAACCGCACTGAGAGGAGTGAGCAGACCCAAGAAGGCTTCAGGGATCGTAATCTCTGGCAGCCGCAAAAGTCCCTCCACCCACAGACGCACAGGTCAGTGAGAGAGACAAGCTGAGAGGGGAGCGGGGTATCTTCGGGACTCGGACCCCCTCGGGAGGCCGCCACTGCAGCAGAGGCTGAGGCAGCTCGGCCAGAGGCAGGCAGGAGCTCTACAGCAGCTCCATTACAAAAGGTCTCTGCATAAACCCCCTGAGGGAACTGAGCCTGAGAGGCGGCCCTGCCCCCACCTGACAACCAGCAGATAAGCTCCCATTGAAGAGCAGTCAGGCCTGCTGCCAAAAGCCCTGAGGCTG
>CM053769.1:198418529-198445861 GCA_028658325.1 Potorous gilbertii
CATAATGAGTATTTAATGTTCTGTAACCTCTGAGGTCCCTTCCAACTCTAAATTTTTGAAAGAGGAAAACCAATCCTGCACCCCAGAAGAGTGACGTCAGGAAGAGCTGGTCTTGGGACTGGAATGGAAGGAAGCTTGCCCTTAGCACCACGGAATCTCCAGGGAAGAAGGGTGGGACTGAGGAATCCAGCTGAGACCAGATCAAGCAATGTTCCATAGATTCTCCAGACAGGAAGTACTCCTTATTGTCCCAGCAGAAAGAAAGCACAAGTCCCAGTTTTCTTATTTACTTCCTACAATATTAAAAGGCAAACAAGACATATTCTGCAGAAGAAATGATTGAGTGAAAAGCTCTCAGTTTGCTAGGCGTCTGCATTCTAAAGGCTTCAGATTCTGCTTCCCCTCAAGGGCACCCCTCCCCTCATCAAGCCCTCCCTCCTCCTCACCCCCAGAGTAACGTCAACTTTGCCAGAACCATCATTATGGTGACCCATAGCTAGGGTAACGGTCTTGTTTGTTTTCTGACTAGAAAAAGCAATAAACATCTCCAAGAAAGAAGCCAGTTCAAATGTTTTCTCTGATGCATTAACAAAAGCAATCAATATAAATTACATTTGTCAAGAAACATTATTTTGTGAAAACATCCTCTGTGCGGTAGGGAAGGGCCAATGACAAGTTTAAAATTATTTTCCATGCAAAATCTGCCACCTCGTGGACATCTAGGGAATTGCAGTGGCATTTTCAGAAGAAAAAAGGGTAGTGTACGTGTGTCTGTCTACATGTCTGTCTGTGTCTGTGTGTTTTTTAAATATAAAAGGATCATACATTTAGAATTTAAAAGTACTTCATTTGCATCAAATTTAACCCCCTCATTTCATATATGAAAATATTAAGCCCAATAGGCACTGTAAACAGGCAGAGTTTAGCTCCACCTAGTTCATCCTCCTCATTTTACAAATGAGGAAATTGAGGCCTAGAGATGTTAAGAGACTTGGTCAAGGTGATGGGGGCAGTAAATGTCACAGACAGGATTTGAACTCATGTTCTCTGACTCCCGAATCAATACTCATTCACTCTACCACAAGATAATAGAAAATAATGGCACAACTGTAGTTCTCTGACTTCCAATCCAATGTTCTTTCACCAGCTCAGTCTGCGAAAAGAATGATTATGTGGAACCAAAATATAGTTGATAAAGGGTAGGTGAAAGTTTTCCCTCAAAGATCATCTTTGCCAGGAAATACATCAGAAACCACGTTAGACTGACTTTCAAAGCAGGAATCTATTATTGAGAGCGTGTAAATTTCGATTTTAAAGTAACTTTCCAGTCACCTCCCTATTTATCAACTACCCTCCATCTCTGACCCAAACTCCGGAAACCATCCCTATGATCCTGATTTACCTCATCTTGTTCAGTCTCAGGCTCACTGAATTTCTTGGCTTTCTCAACGCCATTTCACTACTAATACCTTCCCCAACCCTCTTCAATAAAACTCTGAGAAAAACAGTCTAATTAACACCACCATTCCTAGAAAGGATATCTCAAATGAGATAGTATATGTAAAGCATTTAGCGCAATGCCTGGCACATGGTAGGCACCTAATAAATACTTGCTCCCTCCTCTCCCCTTCTGCTGGGACAAGAGTAAAGCATATGTACACAGGTAAGTAAAATATAAGAGCAACTTGCTAGGCCTAGAGTCAGGAAGATTCATCTTCCTGAGTTCAAGTATGGTCTCAGACACCTACTAGTTGTGTGACCCTCAGCACTTAATTCTATTTGCTTCAGTTTTCTCATCTGCAAAATGAGTTGGAGAAGAAAATGACAAACCACTCCAGGATCTTTACCAAGAAAACCCCAAATGGGGTCATGAAGAGTCAGATACAACTCAAAAATGACTCAACAACATTAACAAGTATAATGAAAGATAGAGTTTGAGAGGACAAAGGACAGGTTCAAGGAAGTTGCTCTGGGAAATTTTAAGGAGAAGAAAGAAATACTTTTAACTGGAGTTGGGGAAGGGAAAAGTCACCTGAGATAAACCTGGAAAGAAAATACCACCAAAAAGGAAAGATGAAAAGGGAGTACATTGTTTCCTCAGGCTTCCCATTGGTGGTTTCTTTTCCCTTTCAAGGTTGCCTGTCGGGTCTATTTTAACCTCATTTCACTTAAGTGAAAATGTGTATGTGAGCAGGATTAGATAGATCCAGAGAGTGGTTTGCCCCTGGGCCCCACATGGCCCAGAACTGGCCCTCTGTGTATATATAGAAGCATATTAATTCTCAATTTTTTCCAGTCCCCAACTGCTTCAATAAGGTCAAAAGATTCCCAAGGGCCCTTAAATACCTACTTTCTTGGTCTCTGCAAGATCTAACAAACAGTAGGAGAGGAAAAAGAGATCTCCTCACTGGGATTCTTTGAGGACTGGCTCTTCTTTTCCTCAAACAAAGAGAATCGTGGTATCAGTTTTGCCACTATCTGTATGATCTGGGGCAAATCAAATAAACTCAGTTGGCCTCAGTTTCTCCACATGTCAAATTAGGGGTTGAATTTAGTAACCTCTCAATTCTCTTCCAGATCTATTTCTACTCGTTGATGGTCTCTGGATTCAAAGATAACAGGACCAATTCTCTTCAAATATTTGAAGGTAACTGTCATATTACTCCTAAGTTTTCTCCTGGCTGAAAATATCCCAATCCTTCCCATTAATCTTCAATTTGTATGGTAATGCAATTCAAACTATATGAAGTGAATGGTACAGTCAGTCTTTTGTAATTCAATATTTCAGTGAATTTTTTTCTATCTCACCAATATGGTTACTCACAAAATAAGAGTCTCAGAGCTGGAAGAAACTCAGAAGTTAGCCAGCTCAACCTATCACTGGAAAAGAATCTTTTCTACAACATGTCTAACAGTGATGTCTTGCAGACTTTCCTTGAAGTTCTCCACTAAGATGGAACTGTCTACTTCCCCACGCAGTCCATTCTACCATTCAGTAGCTCTATTTGTTAGGAAGTCTTTCCTTATGTTAGGCTTTAATTTGTTTCTTTTCAATTTCTATCCATTATTCCTAGTTCTTCTTTCTGGGACCAAGTGGAACAGGCTTAATTCTTTGCCAATGTCAAACTCTTCAAATACCTGAAGAAAAATACTTGAGTATTATCTCCTCCAAACTAACAAACATCTCACTATTCGGGTCGATCTTCTAATAACAGGATGCTGGGGCTCTTCACCATTATAATTATCTTCCCTTGGATGCTTTCCAATAATGTGTGACCTAGACTCAAAACGATACTCCAGATGTTTGACAAGGGCAGATGTTGTGGGACTGTGACTCTCCTAATATGAGACTCCATGCTCTCATGTAGCTTAAGATTGCATTAGCATTCTCAACCACCATACCAATCACACTGTTGACTTACACTTTACCAGAACTTGCAGCTTCATGGCACAACAGATAGATTACCATTTTGGATTTGAAGTTAGGAACACCTGAGCTCAAATCTCACTTCGGACACTTACTAGTTGGGCGACCTGGCCAAGTCACTTAATCTTCCTGTGTCTTAGTTTCCCCATCCATATGATGGAGATAATAAGTGTACCTGTCTCTCAAGGTTATTGTGAGTTTAGAATGAGATAGTATTTGTAAAGAACTTTGCAAACATTGAAGCACTATATAAATGCAAGTATGCATGTGTGTTTTCAGATGAATAGACAGATGTCTGTCTACGCTTTTCTCATCTTGTATGGGTAAAATTGATTTTTTTGAAGTCAGATATAATACTTTATATTTGTGCCTATCAAGTTCCATCTAGATAGTCAATTACTATCCCTTTACTTAAGTATAAATTCCTCATTAGCCATTTTTTTCTCTTCCTTTCAGTCCAAAGATCATTCTTCATGGTAGAGAAAACAGAAGCAAAATTAGTTGAACAGGTTTAACATCTTTGGGTCATCAATATTTATAGTCCTATCCATCCTGAACATCAATCTGCCCTTCTTAGATCCTACTTTTTCTATTAGTTGCCATATTATAACATTCTGAGATGTTAATTAGAGGACAATTGGGCTTTTGTCCACATTAAAAAATGCTATTTGTTAAAGCAGTATTACCCTTGACTTCCATAGCTCTCTACTTGGCATAGAAATCAAATGTTTGTTGAATACAATAGTTTCTAGATCTTTCTGGTCTCTTGGTTGTGAGATCTACACTGGTTAAATTTTATTAGAAAATGAAATAATCATAGTCTCTGCCAATGTCTATTCTTTGAGAGGCAGGGTGGCATGATGGATGGCGTGCTGGACTTCACATCACCATAACTTAGGATCAAATCTTGTCTCTGATACTTAGTAGCAGTATGATTCTGGGGAAGACATTAGGCTTCTCTGAAATTCAGTTTCCTCATCTGTAAAATAAGAGAACTGTACCAGATGACCTTTGAAGTTCCTTCCAAATCTAGATCTATGATGCATTTCTAATGCTTCATCATCAAGAGCACATTTAAGTAGGTTGGATTAGAGTTGCTTTCGTTTTTGTTATTTCCTTTAATTTACTGTAAATTATCATTGCTTGGTTGATGGTCTGACTTCATATGGATAATTGATTTGGAGATGCCTCTCTCAGTCTTTTGTCAGAATATAATCAACTCCATTTTTTTGTATGTGTGACATTACTTGACACTTATCATCAAGTACCCAACATCTCTGCATTCTCCTTGAGATATTTATAATCTATGAGCATGATTTACAATTTTCTGATCCATTATTTTCTTTATTCACCTAATCTATAACCATTCTTATTTCTTACTTTGGAACTATGATTTCTGGCATTCTTCTATTTCCTCCCATGACTTTTCCACTGAAGTCACCAAGTATAAGAACATGTCTGTATCTAATTTGGAAGATTATAGCAAGGTCTTCACAGAATTTCTCTATCTCATCTTGTGCCACAGATGTTAGCAAACAAGCTCCATTTGACTTCACAGAAGTCTTTTTGCAAATGTTTATTTAAGTGATTGGTGAAAGATGAAATGACTGAGGAAACAAAGGTTTGAGCTTCTGAATATATTGTTTTATTAAACAATGGATTCTAATTGCATAAATTGGGACCAGGCCTCCTCAGCTTTGGCACTGAACCCTGAATATAGGGAGAGATATTTTATGTATTAAAAACAATCAAGGAAGACCAAATAATTAGAAAAAAACCATTAACAATGTACAAGCAGGACACAAAATTAGGTAATCTAATTTCTAAATGGAGAAAGGATCAGGGACTTTCTAAGCTGGGAGGGGGATAAATGACTTTTAAGAGTTGAAAGTAGAGAGAGCAAACAGGGACAGTTCCCTGACATCAGAAAAGGAGGTGTCTGTATTTAATCAAAGAAATAAAGAAATAATAACTTATCAATCAGAACAAAACCAGTTTCCGACAAGACATATGGGTTGCTTGTGATATATAATTGTGAGAAAAATCCTTGCATCAATCTTTGGATCTGACTGGGTTTCTGATCAAGTGTCTTTAATAAGTAGAAATGGTCCAACTTTCAGTCACACAGGGTTCGGTTCAAACAATGCAATAAAATGTTCTCGTAATTTCCATAAGTGAATAAAATTTTCTCTCACCTAACAGTAATTGAACTAGACCCATAATTGAATAGAAAGGGAGCTGAGCTAGTGCCAGGCTTGACTCATAAGATGGAGTCAGTGTGGTTCACTTAATTCTCACTATTTCCGCACTTATCATGATCACTGCAACAAGAACTGACCATCTATCTCACATTTGATCCTTTTGGGATATGCAATATAAACCATCTCTGCTAACTCATCTTTTTGCCTCTACAAGAACTAGTCTCCATTAGTTTCAATTTCTTATTGTCTTCTGGTTTCATTTATATCCAGAATGTCAAGATTTATATTTTCATGTCCTCCAGTCATATGTCCATTCATTGGTCAATGGAACATCTCACACTGAGCGTACCAACAGCTAAGTTAATGTTTATAGACAAGCTAAAAATCTCTTTATACACTTGGGAAAGTCATGATCGAAAACATTGGTTTAAGCTGTCTTTCCTCCTTTCAATAAACGCTACATCAGTTTCAGAGAAAGGATGGCTATCTTTGATATATTCTGCTATCTGTAAACTAATGATTATGAAGTAAGAAAGATGATGGCCTTCTCTTGTGGTTGCCATAATCATGAAAGCAGGCTAATTGGTCTGTGGGGCAAGAAGCAGAAGCTGTTGCCAACAGCTAGGATAAGGGCACCAACTAACCTCTCTCCCTTTCCATAAAGTTTCTAAAACCAGGCAATTTAAAAAAAAAACTGGGCTAACCCAAGGTTTTTGGTTGATGTTTCTAAACTGACCTTTATATTGAAGAACTGACTATTAATGAGTGGGAGAGCTAAGAAGCCAGAGATGACCTCTTTGTAAAGGAACAGAGGTTCTGTGAAGAGTCTGGTTACATGAACTGTTTTTCCTGTGAGTTCTTTTATCCTGTACGTGACTCTGAGGAGGGTCTTGTTCAGTGGCCCAGACTAGGAGCTGCTGGAATATAGGCAAAAGGCTGAACATGAGGCATGTAATTCACCAGTGAGAGAAGTAATGATAATGTTGAGCCATAAGATCAGACAGAAGAAGTAGAAGTAGTCAATGTTCAGTTGTTCTGTCTTGTCCAATTCTTCATGACCCCATTTGGGATTTTCTTGGCTTGCTATTTCCTTCTCCGGATCATTTTAGAGATGAGAAAACTGAGGCAAACAGGGTTAAGTGACTTGCTTAGCATCATACAGCTAGTAAGTGTCTGTGGCCAGATTTAAACTCAGGTCTCCTTGACTTCAGGTCCAATGCACCTACCTAGCTGGCCTTCTGGGATCAGTAGGTAGAAATTATAGTTATATGTAGGCTTGGAGTAAGGGAAAGTTTTGTAATGGTCAGAGTCATTCAAAAGTGGAAAGGGCTTCCTCAGAAAGTATCACATTCCCTACCCCCTGAGATCTTAAAGAGGAGTTCAGATGGCTGTTCCAGGGATGTCAGAAAGGAAACTTCCATTGAGGTACAATCAGACCAGATGGTCTTTGAGGTCCCTTCCAGCTCTGAGGTTTGGGATTTTATGCTCCTTGACCTTCAAGGTACACACAGTACACTTGGAGAGATAAAATGAAGATATATGAAACAAGAGCAAATAATATGATAGTACCTAATTAAGTGTGAAACTAAGATCCAGACCATTAGTGCTATAGGCATCAAGAATGAAAGAGATAAGGGTTGAAGTGATCAGGGAAAATTTCATGAAATAAGTAAGGATGTAAATTAGACACTGAAGACTAGAGAGGAGAGATCATTCCAGGAGAGAGGATAAACATCATCCAAGATGAGGGGAGGAAGGAAATGGAGGATATGGGGAGGATATGCATGGGATATAATGAAGAGAGTAAGGGGGTTAGCCTAACTTGGTCAGAGTACAAGATGGGAAATGCTGGGAGGGAAAAAGTTTGTGTGGCAGCATAAGGCCTGATGATAAATGATCAAAAGCCAAGTAAGAGAAAACTGAAAGTAGAATTGGTCTGACCAATCAATAGTTTAAGAGACTCCATGCTAAGTGTTGTTAAAGGGTTTCTGGCCCCAAGGAAAACCCAGCTCCTATGGAGAGAATTCAGAATTGCTTTCAATGCTGAGGCTGACAGCAGGTTTCCTGTTTTATCTCTAAAATTCCTGGTAGAAAGTGTATGTAGAAGGTGTGAACAGCCAAGAGATGTGTATGGAAGCAAACCTCAGCAGCGAGAGCAGTTTTCCTATAAGCCTGGCTGTCAAACCACATACGAACCATTAAGAGCTAGCAGCAGACCTCCCTACCCCCTCATCTCCTAGCTCCCTCTAGCTTCCTGGTCTCTTAAATATTCCTCCTTTGAAATAAAAGTTATTTTGGAAGAGGCATACAGGAAGGAAGGCTTAAGAAGAGGTTTGGGATCTGTTGAAGGCATGCCCTGGGAGACTTACAGTGGTCTACCTGTCTGAGCCCTCACATTGCTCCAAATCACATACCCCTGCCATGAGACCCTTCTGGCCTCTTGCATTCCAATGTCCTGCCCTTCCTGCCTCTTCACTGGTGCTGACTATTCCCTGACCACCCTGAAGATGCTGCTTGAAAGGTAAATAAGAAAGAGAGGAAACAGTGAGAGAGACCTGGGACTTTCTCTAGTAGAACTCAGGCCCACACTGGAAGGAGGTAGAAATAGGCAAAAGAGCCACACTCTGGGATCCTTCAAACGCTGAATCCATGTAAAGTCAGATTTAATCTAATTCAACCAACTTTTGTGAAACAGTTACTGCACTAGATATCGGGACACAAGAATCGTTACAATGGAGCTGAAAATAAAACAGGAAAAGAAGCCAACACAAACGACTAATACAAGGGAGATAAGTACAAAGGAGATATCCAGATCAAGTGCTAGGAGAAATGTAAAGAGAGGGAGATTACTTTCAGCTTGTTTTGGAGTGGGAGGAATTGGGGAAGGCTTAATAGAAGAGGTGATGCCAAAACTGAGCCTTGAAGGAAGAGAGAGGCTGTAATAGATGAAGACAGTACACAGAATGTCGCCAGCAGAGGCACAGATATAAGATAGGACATAACAGCAAAGGATCTCAGAGCACTGCTCAATTGTGCAAGAAGGGAGAGAACAGGGAGGCTGGTACTTTGCCATCACAGGTTACCTTATATCTAAGATATAGCTAGATAGAGAAATAGATATAGGTATAAACAGATAGATAGAGATAGATGTAGATATTAATAGATATAGATAGATGTAAATATAGATATAGATAGATGTAGATATAGACATATATACATATAAATACACATATCTACACACATATCTACACATATACATATGTATATGTGTAGATATGTGTGTATGTACATACATATACATATCTACACATATATAATTGTATTTCAAATGTATAAATTAACAAATATAAGATTAATGTTTACTATAATTATACATAATATGGTATATAATAATTGTATATAATTATAGAAATATTGGCTGGTTGGTTGTTGTCCTTCATCTTTGAAGAAGACTAAAATGACATCAACATGATAAAGGGAAATTTCAGTATGTCTGACTGTGGCTAATCAAACCAATATGAGCTCAGAATGCTCTACCACAGATTTAGCACAGATAGTCTGTATGAGTATTTGGGATGGATATCCCAAATTTGCACATCCTGCATTTACTCTGTGCTGTCTAAATTCTCCTTTGCTCAAAGAGCACAGCACCCTTTCTGGTATAGCCATGCCATGCTGAGCAGTCCTGTGCCAGTGTCTCTCATGCTGCACAGTCAAATTCAAAGTTCTTGAAAGAGACCTTAAGAGTGTCCTTCCATCACTTCTGACCATCATGTGATCGCCTGCCCACAAGTTCTCCATAAAATAGTCTTTTTTGGCAAGTGTACATTTTGCATTCAAATAACATGGCCAGACCATTAGAGTTACACTCTCTGAAGCATCATTTGAATACTTGGCAGTTCAGCTCGAGAAAGGATTTCAGTGTCTAGTACTTTATCCTGCCAGGTAGTCCTCAGAATCTTCCTAAGACAGTTCAGATGGAAGCACTTCAGTTTCCTGGCATGGCGTTATTTTCCTGGCATAGACTGTCCATGTTTCACAAGCATATAACAATGAGGTCAGCACAATGGCTCTGTAGACCTTCAGTTTGGTAGTCAGTCTAATACCTCTTCTCTCAAACTTTTCTTCAGAGCCTCCCAAACATAGAGCTAGCTCTGGCAATGCATACATCAATCTCATTGTCAATGTGTGCATATCTGGAAAGTACACTACCAAGGTAAGTGAATTTATCCACAGCATTCAAAACTTCTCCATTTGTTGTAACCAAAGATTCCACATACGGATGATGTGGTGGTGGCTGATGGAGCACCTGTGTTTTCTTGGTGTTAATTGTTAGGCCAAAATTAGCACAGGCAGCAAAGAATTGATCCACTCTGTTGCATCTCAGCTTCGGAGGCTGCATTGAGTGCATGATCATCTGCAAAAAGAAAATCATGTACCAACACTCCTTCCACTTTGGTCTTGGTTTGTAGCCTTTTCAAATTGAAGAACTTACCATCATTATGGTAGTTGACCTTGATGCTGCATTCATTTTTGTTGAAACCATTTGTCAACATGGCTGAAAACATCATGCTAAAAAGCATGAGAGCAAGAACACAACCCTGTTTCACTCCATTGGTGACTGGGAAGACACAAGAACATTGCCCATTATCCAGAACCTGGGCAAACATGTCATCATGAAATTGACGACCAATATTGATAAACTTCTCTGGACAATCAAATTTCAACATAATTTTCCGTAAGCCTTCATGACTAAGTGTCAAAGGCCTTGGTCAGATCTACAAATATTCTGTACAGACCTCTGTTCTGCTCCTGTCATTTCTCCTGGAGTTGTCAGGTAGCAAACACCACATAGACTGCTCCTTGGCCCTTTCTGAAGTGATACTGGCTCTCAGGTATAGGAACATCTTCCAGGTGAAGGATCAGTCAATTAAGGAGGACTCTAGCAAGAATTCTGCCCGCAATGACTAAGATAGAGATCCCTCTGTGATTGCTGCGGGACAATCTATTCCCTTTACTCTTATAGAGATGGACAATGGAGGCATCCTTGAACTCCTGGGAGATAACCTCCTCTTGTCATATTTTGCCATATTTTCCAACCTGGAAAATTTCAGTCAACTTTTGTATGAGCAATGGTCCCCCTACCTTGTAAATCTCAGCTGGAATAGAAGCAGCACCAGGTGCTTTGTCACATGAAAGGAGCCTAGTGACCCTCAAAACCTCTTCTTCAGTTGGAAGTTCAACTAAGGAGGGATTGACTTCAACCTGAGGTAAACAGTCAATGACCTCAGCATTGATTGATGATGATCTGTTGAGAACACTATGGAAGTGTTCAGCCCATCTCTCTGGGATCATGTCCTTATCATTAATCAATGTGGCTCCACCAGCACTGAGTAGTTATGATGCACCACAGGTTTTTGGTCCATAAATAGCTTCCAGGGAATCATTAAAGCATTTTTTATTGTTACTATCAGCATAAAACTGAATTTCATCTGCCTTCTTACTAAGTTAGGAATCCTGAATCTCTCTAAGCTTTGCTTATACTTTGCTTTTGATGAAATTAAATGCTGCCTTCTTAGAAGGAATGAACTATCCTGCTGGTAAATCCTGTGGGGTTCATGTTTTTCATTTAGTAGCTTCTGAATTTCCCCATCATTTTCATCAAACCAGTCTTGGTATTTGCAAGTGTTCTGACACCAGTGAGCAAATGCAGTTCTGTACACTAAATCTCTGAGAGCTGCCCACTCCTTTTCTGCTCCACTGTTACCGACTGCATGTTGGCTCAACTTTCCCTCCAAGTCAGCAACAAACTGTTCAGGCTCAGAGAAGAGCTCTAATTTGCTGACATTCATTCTTCTTGTCATCACTTTGCCTTGGGGGCTGCCCTTTTGATGAATGTGAATATTTAGCTTGGAAAGGATAAGTCTATGGTCAGTCCAGCACTCTGCACCACACATTGCCTTTGTCACTCTCACATCTTGTCTGTCTCTTCTCCTTACAATCACATAGTCTATTAGATGCCAATGTTTGTTGTGAGGGTGCATTCATAAAGTTTTATTGCATTTAGGTAAACAGAAGACAGTGTTGGTGATGAGAAGGTCATGTGATGCACAAGTCTTCCTCTTTAAATGGCCATTGCTGTTGCTGTTTCCAACTCCATTCCTCCCTAGGACCCCCTGCTAAGTCTGGTCATCTGAGACTACTCTAGCATTAAAGTTGCCCAGAATAACACTTTTCCTCTTTTGGCACATTGATGATAAGGGTCTCTAGGTCTTCATAAAATTTTTCTTTGACTTCATTGGGGTTTGTCATGGTGGGAGCATAGACACTGATGATGGTAGCATGATGTTTTCCCGGGAGTGACAATCACATTGTCATGAGCCTGTCATTCGCTCCTTTTGGAAGGCATACAAGCTTGCTGATTAGATTATTAGATTAGTTTTGATTGCAAAACCCACGCCAGCTTCCCGGAGCTCCCCTTCACTGTGCCCACTCCAGAAAAAAAGTGTATACAACTCCAACTTCAGTAAACTGGCCTTCATTTACCCACCTTATTTCACTCAAGTCTGCTATTTGAATGTGATATCTGCTGAGTTCTCTAGCAACAAGAGCAGTTCTTTTTTCAGGTCTACTGGATTTCGTGTTGTCTATTAGTGCCTACACGTTCCATGTGCCAATGGTGAGTGGAATCATCTTTGCAGATGTTTTTGTACATTTTGTACATTTTTTTGTGTATTGATCATATAGTGGGATTCCCCTCCTGTGATGGTAATCAGGCCAGGGTTGGGTAAGCAGACAATGTTTAGGGCACCTTTTCTAGCCCCCTTCCTCACACCAGGAAGTGAGCAATTTGATCCTTAAAGGCTCCTCAGGTACTCAGGGGGCTGTCAAGTCCCACTGCTGCTTCCGGTGAGGAACAACCTTATGGCCTGGGCCTCCTGTGTGCAGGGTTGTGCCTACAAATCACACTTGCCTGTCGCCATAGGACTTTGAGGCATAATAGTGAAATGGTGTGGGTGATGTCTTTTGATTTGTGTGTAAATTGGATTTAAGTGAGGCAGATGTGCATGAAATCATCAGCCTCACTCTCTCTTCCAGAGTCATCACAGTGCAGTGGCAGGACAGAGTCAAGATAGTTGACAATGACTCAGGATGCAGTGATGACCTTGGTATCTTCGGTGTCTAACCAAGCTCTAAGCATTCCACATCACCTGCCTCATCTGCCTTCATGGTCATTGAAAGAAATTGTTCTCATCTGCCCATTCCACCAGAGGAAGTCTTCACATGCTTGGAATAAACACCCCCATAATTCACCAATGAGTTTGAGAACCCTTGGTTACCCTCAACCTGGTTTGGCCCACCTGCTGAAACAGTTTACCAGGGTGTGGCCACTGTGCATGCTTCTTAGTGCCACAGGTGAGAGTTAGGTAGAGCAGGTGGACACCAAAGGTGGAAAGAGCCCCAAAAAGGGCTCATCAACCATCACACCAAAAGTACTGTTCCTCCCTGAACATACCCTACACCCTGGATTTTGAATAAACTAACTAACTATAAAGGGATAAAGAATCAAGAGATTTAAATGGCTTGCTCAGCAAAATCATGGAAGATCAAAGTCTAAGGAAAGGAAAAACAAGGGCACTCAGTCTAATCACATACTGCAGTGGCAAGAGCAAATAGTTAGTCAAAGAGCACTTATTAAGTATGTGCTATGTGCCAGGCCCTGAGCTGGGTGCTGAGGATACATAGCTCCCAAGAAGTCTATATTATGGGGGGCAGAGTCAAAATGGCAGAGTAACAGCACAGACTTGCTAGCACTCTCCCTCCAAGCCCAACCAAATACCTATTTAAAAAAACTCTAAACAAATTATGCAGCTGCAGAACCCATAGAATGACCGAATGAAGCAAATCTCCAGTCCAAGACAGCCTAGAAGGTTCCCAGGAAGTGCCGCCTCACTTGGAGCAGAATACAGTCCAGCATGAACCATGCTGGCATAGATGGGACCTGAGCAGGGTTCAGGGGGACTGAATCTTGAGCACCTGTGGTGGTTTCTAGACTTCAAAACACTAAAATGCCAAGGGGATATTGGAAAGTCAGTGGAAAAAACCTATGGGACTTGTATGAGAGAGTGGAGTGGTCTGGCCCCAGCCCCATGGCAGCAGAGGGGTGGATGAGCCCTCAGAGGAGGAGCCTGCAGCAGCAGCAGTGGCAGGAGCAGCAACTGTTTCTGGAACTCTAGGCCCACAGATTGTGGGGAGATCCAGCAGCTGACAGTACTTGCCATACCCCCACTGGAAGCAGAGATGTACCTTGACAAAGAACTCAAAAGTCAAGTAAATACCTGGAAAAATGAGGGAAAATCAGAAAAAGAATCAAACTACAAAATCTTACTTTGGTGACAAGGAAGACCAAAATATCCAAACAGAAGAAGACACCAAAGTCAAAGCTCCTGCATCCAAAACCTCCAAGAAAAATATGAATTGGTCTCAGGCTATGGAAGAGTTAAAAAAGGATTTTGAAAATCAAGTAAGAGAAATAGAGCAAAAATTGGGAAGAGAAATGAGTGATGCAAGAAAGTCATGAAAAGCAAGTCAACTGCTTGCTAAAGGAAACCCAAAAAAATATTGAAGAGAATAACACTTTAAAAAATAGACTAACTCAAATGGCAAAAGAGGTCCAAAAAGCCAACGAGGAGAAGAATGCCCTGAAAAGCAGAATTGGCCAAATGGAAAAGGAGGTCCAAAAACTCACTGAAGAAAATAATTCCTTAAAGATTAGAATGGAGCAGATGGGAGTTAATGACTTTATGAAAAATCAAGAAATTATAAAACAAAGCCAAAGGAATAAAAAAAAAAATCAATGTGAGATATCTCATTGGAAAAACAATGCACTTGGAAAATAGATCCAGGAGAGACAATTTAAAAATTATGGGACTACCTGAAAGTCATGATCATAAAAAGAGCTTAGACATCATCTTTCAAGAAATTATCAAGGAAAACTGCCCTGATATTGTAGAACCACAGGGTAAAATTGATATTGAAAGAATCCACCAATCACCTCCTGAAAGAGATCACAAAATGAAAACTCCAAAGAACATTGCAGATGAAATCCAGAGCTCCCAGGTTAAGGGGAAAATATTGTAAGCAGCCAGAAAGAAACAATTCAAGTATTGTGCAAACACAATCAGGATAATCCAAGTAATCTCACATAAAGGAGGTAAGAAAATATTTTTTCAATGAAGGAGAGGAGGGGAAGGTAAGAGGGAAAGAGTGAAACTTGCTCTCATTGCATTTGGCTTAAGAAAGAATAACATGTACTCTCAATTTGGTATAAAAATCTATCTTGCACTACAGGAAAGTAGGGGGGAAGGAGAGAAGCAGGGGTTTGGGGGGATAATAGAAGGGAAGGCAAATGGAAGGAGGGGGCAATTAGAAGTAAATATTTCTGAGGAGGGATAGGGTCAAAAGAAAGAATACAATAAAGGAGGGGTAGGATAGACTAGAGGGAAATATAGTTAATCTTTCACAATATGACTGCTATGGAAGTGTTTTGCATACCTGGTGGGGAGGGAGGAAGGGAGAGTAGTTGGAACTCAAAGTTTTAAAAAACAAATGTTAAAAATTGTTTATGCTATTGGGAAATAAGATGTACAGGCAATGGGGCATAGAAATTTATCTTGCCCTACAAGAAAATAGAGGGGAAGGGGATAAGAGAAGGTAGGGGTATGATAGAAAGGGGTGGAAGATTGAAGGAAGTGGTAATCAAAATGCATGCAGTCTTGGGGTGAGTTGAGGGGAGAGATGATGAGAAAATTTGAAACTCAAAACCTTGTGGAAGTGTCTGTTGAAGACTAAAATTAAATAAATTTTAAGAAGAAAAAAGTTTACATTCTAATGGAGGATGCAAATGTGCATATGTATAAGTATATACAGAATAAATAAATATAAAATTAGTAAGGGAAGAAGGGACTAGCATTTGGGAAAATTAAGGAAGGAAGGAAATAATTACTTATTAAACACCTATTATGTGCCCAATACTGTGTGCTAAATGCTTTACAAACATTACATCATTTGATTTTCATAACAACCCTTAGAGCAAGGGTGGGGAACCTGTGACCTCAAGGTCACATGTGGCCCTCTAGGTCCTCAGTGGCCTTTTGACTGAGCCCAAGTTTTACAGAACAAATCTTTTTATTAGGAGGATCTGTTCTGTAAAGTTTAGATTCAACCAATGGGCTGCACATATGGCCTCAAGGCCTGCTAGAGGTAAGCTCTATTATCATCTCCATTTGACAAATAAGAAAACTGAGGTAGACAGAGGTTAAGTGACTTGCCCAGGATCACCCAGCTGGTAAGTAAGTGACTGAGGCCAGATTTAAACAGGTCCTTCTGACTCTAGGCCCTGTACTTTATTCACTGTGTTCCCTAGAAGTCTCTAGAATGCCATTGTGTAGAAAGTGATGTTTGGGTTTCCCATGAAGGATGAAAGGGATACTGAGGTGTAGGTGAGTAGTGTGTCCATTCCAGGTTGGGGAATGGTCAATGCAAAAGCACAGAGGTGGGAGATGGAGTTCCATATGTGAAAAACATGGAAAAAATTAGTTTGGCCAGACCACAGAGTACAAGAAATGGAGTAAAGTATAGAGCACCAAACTATAAGTCAAAAGATCTGGATTCTAAGACTGGTTCTGCCATTTACTGACCTGGTCACCTTGAACAAGTCACTTCCCCTCCAGGAATTGTTTCCTTAACCACAAAACAAGAGTCTAGGACTAGATGATATCCAAGAGTTCTTCTGGTCCTGAGATTCTGTGCCTCTGATTTGTGAATGCCAACACTTCTTAGCTCCTCCATTCCTCTATTATCACTGATTCCCTTCTGTACCTCGACGAACATATGTACTTTTCACCTGCTTCAGGAAGCAGGTGAAAAGTACATGTTGGAAGAGAGAGCCTGAGGAGAGAGACAGGTCTTATGCAACTCTGATCATTTCCTCCAGTGTAGCAGCTTGCACATGGCTTCAATGCTTTCCAAGGCAGCTGCTTATATTCACAAAGACAAGGAAAGGATATATAGAAATTAGTCTTGGGTCACATCCCGGAGTTTAAAAAAAGATTCCAATTTTAAGCAATCTTGGAATAGGTTGAAGTTACAGGGAGTCCAATTTTGGCCCAAAGTGAATAAGAACTTTTTAACAATGAGAAATAATGGATTGCTGCTCCAGCCAAATTGCATAACCAATCTCCCCTGACCTCCTTGCAGCCCCCATCTGCCACCAGCTTCTCCTGAGTTCTCCTATCTTTATGTCTTTGCATACATTGTCCTCTAAGACTAGAACAGGTTCTGTTCACATCTCTACCTGTTGAAATTATCTTCCTTCAAGGCCCAATACAGGTTCTACCTCCTCCATGAAGTCTCCCCTGAGCCCTATAACTAGATATGGCTGTTCCCCTCCCAGTCTCTAATTCCACCATTATGTTCTTCACAGCCACCAATGAAAAGAGATATTTCTGTGAAGCATCCTTGCCACTATAGATGGTTCACTATCAGCTATGGGAGATAGGTCCAAGAGACCTGGGAATCATAGTGCCCTGCTCCATCACCAACCCTGCTACAACTTTGCCCCCAACAGCCATCATCAAAAGTCACCATCATTGTGGAGAAACAGTCTGAAAATTGCTTCTGCAAATAAGGCATCTTCTGCCTCCTCAGTCACCACAGTCACCAAAGACTCAGAAAAGAAAGTTCCCACCACCAAAGACCTCAGTATTTAAATCTTCAATGAGCAGAAATGGATATGATTTTATCCATTTAAATTACATTTTAAAATCTACATATCCATCTTTGCTGAAGCACCCTAAGGACCACTGAGTCTTTCCATATGACATATGCTGCAATCTTTTACATGTAATATAGAATGTAAGAAATAGAATGTAAGCTTGATTTTCCATTAATGCTCATTTTCTAATATTTTCCAGTGCTCACTGAAGAGCTTTGCACAGAGTAAGTGCTTAATAAATGCTGTTTCCGTCATTTATTCATTCACTGTTAGAACAACCATATACACTTACCATACTCTAACTTGCATTCTAGCTATTTCTGATCATATCTCCCTACTAAATTGATCCTTGAGGACATGGAGCAGTTTCTTTAGTGACTCGACTCCTGAATTCCGTAGAAACCTTTCCTGATCCCTCTAGCTGTTAGTTTCTCTCCCTCTCTCCTTCTCTTTCTCTTCCCTTTTTTCTCTCTCTCCTTTTCTCTGTCTCTGTCTCTCTGTCTGTCTCTGTCTCTCTCTGTCTCTGTCTCTCTCTCTCTCTCTCCCCTCCCCTCCTCTTCTCTCTCCCTCCTCTCAGATTACCATGAATAACATTTGTCTGTGTATATCATTTACCTCCTTACTAGAATCTAAGTTTTTTGAGACGAGGAATTTTTTTTTAATTTTGTCTTTGTGTTCCTAGTTCCTAAAAGAGTTCCAGGGACATAGTATCTGATTAGATGATCCTGAAGTGTATTTTATCTTTATAACCCCTTTGTCAAGAACTGTAGTAGGTACTTAATAATATGTTGAATTGAATTGGACAATTGAGAAGATTTCCTTGTGAGACTGTAAGCTTCCTGTCACTGAATTATTCTCTTTCAGGGATATTGTGGAAGGGAATTCTACATTAGGAAAGAGTTGGGAATGGAACATGCCTTCTAACTCTGCTCTTCTATTATTTGATGATAAGGTACAACAGCAATTTTTCTGACACTGCCTAGGAGAAACCTCAAGCATACAATGGCTCTTGTTCATAATTTGTCTGCCATTTCTGTTACATCTGTGCCCCAGCCCACTTTGCCCTTCATTCAAGTGTTGAAATAGGAGAAGACATGTCTAGACTGCTATTAAAAGACTAAGCCAAAGATCCTGTCATTAAATGGGCTAAACTACATGGAACAATACATGCCTTATTAGAGGTTAATCAGTGAAATGAGATGTGTCTTCAGATTTCAATGTGAAGGAGTTCCATGGGAGCAGAGGGAACTCATTCGGTCTAAAGAACGTGAAGTCTTATGGAGATGTTGAAAGCCTCAGTTTCACTTAACAGGAATATATATCTCCCCTTAAGGGGTCCTCATTACAAAAAGGTTCAACCACCAACAAATGCAAATGAACCCCAAGCATGGAAGCAATTTCCAGTGTAGACTCCTCTGTCTTGTTCTTTTCAGAGATTAACCAGGAACCTGGAGAAACCCTAGGATCTTCCTCAGCAATTAAAAAGAGAATGTTGCCAAATTCCCAAGATTTTAGTCTTTCATTTAATCTCACCCTTTGCTTGGGGTAGAAGAGATAAGAAATAATAACAGACAAGGCAAAGATGGTCAGCATTTCCTTTGTTTTGATTTTTTGCTAAGGAGAATGACCTCTACACTGGAAATAAAAATGACCAAAAAGAAAGTGATACCCAAGATAAATAAGGAAATAGTTAGACAACACCTAGCTGACCTTGATAAATTTAATTTACCTGAGAAAAATAATTCACGTCTTTGGGTTATGAGAGAACTGACTGTTTTGATTTCTGAGCTACTATCAATGAAAAGGATCATGGAAAACAGAACAGGAATCACAGACTTGGAAAGGGGATACAATATTCTAGTATTCAAAAAAGAAAAGAGAACAGTATTTGAAAACTATAGATCAGTGAGCTTGACTTCATTACTGGGAAAATTCTAGAATGTATCATTAAACAAGCAGCCAAATATGTAGGCAAAGGGAAGTAGTGATTACATGGCTTCATCAAGAAAAGATTATGCCAAACCAACCTCATTTCCTTTTTTGACAGGATTACTAAACAAGTAGATAAGGAGAATGCCATGGATATGGTTTATTTCAAGTTTAGTGAAGCTTTTGGTTATTATCTCAAACTATTTCTGTGAAGACAGAAAGGGAAGAGTTAGATGATGATGTAATCAGACAGATTCAGAAAGGGTTAGGTGCCCAGGCTCAAAGTGTGGTTGTTGACTCCATGTTAGCATGAGAGAAGACAGAATATACCAGGGATCTGTGATTGGCCCTATTCTGGTTAATGTTTTTATCAATGACTTAGATAAAGACATCATCAGATGGTACCCTCATCAAATTTTCAGATGGCACAAAGTTGGTAGCTAACAGTGAACGACAGAGTCAGGATCCAAAGGGGTTTTGACAGACTAGAAAAATTAGCAGAATTTAAAAGCCAAAATTCAGTAGGATTAAATGTAAAGTCTTGTACTTGGGTACAAAACATCAATCTAGCAAATATCAAATGAGAAGAGGGGACACAGTTCAACTACAACTGTTGTAAAAAACAAAAGGCATGGTTATTTTAATGAAGTGAAAATCCAATATGAGTCAGCAGTATGATGTAGTAGCCAAAAAATCTAATGCAGGTTGCATTAAGAAGGGCATCACTGCTAGGGATGGGGAGGTGATAATCCCACTGCACATAGCTCTCATCAGGGTTCATCTGGAATAGTTTCTCTGGGCACCATGATGTAAGAAGGACAGTCATAATAAGCTTGAGAGTGTTAAAAGGAGCCCAACTAAGACAGTTAGGGATCTTGGGTCATATGAGGGTGAAACTATGGAAGAGAAGACCCAAGGAGAACAGGATGGTTTCCTTCAAGTATTTGAAGGACTGTCATATGAGGGAGGACTTTGGGGCATATCCGGTAGCAGTGGATGGAAATTAAAAAGAGCCGTCCTGATGTGTGGAAAATCTCCCTGCTGATTCCAAAGGAGAGAGTTGCCCTTCCTCTGAAGTCTTCAAAAAGAGACTGCTCATATACGTAGGATCAATACACTTTGAAACCTACAAGTATCTTTCCATTTCACGGATGAGCATCTAATAAGGCATGAAATCATGCCAGGAAGTACAAGCGAAGTAAAAGACACACCAGGAAGGGACTCAGGAGATCTGGACTATATCCCTGGCTCTGACCTTCTGACCCTGTAACCTCTGTGGGCCTCAGATTGCATATCTGTAAAATGGGAATACTATTAAGACAAAGTGTTGACTGTGAAACCACCAAGAACATGTGAAAAGCATTGAGCAAACTTTGAAATACCATGTAAATGTCAATTGTTGTTATGAGAACGTCTGATTTGTTAATGTTAACATGGCTAAAGAAGCAGGAGGTGGGGTCTGGGACTCAAACCCAGTCACCCTGAATCCAAGGCTGGAATTGTTCTTACTATAATGTACTACTTCTGATATAGACTAGGATCCAGTAACTCCTAATTATTTTGAGGGGATAAAAAGAGTGTCTCTCAGAAGTTAGGCTTTAACAAGCTTCATAGGTGCTACAGAATTTAATGTTTAATGTGTAAACTTAAATAATTTTATCTAGATACAGAGCATCAGTCAGATAGAAGCCACATATTTCTGTGTAGGGGTACTGATTCAGAAATGAATTGACAGTCAAATTATAAATTGGAAAAAGACAAATATAGCTTTTATGCAAACCAGCAGCAAAAGAAAATATGTAAAGCAATTCAAGAGAATGTTCAAACAGCTAATTGAGAGTGTTAAGAATGGAACTGAACACCTTCTATATGATTGAGTTGGAAGTAGTCAAGGTTTTCTCTCAATGTCAAGAAGATTAAAGATTAACCCCTAAGTAGAAACTGAGAAAAGAGCCCAAAGTTGTCTTAAGACTTTGAAATTCCAGGAGCAGGAGTCATGTTTGTGCTTAGAAGGTACTTCTGGTGACTGATAAAAAGGTTTAGGGAAACTCAGGTGTTCTGATGAAGTCAGAAAGAATACCAGAATCAGATTAAAGAATGTTTAAGAATGGTTGTCAGTTATTTAAAAAAAAAGAAAAAAGTTACTTAATTGTACCAAGAGAGTTAAATTTCAAAAAGTCTCAGAGTTAAAAGTGACCATCTAGCCTTGACTTAATGACTTCCAGGGAGTGGGGATCCATCACCTCCATTTATCTTTTTGCATCCCTATTAGTGTAAAGGATAGGGGACTCTGCTTTACCTTAGCTGAGGTTGGTCGAGATAGCCAGGTACTCAGAGTGCAGCATCTGCACAAGCCACCAGGTGGTGATCCAAGCTTAAGCAGCATCACCTCACTGCTACAGAACAGAAATGGGCTGGACCTGGAAACTCCAGATCCCTTTTTAAATCCTTTCACACATGTATCAACAGGACCTGCCTTTTCCCTTTCAGTTCCTTAGCCTAGGTTTCTCACTTGTCTAAGAATATGATTTAATCCCATATAAATCCGTAATTTGCTTGGATCACATTCCAATTTCCACACAATTTCAATCTCTTTCCCAACTTCAAATGTCCTGAAAAGATTAGTGGCTTATATATAGATTAGTTGGGAGTATGCTAGAGCAAGCATGTCAAATTATATTTAATTGTTAAAAATTAAGATTGGTAATTTTCAGTGTGAGCATTTACATCTCAGAAAATGACAAATGCTACAAATCAAGGTTTGATTTATTGTTTTGTTGATTGTCTAGACAAGAAAAAAATGGAGTTAACAATGCAGATTAAATTTGTAAGTGTTGTCATATGTACTTTTTTGGGGTGGGGTGGAGAGCTATTAACCAATATTTACTATTATGCCCCCATGAAATCAAAACTGAAAAATATAGCTTTAAAAAGTTTCAGCTATTTTTGTAAGTCATGACCATGGATAAAACTTTCCAATTCCAACCATTCTCAATCTGTACTCTGCTTTGTAATATTATCACTAAGGTTAGAATATTTCCAAAGGCCTTTCTACCGACTGTGCTTGTTCCTAGAGTCACAGGTCTGTGGGTTTAAGGAAGAGAAAGGAGTCATAGGACGGTCTTTGCCATTATCCTGTTCAGTACATCTCACTGGGTGGCCAGAAATGAGCATCTACTTTAACCTGTAAGGAATTACAAATGGGGAGATATATAAAGATGTCATAAAAAATATGATTGAAAAAGAAGATGGATGGGTCATACGGTAAGAATAAGGGATAATTGGTAGTTAATGATATACTCCATTGATGACTTCATGATAGCAAAGCTCAAGGAAGGTTCCCATAATGGTAGGTTATTGTGAACAATAGAAGAAATTAGGCAAAAGTTACACAGAATAGGAAGGAATAGATAGTATTCAATCCATACCATAGGAGGGAATATATATATATATATATACATACACACACATACACATATATATGTATATAATACGTACACATCAGTGAGGTCATAAATCCATTGAAACAAGATCACATTATCTCTCTTGGCAGCCATATCAAAGTATAGTATTGACTATAGTATACTATTGACTATAGTATACTATTGACTATAGTATACTACTGACTATAGTATACTACTGACTATAGTATACTTCTTGTGAACTTCCCTAAATGTGAACCTGGGTGACTGGCAGCCTCAGAGGGGAATCCCAGGCTTGGGGACTGATTTAAGGGTAAGCTTAAGGACAAGAGTTCCCAAGTTCAGGGATTCAACTTTCTATAGAGAAGGAGATTCTTGATGCAATATGTTCCTTGGTGGAAGAAGAGGATCATCCATCTGGTTCTTTTAACAGCATCCTACTTGTAGAGCAGAGCTAGTGAATCTCTTGGACACTGCAGGTCCAGTGGCAAGGGAGATGCTTGTTTTCACTCTTCCCCTCTATCCAATAAATAGATTGCCAAGTCTCTTTGGTTCTATCTTCATGACTTTTCTTGCATCTGTCTCTTTTTCTATGTACAAAAGATGTTTCAAAGGCAGAGTTGACAGGACTTGATAATTTGTTCAACAATAGAATTTTGGATTACATCCATATCAACAAGTTGAAAGATGGTGAGGAGTCAGTGCAAAAGGGAGAAGAAAAAGCTAGAAAGGCTCTGGAGAATCATGAATCTCTCACGCATAAATTAATGCATTGCACTCATCCAATTACCAATTTTGCTTTTGCCATTCTTTTCTAGGTTTGGCGTTACAAAGGCTAATACTTCAGATATCTGTTTCTTTTTGCTTCTCTCCTCTTCAGAAGTTTACATACAATTCAGCAGCTGTGTCTTACTGACACTTGGGCTATGATTTTGTATATGTCACTAGGTCTCCAGTAGCTTTGGTTAATTGAGTGAAGGACCATAGAATATTTTTCCATTCAGTGATGATTTTTTCTGTTAAAATATAACTCTTTAAATAGTAAAAGCATGATTTTTTCATCACTATATTTATTTTAAAAAAACATACTTACAGCAAAATTTAGAGAAAGACCAGAAAAAGAATGGATAATACTGAGTTGATTCAAGGTAAGTTGAAGGACAATCGATGAGCATCTAGCTGGTCTTGATGAGTTTAAGACACTAGATTCAGATTTGTCAAACTGGCCTTCTAGCTCTCCTTGTATAAGACATCCCATTTGCCATTTCTACCCCTGTGAGCAAGATGTCTCTCCATGTCTGCAAAGTATTCCCTCCTCACCACTACCTATTGAATTGTTTTATTGTTGTTGATCAGTTGTTTTTCAGCAGTGTCCAAATCTTTTTGATTCTATTTGAGGTTTTCTTGACCAAGACACTGGATTGGTTTACTGTGTTCTTCTCTAGTTCATTTTACAGATGAGAAAACTGAGGCAGAGTTAAATGACCTGCCCAGGATCACATAACTCATAAATGTCTGAGGTCAGATTTGTACTCAGAAAGGTGAGTCTTCCTCACTTCAGGTCTAGCAATCTATCTACTGTACCACCTAGGTGCCTTTAAATCCCTTGCTTCCTTCAAAACTCAGCTCAAGTACCACCTCCTACAGGAAGCATTCTAAAGCACTTGCCCCTCCCTACTCACCACCATCCAATCGCAAGTTCCCTCCCTGTACAAATTATTCTGCTTTATTTGCATATATTTTTTTTTGCCTTTAGTTTTCTGTGTATTTATTGTCCTACCCTCCCCAATAGAATACAGACTCCTTGACAGCATGGACTAGTGTTCAGGGAGGTATACCTGGCACCTAGGATATTGGCACATTTTAAGTGCATAATAATTGCTTGTTGAATGAATAAATGAATCAATTTCATTCCAGAGAACTCAGAGAATCAGTACATGGAATTGATGAGCACATGGAACTGTAGAGCAAAGACAGTGAATCTCTTGGACACTGGAGGTCCAATGGAAAGGGGAATGTTTATTCTAACCTTTCCCCACCATCCAATCACTTGCTAAGTCTTTTTGACTCTACCTCCATGGCTTTTGTTGCATCTGTCTCTTTTTCATATACAAGAAATATTTCAAAAGCAGAGTCAAGAATGAGCAACTTATAAGTGATATCTGAAAAGTCATAGAGAATGGGACAGACACCGAAGGACTGGAGAATTGGCCATTTAAAAAAAGGATCAGAATGAAGACCTCAAAGTTAAGGTCAATTTTTTCTTTAGTTCCTGCCAAAATCAAGAATGTACTATTAAGAGGTGATTTTAAAGAGTCAGTGAGGCTTCATCAGGAAGTGAAATTCTAATTTCCTTTTTTTTGTTTCTTGATGGAGTTTTTAGGGTTGTATGTCTAATCATATGACATTACAGTATCTAAAGAAATAAAAGAGAGGATCACCTGAAGGGCAATAGAGTCACAGTGATCATATAAGTGATCTGAAATATATTACAAACAAGGAATTATGAAAGAAATAGGTTGAAAAGGTCAACCAAAAAAATGTGATAGAAAAGTATAGGGAAAGCAAAAGACAACTGATCGACAGCCACATGCCCCATTGATATGAATATCGATAAAAGGAAATATTGATAAAAGATATGATGTTGATTACAGTGAAGGATAACTGCTAGCAAACTGAGTGATATTTGTGTGGTGAACTTATGGGGAGTCATGAATTGGAGTCACAATGGATGGGTAAACATGGAGAGATTGCTATCTGTATCAATGGAGGGAATACCCACACCAATGATATCACATCTCCATTTGAGTATTAGAAATAAATATACATTGCTTATGTGACCCAGGTCTCAAAGTTCCTTTATATGGCATTCTCCTCCTTGGTGGAAATTGATTATTCAGTGCTCCATACCTATAGGAGAGATGGAGTTGGGGTGAGTTTGAGAGAGAACAATTCTGGTTTTTTGGCTTCCAACTTCAAGAGAAAAGATCTAAAGTTCAAGATTCTCTTCAGGTACCTGATGAGAGAGATCCAGCGTCTCATCATCCAGGTTCACAATTTAGATGTCATCCTCAACTCCTTATGCTCTCTGGTCCTTCCCCATTTTGACTCAGTTGTCAGATACTCTCATTTCTACCTTTGTAATATCTCTTATACCCAGCACCCCTCATCTCTTTTCTCACAGTTACCAACCTGGCATATGCGCTTATCACCTCATATCAGGACCATTGCATTAACTTTCTGGTTGGCCTCGCTCCCTCAAGTATCTCTACACTACACCTCATCTTTTTTTTAATTTATTTTCAGTGTTCTACAATCACTAACATATAACTTAGATTTGTTTTTCCTCCCTTCCCCTACTTCCCCCCTCCCTCCATCTTCACTCCCTGAGATGGCATACAATTTTATATAGGTTCTACACATACATTCCTATTAAATACATTTTCACCATAGACATGTTGCATAGAAGAATTAAAATAAATGGGAGAAATCATATAACAAACCAAAACATAATACAAAAGAAAATGATCTGCTACATTCTGTGATTGAATTTCACAGTTCTTTCTCTGAATATGGAAGGCATTTTGCCTTAAAAGACCATTGGGAATTTTTTAAAGTCCTTGCATTGCAATGAAGATCTAAGTCTCCCAGAAAAAATCCTCCCACTCTGTGTCATTGGCCTCACTACTTTTCCTCATACAAGATACATTATCTCCCAGCTCCCTTAGTTTTCATTGACTGATCCCTATGCCAGGAATACCCTCCCGTCTATCTTCCACCCCTTTGCTTCCCCGGTTTCCTTCAAGTTTCAGCTCAAATCCCACCTTTTTTCAGAAGCCTTTTTTGATCCCCCTTAATGCTAATTCTCTGAGATGTTTGCATATTATACCACCATTAAAATGTGAGACCCTTGAGGGCAGGGGTGATTTTTTTGACTTTTTTTTTTACCCCAACCCTTAGCACAGTGCCTGCAACACAGTAAATTTTATTTATTTACTTTTATTTATTAATTTTATTTATCTTCAATGTTCACTACCATATAACTTAGATTTTTCCCCCTCTCTCCTCCCTCCCTTCCCTTTTCCTCCCCAAAACAGCACACAATTTTATATAGGTTCGACATATACATTCCTATTAAATATATTTTCACTATGGTCATGCTGTATAGAAGAATTAAAATGAATGGCATTTAACAAACCAAAATGTACTACAAAAGAAAATGATCTGCTACATTCTGCAATTGAATTCCATAATTCTTTCTCTGGATGTGGAAGGCATTTTGCCTTAAAAGACCATTGGGAATCTTTTTAAGTCCTTGAATTGCAATGAAGTTACAAGTCTACCAGAAAAAACTCTCACACACTGTGGTCATTGCTGTGCACAAAGTTCTCCTGGTTCTGCTCCTTTTGCTCAGCATCAGATCATATAAGTCTTTCCAGGCCTCCCTGAAGTCTTCCTGTTCATCATTTCTTATAGCACAATAGTATTTCATTACATTCATACACCATAATTTATTCAGCCATTCCTCAATTGATGGGCATCCCCTTGATTTCCAGTTTTTGGCCACCACAAAGAGA
>CM053769.1:198445961-198496729 GCA_028658325.1 Potorous gilbertii
CAGCTCACAGCTCCACCAACAATGAATTCATGTTCCAACTCTCCCACATCCTCTCCAACATTTATCATCTTCCTGTTCTGTCATGTTTGCCAATCTGATAGGTATGATGTGGTACCTCAAAGTTGTTTGGATTTGCATCTCTCTAATCAAAAGTGATTTAGAGCATTTTTTCATATGATTATAGATATTTTTAATTTCTTCCTCTGAAAACTTCCTGTTCATATCCTTTGACTATTTATCAGTTGGGGAGTAAATTCTTAATAAATACTTGATGACCTGATTGAGCCCTCTTTCTTCCACATACTCTGTCATTAGTGAGTTCATCTACTCCTGTGCCTCCAATGATTACTTCTATGGAGATGGCCCTAAAATATAAATATCAACTCCAAATATTCCTTAATGTTTGAATCTCATATTCCTAACTATTTGATGGCCATAAGGATCCTGAATGGCCCACCTGTACCTCAAACTCAATATGTTTAAAAGTGAATTCATCTTCCTACTTAAGCCTATCTTTCCTTCCCACTTCTTACCAGCTACACTGCTTTTGGACTTCTCTAGACCTTGCCATCTCTCTCTCTCTCTCTCTCTCTCTCTCTCTCTCTCTCTCTCTCTCTCTCTCTCTCCCTCTCTCTCTCTCTCTCTCACGTGCACACACACACACACACACACACACACACAACTTTTCACCTTTCTTTTCTATGTTGTCTTCTCCTATTAGATTGTAAATTCCTTGAGGGCAAGAAGTATCTTTGTTTATACTTGTATTATGCGTTTGTTATGTTAGCCTCCAAGATGCAACACAGATCCTTACAGAAATCTGGTCAATAAGCATTTATTAAGGACCTGCTGCTGGGAACTCCATGAAAGGCAAAAAGTTAGTATCTGCTCTTAAGAAACTGATGTCTAATGGGGAGCATTTAACAAATCTTTGTCAAATTAAATAGGAAGACACCAAGATATTCTCAAGACACCAACATGCCAATTCTTATGCAAACAATCCTATGACAGAAAAACCTTTCCAAGGCCTCTCCATCTACCTCCTTCCCAGCTCATCCTTAGATTGGGGGAAGGAGAGAATATGTAACAATTCTGACCTTAAATATGAAGACATTATTTACCTATTAAAATATTCTTCCTTTTTCCAACTATATTTCTATGTGAAGTCAGATTACCTAAATATACTTCAACCAAAATAACATATCACAAAAGATTGCATGCAAAAGTAAATATGAGAATTCAGCTAATTTCTTTTAATCGGACATTTAAAGACATTTACAAAAATATGTAAAACAATACTGCTCTTCTCACTAAATTTTTGTTTTAAAAAGTTGTTTTTATATAAATGTTATTTATGTTAAGGAGAAATAGTTCATTATTATTATATTTAAACAATTTAGTAAATATTTTTAAATTTTTTCAGTCTTATTTTCTAATAGCATAAATATCTATAGATTTATAATTCACATAAATAAAAGCTCTTTAAGGGGCCTTAATAATTTCTAAGAATAGAAAGGAATCCTGGGACCAAAAAGCTTCAGAACCATTGTCCTATACTAACTTACCAATATAATGGCAGGCATTGTATCAGTAGAGTGCCTCAACTGAGTTATTAAACATACACTTGATTTCGCTATTTGACTCCCAAGATTATATTACTTGGTAAATCTTCAAATGATAAAGAAATGTGGGTTGTTGTTATATCATGTAGTTGAGGGTGGTTACACTACAGAAGTCAGTTATCAGTACAGTTGTAAATTGTCAAAAACAACGTATTGACTCAATGGAGAAAAAAATGTTATAAACTGGTTTCTGGCTTACTGTCACAATCTCTCCTTTCAGACTCCTCCTTTTATTTCCATTGCCACCATGCTAGTCTAAGCCCTCCTTATCTTATCTTCCTCACTGGTCTCTGAATCCAGTCTCTCTTACCTCCACTTCAATCTTCATATGTCTAAAAGGATCGTGTCCTTATCCATAGACTTAGTCATGTTACTTCTTTGCTTAAAATCCTTTCATAATTTGCTGACCTGGTGTTGGAAGCCCTTCATAATCTGACATCTCTTGTTTTTCCAATCTTTATCTAACTCTACTCCCTTTAAAATATACAATGTCAGCCAAATTGGGCTGTTCTCTATCCTCCAAACATATCCCATACTTCTCACCCTTCCCTGTCTATGTTCAGGTCATTGCCTCACCCCAGAGTGGCCTTAGCCATTATGAACATTTATTGGAAACATATCTATCTGTTGCTGAGCTTCCTCATTTAGAAATGGTTGTTTTCTCTTATAGCTTCAATGACTTATAGTCTTCTTCAGAGTGTGGTTGTTGGTGCCAATATGTTGTCTCCAAGCTGAGCAGCCTCTCTGATCCATTTTCTCATTGGCAGACATTAGATGACTCCAAAGAAACTCAAAGGGTTCCCTCTGCTCCTCTTGCATAAGACAGGAGCAAGCCTGAGGAATAGCACAAACTTAAAAGCACCAAATAAATGTTGGCTACTGTGATTGTTGTAAATGCTCTCCGTACCTACCTAACACATACTAGGTGTTCAACAAATGGCTGCTAAATTGCATTAGTTTATTTTTTAAAATGTGCCAAAACACAGTCAAAGACTGAGAACTTACAGGGATTAGTCTTGATCCTAGAAAAGAAGTGACTAAATGCACACCTACATTTTCCTTTCTATGAAGGAGTGGGAGTGTGGAGAGAGATAGATATGAGAGGAGAATATTGCCTACACTGTCTGATGTAGATACAGTGCTGGTTGGTTTTGTTAAATGTTTTTCTTTGCTATACAGGAAGTGGGATGGCATGTCTTAAAATGACTGTGATTAAAGAAGGCATCAATAATACTTTGGAAAATATTAAGGAAATGGTGTGGGAGGAGACATGAACAAAAACAAGGAGGTAAGGAAGATCATAGTATTGTATGGGACTTATCTGGACAAATCTGTAATGGAATTGCTATGAGACTATTATGCATACCAGTCAAGTAAATGTAGTGTTTTTGATTATTGTTAACTGTTTCAGAGGAGAGAGCATCACGGGAAAGGCAAGACTCATGATAAATTAAAATGAATACATTGAACTATATTATCTCAATCCATATCAAATGCTATCATCCTGATTTTTCATTTAATTTTATTTTATTTTCAGATCTACATTCTCTACCCCTTGGTTCCCACCACCATCACCATCACTACTGATAATACAAGAAAAACAAAATTCCAGTGACAAAGCCAAACAAATTTATGCTTTAACTATATCTCAGTCTGCACTCCAACTCCTTCACCTATCAAACAGTGGTAGCATTTTTTGTCTTGAGCCCTCTGCAATTGTGGTTGGTCAAAGTTCCTAAGTCTTTCAAAGTTAATTATCTTTATAATAGTGTTGTTATTGTATAAATTTTTCTCCTTGTTCTATCCACTTCATATGTCTTCCCAGTTTTTGCTGGAACTACACCCTCCATTTCTTGTAGCATAATAGTATCTCATCACATTTATCTTCATATTAACATCACTTATTCGGTCATTCCTCAATTGATGGCCATCCCTCAGTTTCCAACTCTTTGACACTTCAAACAGAAATATACTAAATAGTCTTGTATGTAAAGGTTATTTGATCTCTTCAGGGTAAATCTAGTAATGATATCAATGAGTGAAAGAATATGCACAAGTTAAAAGCTTTTAGGTCATAGTTCCAAATTGTTTTCTAGAGTGGTTAGACTATTTTCACAGTTTAAACAATGGTTGATTACTGTGTCTGTTTTCCCACAGTCCCTCCAGCATTTGTCATTTTCGTTTTTGTCAACTTTGCCACCCTGAAGGGTTTAAGGTAGAATCTTAGAATTGTTTTAATTTGTATTTCTCTAATTGTTAGTGATTTAGAGCATTTTTTCATTCAATTATTGATAGCTTGAATTCCTTCCTCTGAAACTGACCAATTAAAATCCTTCTGCATCAGTTTATACATCTTCCTCAGAATCCTCCACTATTTCTTGTAAAAAGGAAAATCTAATTGAATACTGTAATTTGCAAAAAGTCAAATGTTTGCACAAATAAAATAAAATTTTGCATAAACAAAACAAATGCATCTAAAATGAGAATCAAAGAGATAAACAGGAAAAATCTTTGCAGCAAATTTCTCTTATAAAGGTCTTTTTTCTAGGAAATATAGGGAACTGATTCAAATTTATAAGAACAAGAGTCATTCCACAATTGATTTATGTTGAGTAAGGGAAATGTTGAGGAAGATACATGAAGTGATGCAGAAGGAAAAAATCAAAATCAAGAGAAGAATAAGTAGAAATAACACTGGTGCGGGAATCAGAAGATCAAAGTACAAATCCTATATATGATGCTTGCTACCTAGATAACTTGGGGAAAATCATAAACAGCTTTGTACCTAATTTTCCTCATCTATAGAATAGTGGGCATCTGAGATCCCTTTCAGCTCTAGAGTTGTGATCCTCTGATGTTATGTGAAGCCTGTATCACCTTGATAGGTAGGCAATACACTAGAGCACTTGATCCTAAGAGGACAGCATTTAAAGACAACAGAAGTCAAGGTAGAAAAAAACATTCAATGCTTGTTCTAAATGACTGTCAAAACACCCTAATTTCCTTTATGTTATAATATGGTGAACTGTAAGAGTAGAACATTATTTATCAGTCCCAGTTGCTGTGATTGTTATTTCTACACAACTATTTAAATATTGAGAGTCTGGAGCAGGAGAGTGTAGTCTTAAGGTTGTTCAGCGCTTATTCATCATCAGGTACCATCAAAAAGGTCAGCGAGATGATATAGTAGAGAGAGTGCCAGGCCTAGAGTCAGGAAAACTTATCTTTATGAGTTCAAATTTGGCCTCAGACTAGGAAGACTCTACCTAAAGAGAGTACTGCTATTCTTGGTTTAGTGGTAGTCATTTGGCATAGTCAATAGAGTGCTGGTCCTGAAGTCAAGACGTTCTGAGTTCAAATTTGACCTCAGATGCTTACTAGCTGTGTGACCTGGGTAAGTCATTTAACCCTATTTGCCTTATTTCCTCATTTGCAAGATGAGATGGAGAAGGAAATGGTAAACCACTCCAGTAGTTTTTCCAAGAAAACCTCAAATAGGGTCACAAAGAATCAGACGTGACTGAAAAGCAACTGAACAACAACCATTAAAAGTATTTACTGGTAAGATAATTCTTGGATTAAGTTGTAGGAAGAATTTTTTAAGTCCATGATTACAGAAAAATAAATAAAGTCCATTGAATTGCATATGTCCATTGAGAGGCAGTACTGTATAACATAAGCATATAGGAATTAAGATAAAATGGGTGTTGTTCAGAAATGTCTGACTCTTCATGACCCCATTTAGGGTTTTCTTGTCAAAAATACTGGAGTGGTTTGCCATTTCCTTGTCCAGCTCATTTTACAGATGAGGAAACTGAGGCAAACAATAAATAACTTGCCCAGAGTCACACAGCCAGTAAGTGTCTGAGGCTGGATTTAAACTCAGATCTTTTTGCCTCCAACACTCTATCCACTGCACTGACTCATCACCCTAAGAACAATACCTGGTCTCAATTCCTAACTATATTATTTACCGTTACTTTAAACATTCATATCCTTGGGGCTCAGTTTCCTGATTTGTAGAAATGAGGAGGTTAGACTGTATTTCCAAGGCCTTCTCAACTCCTGGGTTCTATGATTCTATAGGCAGCACTTCTTTAACTGTGGGTCCCAACCCCATGTGGGGTTGCAAGAAATTTGGCAATATTAAAAGGTTTCTGAACATGCAACAACCAAAAATTAATTAAAAATTGAACACATAATGAATCCGAGGTGCTTCTGGCAGCTTTTGCCCATGTTGCATCACACAACTTCTCTATAGCCTTGGTTCTGAACACAAAGCATGTGCACTTTGCACTACACAAAACATTAGTGGAAAATATTTAAGAAGACTTGGTCTAGTGTAACCCCTAAGTATTTCTATAGAGCCCAACTATCAATGTCCTCATCACTACCTTCCCAAACAAAAATGGGCCAGGTCAAAAACCAATAAACAAGTACCACCATAGTTGTTTTGGGGACTGTGCTAGCAGGACTTTCACTCCTCCAATCTCTCCTCTCTCCTCCCTTTCCCCTTTCTGTTGGCCTTATCATTCCCCTTCTTATTCTTCTTCCTCCTCTTTCTTCTCCTTCTTCTCCTTCCTATTCTTCTTCTTCTTCTTCTCCTCCTCCTCCTCCTCTCTTTCCTCCATCCTCCCCGCAATGAACACTCTCTTTTCCAGGGAGTCAAACCAAGGTGATTACAGTCAATAAAAATGAAAGATAGGCTCATGTTTCCAGGGGAAGAGAGAAAAGGAAATTCCAAGTTCTAACTCACTTCTACCCTTGGGAGTTTAGCCATGAAATATATGATAAATGCCTCATAAAACATGTCTCCAAATAATCTTCACTATCAAATCAGGAATCAGGCTCTATACTATATATTCTGTGAAATATGAAAATTTCCTCAGAACTACACAACTTTAAGAAACTCAAATGGGACTTATAATCATACCTAGCAAAACAATGAAAAATAAATCTTTTACCTAAGTAAATCAAGTTTTGAAAAACACCATTAAACAATGAAGATCTTTCTAAAGGTCATAGGAAACTCTAGCGGGAAATCTTCAGCCTCACAGATGGAGGGAAGGCAAGAAGTTAAGAAAGACAGCAACCTCAGCTACTTGCATCCCTAACCTACAAGAAACAAATCTTCTATAACTTGTGATTCTTTGTGGATGCTACTCTCTGGTTACTTCTGTCCTACCTGCCTTCCCCCAACATCTATACTAATCAAAATACCTCTCTCTTTCCTGCTCCTTTTCTCCTTGTAAAGCTGCAAATTTTAGACTCTTGTCTCAAAGCCCTTTAGGTCCTCAAGTGTGGTCCTTTGCCTGAATCTAAACTTCAACTGTGAAGACCCCTGGTCTCGATGGACTATTCCCTCCCCACTACCATCTAATTAGTTTTTGGAATCTTGTGAGAGAGGCTAAGCTACTAGCTGTGGTAGGGAGACATTTAAATAGAGAATTTAGCATTATTGCTCATCCAATCAAAAAAATCCAAAACTTAAATATTAGAATAACAGTGGGAAAATAGGTGATCTTAAAATAAGAATAGAATTCTCCACAATTAGGGGAAAGAAGCTGAATAACCAGTATTTCTTTCTTCTAAATTTCCAAGTGCTCTAATTTTAATTTGGTTTGAGTCCATCTACATCCAGTGAAGAGGAGAAAAGAAGGAGGGGGAGAGCTGACCAAAGAAAGAGTTTTTCTCCTGAATAGCCTGTGGCTAGTGAGAATGTAAAATTCCCCAAAGGTCATAACACATACTAAACATTGCTGACATTTCCTGTCCTATCATGAATAGCTGGGGTGGAGAAGCACTTCCTTCCAAACAGTAAACTCTTCAACAAATTGGAAGCTTGGCACCCAGCAAGAAAAAGCAACAGGGACAGAGGCCAGTCTCCCAGCAAGCTTTGCTGCCTGCCCAAGCTCATAACACTGAGAGGTCTGGGGAATAGAAATGGTTTAGGGGCAAAGGGAAAGGGGTATGAAGAGAGGTTGAATTTGGGCAGAGTCCAAAGTGGTCTTTGGCTGCTGAAAACTTAGGAAAACATCACTATCCCTAAAAGCTACACATGGATTTTTCAGGCATTTCCCGAAATTCAATGAAAGAAAATAAAGCTTGGGCAGATTCTTCCTAAGAAAAATAACACATGTCCCATAATCAACCCAGATCCCCCTCAAGCACCACAGAAACCAGCTGTCCATCCCTGCAGAAAGAGCAGATTCCTTTTCTGTTTCCCAGTGAGGTGCCAAAATGTATGTCTAAACTTAAGAAGTTATTTAAATAGTAAGAATCACTTTTAAAATGTATATAGTTAAACCCCATCAATTCAAACTGGTGATACAGAGTTTTAAAAAGGGAGGGAGGAGCAGTGAAAAGCAGGCAACAAATTAGGGGAAAAGAAAGGAAGAAAATAATTTGGAATGCAAAATTTTTAAAAATTAATGTTAAAACTTGTATTTACCTATAATTGGGGGAAGACAAAATATTATTTTTTAAAAAAAGGAAAAGTAGTAAGCTTGTTTTCATTCTTTTTTTATATAGTGGAATAATGAAAAGAATCAAAGGACTTTGGTGTCAAGAACTTTCTTTGGAGGCTCACTAGTAGCTATGGCTGTAGCACCTATTGGAGCAAATGTCAGACTGAGTCCATATAGATTGCTTCCCTGAATGACAGCTGAGGGCCCTGAGCTAGAAATATTGCTATTCCCAAGGTTCTTGTGTTCAGGGTCCTACGCTGTCTCCATCAGAATCTGAGGGAAGATGATAGACCTGATAGTGGGAGTAGTTAGAACTGCCTGGCACATGCTTCTGCCTCCTTCTCTCTGTCTCTCTGTCTCTCTCTCTGTTTGTCTCTCTCAGCACCTTGCTGTTTCAACTAGGCTGGCATGCCTATCCCATGCGTGGTAGTTGGTAGGTAGTTGGTGGGTATGGTCGGCCCCTTTTCCACAGAAATTCCTTCCCCAGATGATGTCTGTTAGGTGGCTAAGTGGATACAGTGCTGAAAGAAGACCTGAGTTCAAATCCAGCCTCAGATACTTATTAGTTGCATGAACCTGGACAAGTCATTTAACCTCTGTTTGCCTCAGTTTTCCCATCTATAATAGCAGTAGCATCTACCTCACAAGGTTGTTATGAGGATCAAATGAGAAAATAATTATGAAGTGATTAGCTATATAGTAGCTGCAATGATGATGGTGATGGTGGCTTAGAAAGGCTGGTGGTCTGGGAGCTTCTGCCACTCTCAGAGTTCCCGTGTTTAACTTGTTAGTGGCTGTGGATCAGCAGTTGTCACTGATGGTGACAAAGAACGTGGGCTCCCTCTACCCTATCTTGTCTCCCTTCAATGATGGTCATGATGGCTGGGCTGGAAGCTGTGTTTCTGTTTTCACCTAAGCCTAAATCTTCAACTTCAAACCATTACTCCTAGCTCTGTACAGTGGAATCAAACAAACGTCTATCTGTTCTTCCATATGACAGTCCTTCATATACTTGAATATGAGTATTACACTACCTCTCCCCAATCAGGTTTCTCTTCTCTGGGCTAAATGGCAGAAGAGATAGAGCATTAGACATAGAGGCAGAAAGACCCGAATTCAAATCTGACCTCAGACATTTACTAAATGTGACCCTGGACAAGTCAGTTAACTTCTATCTGCCTCAGTTTCATCATCTGTGAAATGGAGATGATAGCACCTAACTCCCAGGGTTGTTCTAAGGATCAAAGGAGATGATGTTAATAAAATGCTTTGCAAACCTTAAAATGCTATATAAATGCTAGCAAATATTATATGGTTTGGACTCAAACCCCTTCACCATTTTAATTTCCTTCCATTGGATAATTTCCAACTTATCAGTGTCCATCCTCAGCTTCTGTGCTCACAGCTCAATGCAACAAATACTCTAGATGTGACCACTCCAGCTGTATAATACAGAGGAAATATCTCCTTATTCCTAGAAGCTTTGCTTTTTGAAATGCAGACCAAAACAATATTAGGTTTTTGAGTTCTGACAGTTGTCTTTGCTGTCCACTAAGAACTCCCAGTCCTTTTCAGACAAACTGGTTTGTAAATACACTTCTCCTTTCAAGTACTTGGAAGTTGATGTATATTTTGAAATAAACAAAGCATTTGACAAATTATCTCCTATAATTCTTGTGACAAGATGGAGAGATGTAGACTAGACACAGTTAGATTGACTCATTCTGGTTGAATGACTGATTGCATGACAGAAAATAATCATGAGTGCTTCACCTAAGGTCAGAAAGTGTCCAGTGAGAATGCTCTAGGGGTGTGGGCTTGTTTCTGGGCTGTTTAACATTTTTATCAATGAATTGTGTAAAGGCATAAGTCTATAATCATCAAATTAGCAGGTTAACAGAAAGCTGGGAGGTCTACAACACTGTTTAATGACATGATTCAAATCCCAAAAGATTTTAAGAGTCTAAAACATTAAACTAAATCTAGGAAGAATTTTTACTTGGTATAAATATCAAATCTTGAACTTGGGTTCAAAAGATCAGCTTTAAAACACTGGTACCAAAATTGTAAAGGGTAAATATACCACTAATTAAGAAGAAATTAAAACAATCATAAGGAATTGTTTTTTCTAATTGTATGTGAGTATATTTAATAATTTAAGTGAAAGGAAAGAATTATTTACAAAAGTATTAATTGCATAGATTAGCAGAAAGGGAAATAGAATATTTAAATAGACTTAATTTGGAAAAAGAAATTGAACAGGCCATAAATGAGCTTCCTAAGAAAAAAGCACCAGAACCATATAGATTTACAAGTGAATTCCATCAAACATTTAAAGAGTAACTAATTTCAATATGAAATAAATTATTTGGAATAATGGGCAAAGCTGGGATCCTACCAAACTCCTTTTCTGAAAGAAATGTGACACTGATACCATCCAGGAAGAGTAAAAACAGAGACAGTTGTGGTCCAATTTCGTTAATGGGTGCAAAAATCCTAAATAAAATACTTGCTAAAAGATTACAACAACGTATTACAAAGATTATGCATTATCACCAACAAAATCTTGCAAGAAGAGATAAGAAATATCCCAATTTAAAACAACTCTAGACAGTATAAAATAACAGGGAGTATACCAGCCAAAACAAACTCATGAACTATATATAAAAAAACTTTTTATACAAATAAAATCAGATTTAAATAATTGGAGGAAGGCAGAGCCAATAAGATAAAAATGACAATTTCACATAAACTAATTTATATAGTTCATGCCATCCCAATTAATTTATGACAAAAATCATTTTAGTGAATAAATAATAATGAAAAATTCATTCAGATGAGCAAAAATCAAGAATATCAAATAAATAATGGAAAATATGTAAAGGAAGGAGGTTTAGTAGTACTAGATCTTAAATTATATTATAAGGTAATAATTTGAAAACTCTCTTGTACTGGCTAAGTAGTAGAAAAGTAGACCAATGAAACAGGGTAGACACACAATTTACAGCAGCAAATAAATACAGCAACCTTGTGTTTGACAAATGTAAAGATTTAAGATTTGGGGGATAAGAATTCATTATTTGGCAAAAATTGCTGGAAAACTGGAAAGTAGTATGGCACAAATTGGACACAGACCAACATCTTAAATCATTTACCAAAACAAGGGCAAAATGGATACATGACCTAGATATAAAGAGAGATATTATAAGAAAATTTGAAGAATATGGAACATATTACTTAACAGACTTATGGATAGCTGAGTAAACAAGAGGTAGAGAGCAGAGTTATAAAGTGCATAATTTTGATTTCATCAAATTTAAAAGGTTTTGTACAAATAAAACAAATGCAGCCAAGAACAGAAGAAAAGCAGAAATGTTTTGAGGGGGAATTTATAGACATATAAACCTATAGACATACAGACCTCAGATGAAGGTCTCATATTTCAAATATATAAAGAACTTTGTAAAATCTATAAGAATACAAATCATTCCCCAATCAATAAAGGTCAAAGACTATGAACAGGTAATTTTCCAATGAAGAAATCAAAACAATTTATAGTCATGTAAAAAATGTTTAAATCATTTAAAACATTAAAAAATGTTTAAATTTAAATGTTTAAATGAGAGTAGTGCAAATTAAAATAACTTTGAGATATCATTTTATAACCTATCAGATTGGCTAAAATGATTAAAGGGGAAAGCAACAAATGGAATTTATGTGGAAAAAATGGGATACTAATTCATTGTTGGTGGAATTGTGAACTGATCTAGCCATTTTGGAAAGCAACCTGGAGTTATTCCCAAAGAATTATTCAACTGAGCACACCCTTTGACCTAGAAATACCAATACTAGTTCTGTTTCAAAAGATGATTAGGGACAAAGGAAAATAACTTATATGTTCTAAAATATCTACAGCAGCTCTCTTTGTGGTGGCAAAGAACTAGAAATTATGGGATGCCAGTCTGTTGGGGAATTACTGAAAAAGTTGTGGTATAAGATTGAAATGGAATACTACTGTACTATAAGAAATGATGAGTTTGATGATCTTAGAAAAACATGGATAGACTTGCATGAGAAAATGAAAAGCAAAATTAGCAGAACCAAGGGAATGCAACAATAATAAGAACAACTTTGAGTGAATAAGTCATTCTGACTATTATAAATACCCAAATTAAATACAAAGGACATAGGAAGGAACACACTCCCCGCATCCAGAGGAAGAAGTGATAGAGGTATCCATATATGTCATCTCTAGGATGGGGGAAGGAGGAAAAGGAGGGGACAAGAAAAGAAATTTACGAGATAACTTTATTAAATATTTAAAAGGCAAGTTGTACGTAACAGATTTTCAGTTTTACATGTAATCATATATATAATGCATATATATATACATGAAATGCTTGCTTTGTTCTATGAATTAAAAATAAAATTAATAAAACTTTAAAAAATCAACTTTAGTATAAAGTAAAAAAAGTCATAGATAGACTATGGTTCATCCAAGGGAAAAAAAGATCTGAGAGTTTTAGTGGACTGCAAACTCAATATGAGTTGGCAAAGTGATGTGACATCTTTAAAAAAGCTAGTATGATCTTAGGCTGTATTAACAGCAGAATAGTGTCTAAGACAAAGGCATTAATAATCTCACAGTACTCTGACTGCCCAGGTCAAAGTACATCTCGAACATGGTATTGATTTCTGAGTCCCAAATGTTAGGAGCAGCATTCTTAAGCTGGAGAATGTCTACCAGATGATTACATAGATAATGAATGACCATGAGAATATCAGGATGGGAAATGACCATGAAATTCTATCATCTGAGGATTAATTGGAGGAATTAGAATTCTCCAATTGGAGTACACTTTTTCAGAGAATAGACATGCGGGGCCACGATAGTTGCCTTCAAATAAATTTAAGTGTTGTCACAAAAAAAAGAGAGGTTCACCTTGTTCTCCATGCCTTGGAGAGTAGAAAAAAGTGGTAGAAGTTGCCAAGAGGCTAACTTAGACTTAATATATAAGAAAGATGCCCTGACAATTAAGATCATCTCAAATTTTGATGCATTGCTTTGGTTGGAGAATTCACTGGAAATTTTCTAGTCAAGTCCAGATGACCATTTGTCCAGTAGGTTGTATTGGAGATTGGATCAGATGGTCTCTGGTGTCCTTGATACCTCTAAAAAATGAGGGGGAAGACATACATATGCACAGTGAAAAAAACAAAGACTGAGAAGGAAAGAAAGAAAAGTTGAAGCTTCTTTAAGGACACGCAAGCCACACTACAATTTTATTAAAAATAAGAGTCAGGATTCTTGGCTCCAAGGAAACAATTGTGTATTTTTTTTAACATATTTGCTTAGTTTTTTGTCCACTCAATTCAGTAGCCCATAGTCCCAAGAATGCTAAATTTAATTGAGTCAAACAACAAGAGTATTTGAACTGAATAGTCTGGGCAAGAGATAGGAAAGGAAATGCTTAACAGATTTTCTAAAAAATCTATATCACTACAAGTTACATTAGGAATGACAGAGTGGTGACAAATCAACGCTCTAAACATGGAGTAAGGGAGGGGAATGCAGAGAAAAAGGAAGAGGAATGGGCAAAAGGAGAGTATAAGAAGCTAGAGAAAGCAGTAGGTCTGGGTAGGGGAAAGCGCTCTGGCGATGATGGGCATCTTTTCAATCCTTGCTCAGATCTATCACTAAACTCTCCATGTGAATTAATCTAAATAAATACTTCCCTTCTCTGTGTCTCAATTTCTTCATTTTTTAAAATTAAGATCATTGGGTTTAGAGATCTCTGTGGTCTCTTCTATGATTATATTATTTTTCCCTTTCCAGGTCACACAAATAGCAAGTACATGGAGCTGGGCTTCAGCTCCAGGTTCTATTACTCCAAATCCAGTGTTCTTTCCACTCTCTCAAGCTAATATCCCATTGCCTTTTTCTAGCACAATTTGTTCAGCCAAGTCTTGGTTGTTGAACACTTTGATGTGGTGAATGATTTTTGTCTTTTTTTTCCCCTTCGATTCAAGAATCACGTCATTATTAAGCATCTACTACTGCATCTTCTTCTGATGCCTGGTGACCTTGATCTCTTGATCAAGGACAAACTCATCTGTAAGATTCTAACAAGTTATAGAGGTTTTACTTAAGGGCCTGGTAAAATGACTATGAATCTATTGCTGGAAAACCAGACTATGGAAAAGCAGAAAAAAAAGATCAGTCAATTGGGAATCAGAATTATTAGGAAAATGTCACTCACAAAAACTGCCTATGAGAGGTCATGAACTCTGTTGATGAAGGGGGTAGAATACACTGCAATGAGGAAGTAGGTGGAGATAATTATTACCCCAAATAAGTATAGTACAAAATATAATATATCAAATGCAAAAGAGAGTTTCAGGGAAAATGCTATGAGAAATTTAATAAAGGAGAGATCAGTAGTAGCTATAGAAAGGAAAGAGGCAGGATGAGATTAAGCAATAACTAGCTAATCCAGGTAAAATGAAATGGGGAGTGTATATGAAGGGGAGCAAAATCCAGATAAAGTAAGGTGATACTAATCCAAAGATTTTCCTTTGCCCATACCACTTCCCTTCCGATGTGACTTCAACTCACTAAATTTCAATGGGAACAAAATGAATACTGGTGTAATGTCACTCCTCTTGAAACAAAAGGACAAAGCTAGAACAAGGACAGGGTAATAAGGGATTTTACCCAGGAGTCTGAAGTTGAAAAAAACACCAACATAACTCATACTCCTTAGCAGGTAGAGACAAATGAATGTGGCATCAGGTTGGGAAAAAAATAGTTAAAATAATAAGCTTTTGGATATGAGCTTGTTCCCCCTGACAGCAACATCCCAGGCAAATTCTTCCCTAGCCTGGTTCCATCCTCCTTCCCATGAATCATTTATTTTATGTTTGGTATTTCTTTGGTGTGTGAAAATAAATTAGCTGCACCATATGTGATTCATGTTGCATATTGGATTGTGTTTTGTTACCCACCCTCCTTAGGAGGAAAGCCTAGATACTAGCCATAACCTAAACTATAAGTAAAATCATAACTGGGTCACCAGGTATAGTACAAACAAGTTTTAGTACCTTAATAAGATAACAAGAAAGTTTGTCAACTTAGCGTAACTGATTCCATTTTGTTTTAAACCTCTATTTTGTGATTAAACTGTTCTGAGGAAGTTGTTTTTTTGTAGGTTGTTTTTCAATAATAATATAAGCATAGTAAACAATGTGTCTATTCTTAAATAATTGATAAAGCAGACCACCAATAAAAAATATTTTAATTAACTTAATAGTTCATGAAATAACACCCGTCAAATCATATGGTGAACAACTTAGAAGAACCTATAGTTAAAAGTATAAAAAACTCACTTGAGGCCCTAAGGAACCCACCACCAACTCTTCAAATTATCAGCACAGGCAAGGTTAGGGACTGGCTCCTTCATTTCCCTACATCTGAGACTTAAGAAACCCAAGTTTGCTTGAAGACAGTGATAATAGACTGGAATTTGTCAAATATGGTCTCCAGCTGAGTGGAGAAAGGACTTCCCTTGTCCAGAGTCTAATATGAAAGGTTTTTGGAACTTCTAACATAAAGCTTGGTGGTTTTGATTTTATATATATATATGTACAATTATATATGTACATATATGCATATATAATTACAAGTCTAATTACTAATATATAAATCTAATTACTTTTTCTGACCACTATTTAGCATAAATAAAATCTGCATATATTACACCTGGGTTGGGATTATTGAGCTGAAGACCTTGATAACAGAGTCAAATTGATTCCCTCTGAGGCCAGACTTCCCCGGGACTGACCTCAGTACAGTCTACATGCCTGGGTACAAATCAGAGGGTAGCAGAATAAATTCCTATTAAGACACAAATGACTGAGATCATATTCAATCCCAACAGCAAGGTTTGACATAAGATCCTTGAACCTAGAAAGATAAGGATGGGAGGCTGGGAAAGAGAATTGTAGAGAGAAGAGACTGTAGCGAGAGAACAAGCATCGTCTTCTTGAGTTTTGCTCCAAAGCAGCCCAACTTGGTGTCCATCAGTCCCTAGGTTTTCCCCTTCTGCTCCTCCACACAAGAGGCACTGAGAGCAGTAGCTAGCTGTGGGAAATCCATGCAAATGAAGCTCCGCTTACTAATTGGGGCTGTACTTTTCAAACATCATAACTGTTGAAGAAACCAGACATGTTTGCAAAAGAAATACATGCAACTACTGATTATAGAGCTTTTAATTGTGTGGATGGAGTTATACGCTCACACAGAATTTTCAAGGAACAGAATGGGAAAGCAAATAGAATAGATTACATGTGCCTGGAGCCTTGGAACATTATTCTAACACATTTCACTAAGCACCTCTCCACCTCCCCTCGCCTTCAATACCCCATGTATAAAACTCAGAGATACACTTTCCACACATGTAGGCTAATGTGGAGCAAAATACCATCCAGTGACTGTGCCCAGGTGGAAAATTGATAGAGACTTCAACACCCAAGCCCCTTGTGTTAAGTCGATATTCAATTGCAAATTCATTCTTCCCAGGCTGGGAGCCAGGTATTCATGTGCTAATCAAATTCACCAAAGACAATGGAGTTCATCTGTAGCTCAAATCAGGACAAATTGTTAATGGCCAGGAACTTAAAGAAATAAAAATAAAAGGGACCTTTCTTCCTAACGAACCAAGGCCCCTTCTGGATTACTGTAGAAAATGTGAATTGCATCCTCTCTCCTCCAGCCTATTATTTTTAAATACTATACATTAGCCTATCAAAGGAATGGGGCATATGGCAAATGTGTTTATTTTCTTCATTCTGGGCACAACTTTGGGCCCCTATCAGCCTCTGGCGCCATCTTGTGCTGTAGACAAGATTTCCACTCACAAAACAGACAAGTTTTCCCAAATTAAATCCTAAAAGTAAAGAATATGGAAAAAAGCAGTCCGGCTTTGGGTCATAATTTTAGCACTCTAGGAGCCGAATAACAGAAAGGAAGATTTTTTTTTTCCCTTTGAGATTTTTACTAGTAAATCTGTGTGAACTTCAAGAAAGTGTTAGGTCAAATACTTTAGTATTTGAAGCTGAGAGAAAGTTAAGGGCATCACGTTCACTTTTATAGTCAGTTCAATGAAGGGAAATAAGAGAGCAATTCCACAAAGATTTATTAAGTACTTACAGGAAGCTCTGAGGACACAAGGACAAAAAAAAAAGGCCCTGCTTTTGGAAAAAAAGTGCTTACATTCTTCTGGGGCCAACCACGTGTGCAGAAATAGGTAAAGAAAAATATACAAAGGAGTTGAAAATTTTTAATTGATCAGCCCCTTTTGTCTCTATGTCCCCTTTATTTCTGCATAAATCCCTGCCTCCTGCCCCCCTCCAACCAAGTTATCCTTTAAAATAATGATAAGGAGGGAGGGGAAACAACAGCTGCCTCCCCTCCTGCTGTGTCTCCTGTTCCTGTGCCCCTCCTTTCTGATAGAGCACATCCCATGAAGTGCTGAGTTTGCTGCCGGGCCTCTTCTGGAGAAACAAGTAGCTCAGCACAGAAGGACTTGTTGATTTGGGATAATGCCTCAGCACTGGGGGGTTGGGAGGTGGAGGGAGCTGGGTGAAAGTGCTTCTAAACTGCATCAGAGATGCATTACATAACACATTACATAAGCCATCAGGGATGGCCATTGAACCAGGAGGAGTGTCTCACTCAGTGAACCTTAAAGGGAGAGACTCAATCTTCTGGGGTCCTTTCTTCCCATCCACCAAGTAAATCAGAATTCTTTGAAACTTTCTCTAGCTCATCATTTCTCTGATAGCATGGTCTTCTTCAGCAATGAAGGAAGGACGAGCACAACCACAGTTACCGCATCAGCATGACAACTGCAAGCACATGAGCTAGATTAGACAAACCTGAGATCAGATTTCCCAAGCCCTAGCTTAGCAGTCTCTTCTACTTTGAGTTTCTTTCCCAATTACTGGTGACTAAGAAGTCATTTGGACATGACCGCTTCCAGCCTTGGAGACAACCTTGTGAGTCCAAGAGCTGGGGGCCTCATATGCTTCAAGAAGGGTCGCTGGCTACCATCCAGTACTTCTTTGGTTAGATGACCCCTGATAGGGGTATACTAGTCTCTGCCTTACCATAAGACATGGACTTGTTTGCACAGTACAGAACCAAGGTGAAGGTGAAATACAGGTTGTCAGTTCCACAAATGCTTCAGATTTTGAAAGTTAACGTATCAATCTCTCGAGAATAAAACAATAATCTTAAGTGATTGATTATTCCCACTTATTTATTTGTTAACATGTATTTGTCAATCTCTAGTGTTGAGCATTTATTTTATAAGAAAAAAAGTTTTCCTATACCTGATTAACATTGAAGACTAAGTAACTTTCTCTGCCTCCTCTCCCTTTTGGGGGGAGAACTTAGATATGAACCAACCCTAAACTTTAAGTAATTTTCTCTGGGGCTCCATGGTTATGAGGTATAAGGAGCCAGAGAGTCCTAGAAAGAGTCTGACTATGATCTTTAGAGACCAGGCTCCCCTAGACCAAAATTCTGTTTGTATGGTTCCAGAGCTAAGAGGGATTCCTCAGTGAAAGAGAGAGCAAGCACCCCAAGGTCAATGAATTCAGCAACATTTTTTATAATTAGTGTGAATAATAAATCCCCTTAAGAAATATATTTGAATATATATGTGTATATATATCTTATGAGACATACTTGAACTTACACTATTCAAAGTTATAATTATGTAAAATATGATCATTGGTTACAACCTAATGGAAATATATACAATGAATTCAAATAATTCTGCCACTTCAGGGAAATTCATCATTCAAGCTCCTAATTAGGAGCTAGCTGTTGTTATACTTGGTGACCTTGAAATGCATAGGAGGAGTTGATTTTAATAATCCCTGACTGCTTAAACACTTTTGCAAAATACCATATATGTCTGAGTATCACCTGAGTATGTCTATTTTCTTTTTGAGACAAGTTTGCTTTTCCTATCATGGAGTTCAGACTTCAATTTTGTATGCCCTTTATGTTTCCAGGATACCTGAAGAGATTTTATTCAGACCTCTATCTGGATAGTGCTAAACAGGGGACCAATAAGGAAATTTCAGGAGTCTTATACATCATAGGAACCCAGGGGAGTTTTCGGCCAGCCTTCCAGTTGAAATATTCTCTGTTTTGCAGGGTTATACGAAGAAATTTTGGGTGTCATACATATTATAGGGACCCAAAAAATTGTTATCCAAGACAATTTGGTTTTTCACCTGAAGGTAAATATAGTTCTAGTTAGCCCCTCATTAGGTCCCTAACCCTAGTGGAGAGAGCTCTTTGTTTTCTAGGAGCTCATTTGGAACTATAGTTTCTTTCTGAGAGTAGAAACTTTTTTTTTCCTTTTCCTTATTTTTTATATTTGTTAGTTGTTTATCTTATTTTGACATTTTTTGGGTAGTTGCTTGGGTTTGTATAATCCCTTTATAAATGTAACCATTACCAAGTGAGTTCCCCAAAACTTCCTTGCTCTTGTATTCAAAAGGTTGCTGCCAAGCCTCATTTTAGGATCAGTACTCAGTCATCTATACTCAGAAAAGATAGGGGTGGAGAGAAAGGGAACAAGCATTTATTAATCACCCACTGTGTGCCAGATACTTTACAAGCATGTCATTTGAGACTCACTACAACTCTTGGAGGTAGGTGCTGATATTTTCCCCATTTTACAGCTAAGAAAACTGAGGCAGGCAGGTTAAGTGACTTGCCTAAGATCACATAGCTCATAAGTATCTGAGGACATATTTGAACTCTGGTTTTCCTGACTACAGGCTGGACACTCTAATCCACCATATGACCTAACTGCCTATTCAGAAAAGAAAGCCAAAAGAGGAGGCAGCTAGGGTTTTGAAATTCAGTTTTGAGCTTTCATAAGCCAGTTCATATGTTTTTGTTGCTATGTACTCAGCTACCATGCTACTGGCATGGAGAAAGAGTAGCTTATCTCCCACCCCTCAAATGGGAAGAGATAATAAGCCAAGGACAGTAGGGTGCACTGAAATCTTACTCAGCTCTCTGATACAGCTTAAATATAGCCTTCACCTATCATGGTAGGGTGAGGAAGGGAAGTGGGAACCAAGAGACCATAGAGGCTTACTTCAACATCCCAAATCAAAAACCCTCCAGCATTGAGGCAAATGGTTTCCTTGAAATGGCCAGGTCATAGTATCTGCATTCATTGGCATATGTTCCAGTCAGCATATATTTGGGGAAGGGGGATGCCTCCCATTTACTCACCATTACATAGCAAAAGAAAGAAAGAAAGAAAGAAAGAAAGAAAGAAAGAAAGAAAGAAAGAAAGAAAGAAAGAAAGAAAGAAAGAAAAAGAAAAGAAAGAAAACAGTTCAGCAAAACTAACTTATACATCATTATATTCTGGTTTTTCTTGTTCTTTTCATTTACATTTTTGTAGTCATTGTGTATATTGCTTCTGGATTTGCTTTCTTCATGCTGCATCAGTTCTATATCTTCCTATGCTTCTCTGAATTTTTCATAGTCCTTGTTTCTTATAGCACAGTAATATTTCATTACATTTGTGACACAATCTATCTAACTATGCTTTAATAAGGGAAATCTATTTTGTTTCTTTGCTACTTTCTAGAGCTACTTTGATTATTTTGGTGTATCTACACCAAAGTGACTTGATTAGCTTCATACAGCTAGCAAGTGTCTGAGGCTAGATCTAAACTCAGGAAGATGAGTCTTCCTGACTCCAGGCCTAGCACTCTATCCACTGAGTCATCTAGTTTCCCCTAGTTGCCATCTGATGGATATGCCATATTCAAAAGAAAAAGGGCAAACAAACAAGAAGGTGCTGGAGTAACATTGGGTGTGATCATATGGGACGATTCAAGATCCAGAGAAGGGAAGTGTAAGAGAGAATATTTAGATAAAGGTTAAAGGAGGGAGAAACAGAAGAGATTTTGTCAATGGATTGTGCTATAGACCACTTGGAAATGAAGAAGAAATAGATGAGAAGTTGTGAAACATATTACAAGCCTACTGTGATATACAAAAAGTATGATATAGTAGTGATGTGGGACTTTATTAATCCAGCCTGCTGTTGGACCTTGCTCCTGCCAAAAACAGAGTAACTAATAATTTCTTGAGTTGCCTTAGTGCTAATTTCATCCTTTTAAAAAAGTCAGAGAAAATCACAAGGGGACATTCTATATGCTACATCTGATTCTCCCTAACAGGAAGGAACTAGTTGCTAGGGAAGAAATTAGGGGAACTGCAGCGGGAAGTTGCCACTCTATCTTGGAGTTTGTGATAGAAAAGGAGAAGAAATTTTGACATGGTCAATCTGTCAAGTAGGCCAGATTTTGGGAAAAAATTACAAGAGGTTGAGAGGAAGATAAGTAGGAGCCAATGGAGTAAAATGCCATGACAGATATCAGGTTACATGAGAATGACAGTGGTTAGGCGCTTTGCTCATGGTCACAAAGCATGTAAATATCTGTGGCTGGATTTGAAACTAGGTATTTTTGACTCTGGGTTTATTACTTTACTCACTATACCACCTAGCTGTCTCATCAATAGAGATAAATATCAAGTCTTACACTTCAGTGCAAAAATCAATTTCATTAGGATAAGATAGGAAGGAATAATTAACAATTATTCTGAAAAAGATCTGGACTGCAAGCTCAATATGAGTCAACAGTATGATATGCAATAACAATGCCAAGAAAAACTACTGAAATCTTGCCCCACTAAGAGGACCGGAGGTTCCAGAAACATAGAGTGGTTTCATTGAACTCTGCCTTCATCAGAACTCATCTGGAGACCGATGTTCAATTCTGGGCACAACAATTTAAGAAGGATTTTGTAAGTTTTAAAGTGACCCAGGGAAGCAACTAGAAGGCACAAGAGTCTTTAGGATGAAGGACTTTGACATATTTGACCTGGAGAAAAGAAGATTGGCAAGGGCTGGTGGGGGTAGGAGAGAAGAACAAGAGTTATCACGCATTTGAAGTGCTGTCATGCAAGAGAGATTATGCTTGTTCTTTTGGCCCCAGGAAGAAGAAACAAGGATAATGGAAAGAAGTTGTAAAGAGATCCATTTAGGTTGGATGTCAGAACAAACTTCTTGACAATTAAAGCGGTCATCAAGTGAAATGAACTTACTCTAGAGTGGGTAGGTTCCTACTCCTTGGAGTTCTTTAAACAGAGGATGGACAATCATTTGTTGGTTATGAGATAGTGAGAATTTTGTTTACGAATGGGTTGGACCAGATGGCTACTGAGGTCACTTTTGACTCTGTAATTCTGTGATCAATAAATATAATGTTGAGTGACTCCATTTCTTCTTTTCAACATATCCTAGTTGCATTGATTTTGTTAGTTCAAATGCTTTACAATTTCATGTAACTGAAATAATCCATTTTATATTTTGTGATTATTTCTATCTTTTGTTTAACTATAGCTTTACATTGTACCTCACCTGGTTCTTTTCTAATTTATTTTTAATGATGGGGTCTTCAATATTCTCATGCTGTTTCTGCTTGAGCTTAGTGTGGTATATAATAAAACAAGTTGGTCTAAATCTAATTTTGGCCAAAGTGCTTTCCAGTTTTTCCAAGAGGTTTTTCCTAAGTGCTTTTATGCATTACTGAATTCAAATGAGGGAAATGACTACTAATAACCAATAACTTGGGGAGATTCAGAGTTCTCTCCCTTTTTCTAAAGTTCATTTCAAGGCTCAGCACCTGAAGCAGAGGACTGATAAGATTAACATTCTCCTCAGTCTACCAAATTTTACAAATAACTTCATAGAAGGTAAAATTCCCAGGCCCATTTTGCTCTACTCAGGCTTCGGTGAGTCCTTTGTCTAAATTTCCCTTAGGCTGGAGGTGATTTGAAAATAAATACACATCTTCTAGCCCCTCATTAGAATAGATTCACTTCTCATTATAATATCTATTTTCTCATTAATTATTGACCAATCAGAGTTTATTGCCATCCGCAGAAACACCCACTCTTCCATTGGCATGTAAACTGTAAGCCTACCACTATTAGGGGTGTTTGGTCCAAAAGAGACGGCCAAATAACCACTCTTTTTATTAACAAAATGCTAGCATTATTAATAAAATGATTAATCACCCAGAAACTATATCTCTCAAACTTTTTAAATGTTATACAATTGTCTTATTCTTCAAAAGGGAGAGTACTAACTATTGAAGGGAGAAGGAAAGTTCTTATGAATAAAATAATATGTGGGCTGTCCTTTCAAGGAAGCTAGTACAGACATGGGGGTCTTTGAAAAGGCACAGAAGTGGAAAAGGAACTATCATTCTTGGGAAACAACTAGCTAATTTAAGGCCAAGTTGACCCTCATAGAAAAAGTGTAAAGAAGAGTAATATAAAATAAATTGAAAAAAATAGATGGGCGTGAGATTGTGAAGAGTTTTACGCAGCTGAAAATATATTTTTTTTTATTCTGGAGGAAATAGGAAGCCATTGGATAATTTTGAATAGGAGTTTGGCATTGTCAGATATCTGTTTTAGGAATATCAATTTGGCAGCTGAATGGAGGATGGATTAGAGACAAGAGAAACTGGGAGAAGAGACACCAATTAAGAGGTTATTTCAATAGTCCAAGAATCTGATTAGAGTTGAACTTGGTTCATTCCTATATGAATGGAGAGAAGTGATCATATGCAATAGATGTTGTAGAATTAGACTTAACAAGTTTTGGCAACTTATTGGAAGGTGAGAACAAGGAATAATTTAGGATGACTCTAAGTTTCCAAAATTTAATTATTGGAAGGATGGATGAGCCATCAGCAGAATGGAGATATTTCAAATAGAGGGATTAGTTTTGGGGAAAATACAATGATCTACTTTGGATGTATTGATACTGTGATGTCTATGAGACACTATAAGCAGGTAAAAATGTCCAGTAGGCAATTGGTAATACAGGGCTGAGATTCCTAATCAAGAGAAAGGGTCTGGCTATATAGAATCTGGAATCGTTTACATAGAGATGATAATTTAATCCAACAGAGCTAATGAGTTCATTCAATCAACAAGCATTTATTAAGTGTCTACAGTGTGGCTAGCACTAGACTGGCGGAGGTTGAGGATACAAGTCAAAAACATGAAACAACCCCTACCATCATGAGACTGACATTCTAACTCATGCAGGCTGCCCTCAAAGGTAGTCCACTGAAATGATCAATCCTTTGAATTTGTATTCTAGAAAATATTATTCCCCTAGTGGAAAAAGGAGAAACACATGAGGGATGAGTCAAATACGTCAGAAGAAAATACAGTTGGCTCTCAGAACCATCAGCACAGATTGTAAGATCATTGATTTAAAGTTGAGACGGGGCTCTGGAGGTCATCCAGTCCAGTCCCCTCATTTCACAGATGGGGAAATTGAGACCAAAAAAGTTAAAAGACTTGGCAAGTCTGAAATCTTGCTCCAGTTTGTTTTCTAGCTTTATGATCTGGATCAAGTCACCTGGGCTTTCTGAACTTATCTCCACGTTTGTAAAATGGGGAAAATAATATGTAAGCTACCTATTTCATAGCATAGTTATGACTGAAGTCATTTGAAAATGGAAAAGCACTACAAACATGTAAACGATCACAGTGATAATCTTTATAATGTATGAGAACTATGGGATTTCCGAGCCAGATTTCTAGAAAAGAAGACATCAATTTTAAGGGAACAGATTGAAGAGTTCCTCCACTCATTTCTAGTGCTGAGTGGTAATAGGTTTTTTGATTAATAATAGTTGATATTTATTTAATATTTCAAGGTTAAAATTACCACGTGGTCTGGTGGGTAGTATGCTAAGCTTGAAACCAAGAGGACATGTATTCAAATTCTACTTTAAAGACTAGTTGTATGAACATGAGCAAGTTACTTAAAAAATCCATAAGCCTCAATTTCCTTATCTATAGAGATGAGGGGTATATAAAGCACTTTGTAAACTTTAATAATCTTTAATAAGCTTTAATAACTAACAGTTATTTCTATAATAACTTTTTAAGTACTTTACATAAATTATCTCACTTGAGTCTAGTAAAGTAGATTGTATAGATATATTATTCCCAAGTCAAGTTAAGAGATTTGGTCACATAGGCAAGCTGTCTTTCTACAACAAAGGTTCTTATTAAATACATCATCTCCTTTGATCTTCCAAACTACCCTATGAATTAGGCAAGTAGTCTAGTTATTAAAGATTAGAACTAAAAGGGAGATTAAGAGCTCATGAACCTGAAGTCTCATGATTCAACCAAGGTCATGGAGTTAGCACCAAAAACTGGTCTCTAGCTCAGGTCTTCTGATGTATAGTACAAAGTGAGAATGCTCATTGTTCTTTAACTCTATTACAACATAAAATGTAGCACACTCCCCTGCAGAAACTAAGTGTTCCTCTGGCTAGGAGCCAGATAGGATTAGAGAAAGCTGATTACAGGGGGAAATTATATAAGAAAAAGGTGGTCGGTCAATAGAGAACTAAGAAAGCTCTAGGTCAGTATTTCCCAAACTAATTTGACTGTTGACCAAGTGAGGCTTAAATTACATTGATCAAACCCGTAAATTCTATTCCAAGGGCTGGAATACTCTTGAGACAAAGGAGAGAAGGAAAATCTTGGAGCAAAATAGAGAAAATTGAGCCTATTTTCATATCAAAAAATTGCTTCATGTAATAACTTTTTGGATACACCCATACATCATAAATATCACTAGCTTCAAAATTCTCTTACAAAATCCATCCATGTACACTCAACACCACATAGCTTATAGGAATTAGCACCAAAAGCTCTGATGAGTGCTAAGATCCACATCCGTACCAGCATAACACTTGTGCTAGCCATCTGTTATGACTTGCTATCATCACATGTCCAACCCACCTTTTTTTTCTAAACATAATTTTTTTGTCATACTTCTTGTGTCTGAGTCAGCAGGGCACTGTGGACTGAATGCCAGTTTGGATTCAGGATGACCTGAGTTAGATTCTAGCTCAGATTCTTACTAGCTCTGTGAACCTGAGTAACATTTCACCTTTCTCACTCTCAGTTTCCCCATCTGTAAAATGAACAACTTTGCTCACATGATCTCTTACTATTCCTTCTAGCTTCCATAATCTCTAACTAAAATGGAAATAACAAAAGTTGTTAAGTTCCCACAGATCTCATGCCTGCATGAGATCTTTCTTCCGGGAATGAATGAATGAGGTGGGAGCAAAGATGGTATGCACCCCATTTATTCTCAGCTAGCTCAGAGTATATATAGGCATTCTACTTCCCTACATGCAAGATGTTTGTAACCACCGTGTGCTGAGCTTACATGGTTGGTTGTTGTTGTTCTTGCTCAAGATAATTGTGAAGGTTGGTTATTGCATAAGGGTGGGCCATCACATAAGTCATGCAAGGACATAATATCTCAAGAGATTTCTCCTGAGGGCATCATGACCCTGATAACCCAAGAGTTCCAGACCCCTTACAAAAAGTAACTCCCTTGAAGAGCTGTTGAGGATAGAAACTAACTTTTATATAACACTTTAAGATTTGCAAAGCACTTCATGGATATTATCTAATGAGATCTTCAAAACAATCCTGTGACATATTATTCATGTTCTATTATCATCCCCATTTTACACATGTAAATCCCCATTTTACATATGAGAAAATGGCCCTATGCCACTTAGTTCCCTAACAAGTAAGAGAATCAAACGAGACAGGCCATGTCAAAGAACTTTGTAAAACAACTGCTTTTAAACCGATGTGATTATTCTTCATATTCTATAGCTGACTTAGAAATCTCCCCATTATCTCCCCCAATTTTCCTTGAGACTTTGGAGATCAAAGAGATTCTATGGAGATTTATAGATGTGATTCTATAATTTTCCAATTTATTATTATTATGAGGAGAAGGAAAAGAAGGAGGAGAAGAAGGAAAAGGAGAGGAGGAGGAGAAGAAGAAGAAAAAAGGAGGAGGAGGAGGAGGAGAAGAAGAAGGAAAAAAGGAGGAGGAGGAGGAGAAGAAGACAACAATGATGACAGCTAGTGGAAAGAACACTGAATCTGAGTTCAGATACCAAGTCTCCCTCTTAGGAGTTATGTGATATTGAGCAAATCATTTCACTTCTCTGGGCCTCAGTTTACCCATCTTTAAATGGAGATAATATGTGTGCATTGCACTAGCCAAAAACATTTCCTACCTTAGAGGACTGTAAAGCAGATCACATGTGATTATTCATGTCCATACCCCTAAGTGACTATTTTAATGTTTGCTATCATGCAACCCCAGGGTCCTTTGGAAGAGTTTTGGAAACACTGATCTTGGCTGAGTTCCCTCCTTTCATTTGCATGAAAGACTAAGGATAGCTCTGGAGGCTTCTCTTCACTCCACAACTTTCTCCCTTGTTTGTTATTTTTAAACCCTGTGCATTTCCTGTAGTTACTATCAATTTTTTTAAAATGTCACCAACTCAAAAGGAGAAATCTAGCTTATTGCAAAAAAGGCAGAAGAAGAAAGAGAAACATTGGAAACCTGTAGTCTTCTCTGTGATACAGAGCTGGGTACATGAACCTTGGACTAGGAATTTGATAGTAATTGGGGGAGCCAGCAAAATCAAGTTTTAGAATTCCCTGGAGATTTTAAGTGGGGGTCACATAGAGCCTCCCCTTAAAAAAGAACAAGGAGCCCCTAATACCAAAATAGGTATTCAGCTTGTGCAGTTCAGATTAATAACCAGAGTTTTTCTCTCTCAAGTCAAATGATTAAATTTGCAGTTTCTCCATTTATCATCCTGCTCTCAAATTGCCCCAAGCTGCAACCCCACCAAACCCAATTTTCAGCAGGACATGTGACTTGTTTCCAAGGCATCTCCATCATGAGGAGGCAGAAGAATTACAGGACGCCCCTTTGCAACCCCATCTGCACATAAATACACTTTAGGGATTCATTAAACACAGTTTCTTTGTCTAGTTTTGAGTATAAACTATCCCAACTTCTCCGTGGTGGGGCCGATGTAATCTTCCTTGGCTTGATCCAAGGCAGATGCTCAGTTACACTGTGGAATTAAGTGTCTCAAAGGTTAATAACTCTTTCTATCATTTTTCACTAAAGTGCTTGGAGCGGGCAGTTCCTGAAGGAATAATTCCTTGGACTTTGGCATACCGCTGCTGCTCAACCCAATGGGCTAACCTTGAGATTCCCCACACCAAGGCTTCTACCCCTTGACAAGTTTTTGTTCAAATTTCATCTCACACCTTGGGACAACTGAAATGTCTTAGATAAACCACATGACCATGGAGAGGGTTCCCATGTCTGGTGTAGGAACGTGAAGTTCTCTCCACCACCCATGTGGGTGGGGCCAGTTTTGCCAGATGGAGAGCAGAAAGATGAAGGAATGGGGGTGGAGAGGAGTAGGGAAGGAAGTGTAGGGGGGAAACTATTATGTGTGCCTCATGAAATGCCTTGGTTCAAACCTTGATTTGCTCCAGGTTCAGAGAAAGTCCAGCAAAGTTATTGTTATGGTAAATTCCAGGTTCTGTTGACATGATCCATGTCCTAAGTACAGCTCAACTCTAAACCTTCAAACCTGAGGGACTCATCTTTCCCATCAGCCCAGCTGGAATGCTTGGTCCAAAGCTAAAGGTCAAGTCAAAGGCATTAAACAATAGAAGGTAGGTGGGGAAGAGGGGAAGAATGTTAGGGGAGTGGTTGTTCAGGAAGCAACTACAGAGCCACAGAGCTAGAAGGGCCTTTAGAAACTAGCTAATCCAACTCTTCTACTTTACATATGAGGAAACTGAGGCTCACAGAGAAAGGAAATAACTTGCCCAACAGCAGATAGCTAGAACCAGAAGTGGAACCCAAAGCTTCTGATTCCAAATCCATCATTGTTTCTGACAGGCTAAAAGTCGATACTCAAGGGAAAAGTGTGTTATTATGTTATGAGGATTCAGATATGCTTTGAGGCTTACTAACTGTGTGACCCTGGGCAACCATTTATCTTCTCTATGACTCAATTTCCCCATCTGTAAAATGGGAATAACAACAGCACTTACCTTTCCGAGGGGTTGTGAGGATAAAAAGATGTTTGTTAAGTGCTTTATGAACCTTGAAATTCCATATAAATGCTTGATAGTATCACCATCATTGTTGAAAGACAATAGATTATGAAATCTTAGAGCCTTCATTACAGATGAGGTAACTGAGGCATGGTGAGGTTAAGTGATTTGCCAAGAATCATGGAGCTAGAAAATAACTGAGAAAGGATTTGAAACCAGGTCCAGTGCCCTATCCACTCTACCATACTGCCCCTTGGCAGAAGTTCTGAGATGAAATCCTAACTCTGACACACTAACTTATATGATCTCACATGAAAAATTTGGCCTCTCCAGGCCTTAGATACATCATCTATAAAGTGGAGACAATAAGACATATCAAACCTCTATCACATGGTTGTGAAGAAAGGTCTTTAGAAATGTGAGTGGTCATTAGGTTAAATCATGCCCCTGGAAGCATAAACGTTTGCACAGCCTATCGTTGTCCAATCCATGAGATCCAGAGTGAATTGAATTCAAGGCTTGGTCTTTGAGAAAGAAATTTAATCAGTAAACCCCAAGTTAACTGGATAGATTTTGGCTATGAAAATTTACCTTTCTTTGGGCAGAAAGGTAGGAGCATGATACTTAATTAGGGGAAAGGAAAGGAGAGATGAAGGGAAGGGAGAGGAGAGGAGGAGAGGGAAGAGAGTGGAGGAGAAGACAGGACAGGACAGGACAGGAGGAGATGAGTTGTCCAACTGGAATTGGCCAGCTGGGTGGCTTATATGGCAGTTCCTGCCCAAGCACTACTTACTGGTTATTTTCTGGGCCCTCCTGGGTCAGAGTGAATGTCAATAGTAACTGTTCCTCTTTTAGCCAGCAACCTTGAAGGTTTTCCCCTCCCAGTTTTATTTTTTTTTCCTAATTAAAGGGGCCATCCTTTGACTCATTTCTTAAAGAGGCCTATTCACTGAATGGGGGTTACCTCACTCAAACTGAGAACCTGAAAAGACCTTAGCCTTAGAGTCTCCCGCTGCATCATGGGCCATCTCCAATTTTCCTGATGTATATCTGGCCACTGGACCTAGCTGGTTCTGGAGGAGAAAGTGAGGCTGGTGACTTTGCACAGCCTTCCCTCACTCAAATGCAATTGCAAGTCATGATATCATCTCCATGATGTCAAGGTCTTCTTCAAGAAGGAAGGACAAGCCATAACCACAACCACACTTGAAATGCTCTGCTGCTTAGTCTCTACCCTTTAGGACCCCTAGCTCCCTTAAAAGCTCCTGAGGCTTTCTAATTTCTTCTGGTAGTTAGTGCTGCCAACAAAAATATTTTACATTACTTATTTTATCTAACCCTTTATGGACATATTGTTCCATTGACCCCCAATAGGTTGTAAGGTCCTTAAAGGCAGGAATTCTTTCATTTTTGTATTTCCAGTGCTTAGGACAGTGTTTTGGACATAATAGGCACTTAATAAAGGCTGAATGAATGAATGAGGTGGTGGTGGTGGTTGGCAGCCCAGTTTGGGGTAAAAAGCATTAAATTTTTGAGATTAAATTCAGCTTCTGTGGATTACCCATGTGACCTTAGGCAAATCACCTAATTCCTTTAGATTCAGTGTCTTCATTTGTAAAATAAAAAGGCTGGCAAAGATGTCCTCAGAGATAGCTTTCAGGTCTAAATTTTATCATTCCATGAGCTATGCCCTTTTATGATGCCTTTGGTGAATTTTTATTCCTAGCCTTCAGCAAATTGGCCACATTTTGTCTAGCAACAGGTAGACAATCTTGGAAAGCAGCAAAAGGTGAGTTAAAGATTCCCTCCATTTCTCAAAGGGACAAACAGAATGAGGTCTTGGGAGTCAATGATCAGATAACATGAGAAGCAGATCTGAAAGCTCAAAGACGCTCACTCTCCTTAAAGCTTCTCTTGCCCTGACCCCACCCTTACTCAAACTCAAAATCTCCCAGACACTTTATTGTCTCATCCCTCAAGGCAGCTGCACATGAAGGAAATAAAAATAATATTAAATATACTGAGTCTTCAGTTTGATAAATGACATTTGCCAAAATCTCATATGTATATCTAGTAACTAAGAGTATGCACTTGAGCAGGATAATCCCTAGAGTTTCTGGTTTTTATGGTCAGTAATGTTGGCAAAGGATATCTTCCATTAATTTATCTCCACTAATCCATCCTTCAATAAAAATAAAACTCTTATTCCATGAGCGAGAGCGTGTTTTTTTTCTCTTTTATTCAGCTCTCCACACGCCGCTACCTCTGGGAAGTGAGGTGAAGAGAAGGGTACCAGGGCAGGCAGAGCAGCAGCCTTACCACTCCAGGCCCAGGCACCTTTCAGTTGATTCCAACAAATCCACCAAATTTCAACTAGGTCATAGGGTCAGGCCCAAGGGAGTTCTATTGATTCATTTTTGTCAATAATTGGTCCAGACAAGACAAAGACAGGAGGTCTTAGACCTGAAGGATTACTGTGATTCAAAACTGGTCTAAGGTTAGGGATTATCCAGTATCCTAGTTCAGGGACTGGAAACTAGACCAAAGGGATCAGGAAAGATGATGAAGACTTGCATATAGTCACCTGCCTATGTTCCTTGAGACCTACCATAAATAGTGAAGAGTTTATTGATCTTAATCACTTGGTATAGTCTAGTTTAGAGCTAAATAACCTTTTAATATATTTACACTAAAAAATAAATTATGCACTTTAAACAACAAAAACCAGCAAAAATTCACTTATGGCATACATAAAAGTGGATTTCCCTATAAGAAGGACTTCATTCCCTATGAACCTATGTGACCTGAAGTAGGTGTAATCTGATTGAACAGAAGTATTATGGGACACCTTGTGAAAGGCTGGGGCATAATTTGGGGAGAAAAGAAACACAGAAAGATTAGAGCAAGATGGGAAGGAAGAGAAGAGGCTGTAAAACCAGAGGTTGTTCCTGGGTTTTATCTTCTACCAGGGCTGGAATTCCATTCTCCCACCACCTCTCCTCCATCATATGGATGCAACTGCTAGGCAGTGAGACATCTCCAATCATCCATGATTGTGCCAGGAAGCAAGCGCTGCAGAGTCCTGAATCTCCAGTTGGAAGATTAGATTGTAACCCAGAGAACTAATTGTTAAATTTTCAGCGTAAGCATTCGCCCCTCAGGAAATCCACAAATACTAGAAATCAGGACTTGATTTGCTGTTTTGTTAATTGTCTGGACTTAAGAAAGCAGTAGAGAAAATTCTAATAATACTGATTAAATGTATAAGTATGTCCTGCATATGTTTTTCCCCCAGAGGGCTGGTTGTTAAACATTTACCAACATACTCCTGAATAAGAGACAGTGAGATCCCAAATAGTGCAAGTTCATCTAATGAGCAAATCGTTAACTCACCTTTTGCTGCTTCCCAGAATTGAGCCCTTTGCTGAATTTTCATCAGGAACAAGCTGAAGTTACAATATTTTGTTCCTGGAGGATGAAAGAAGCCAGGCAGGATGAAGCTAGGGAAGGGGAGTGCTTGCTGTTCATTATAATTTTCTTATCACATATTTTGCCCTTTTATTTTAAGTGTAAAGATGGGGGTTGATGTAATTATAGGTGTCAAACTTAAGACCTTCAGGTCTTAAGAAAAACTCCTGGTTCCTGAGGGGAACCAGATTAAAATGTAATTGGGGGGGGGGTTCAACAAAATAAATAAAAATGCACTACAATACAGATAATGTTGATTTGTGATTTTCTAAGTCAACTCAGCCCACAGGGATCACTTTCTAATTGAGTTTGACATCACAGGTGTCAAATCAATAAAATTACCTGTATTCCCCCAAAAATAAGTGATAAAAATTCTATGATTTGATACCTTAACCAGATGAGGATAATCAATGTCTTTAAACTAAAAGTTTTTTGTAAAGTCCATAATCAACTAGAATGATATTTCATAGGAATAGAGTATTCAGATTGGTTGAGGAAATTTGATAGTGCCCCTGTGACCCTGATTTTTTAAAAAATGGAGCCAATGGGAACTCAGGTAGAACCTAAGAGATTTCAAGTACCTGGCAAAGAGGAAAAAAGTCCAAAAGAAGGAGTCAGTTTGGGAAGAGGACCAAAGCCCTAGACTCTACCTTGGTCTCATATCCCTAGAGCACAGTGCCTGATGATTAGCAGTTGGTTAATAAATTCTTGTTCTCTTTCATTATCCTACAACAGGCATACAAAAAAAATGCATTAAGAACTTCAGAATACACTAGAGTGCTACGTTTCTAAGGGTTCATACCAAAATATGTAGTTTTGAAATTTTGAGTTTATTTTTTTTTAATGTAGCACCTTTACCACAACTGTCTTTTAGTTCCCTGAACAACATATACGTAAAAGACAATCCTGATTGGCTAAGAAGAATTCTGAAACTATAGCACTGTGTACAGTATCTATGAGGGAGATGTGATTCCTGGTTGCTGAAGAGATTTTGGGGGGGGAGAGAAACAGAGAGAGAGAGAGAGGGAGAGAGAGAGAGAGAGAGAGAGAGAGAGAGAGAGAGAGAGAGAGGAGGGGGGGAGGGAGAGAGAGAAATCAGATATCAGATAAACGGGATTTGAGATGTGCTGAGAGAGGCTTACAGGAGTCATGATTTACAGGAGTTTTCAGAGCTAAAGGCAAGTTTGTAATTCTAGCCACCTCAACATAATCCTTGTTTTCCAGTGCTGCCCAGAGAATGTTGAGTGGTCTTCTCTGATTAGACTGCTCTGTCCTTGACTGAGCTTAGGTTTTATCTCATTCTCAAGTCAAAGAACACATTTACTTTTGTATATAAAATACAATAGGGATGCTAGGCCTGGAGTAAGGAAGATGAATCTTCCTAAGTTCAAATTCGATCCCAGACTCTTACTAGCCATGAGATTCTCAGCAAGTCACTTAATCCATCTTGACTCAGTTTCTTCATCTGTAAAATGAGCTACAGAAGGAAATGGCAAACTCCACTATCTTTGACAAAAAAACCCCAAATGGGGTCATGAAAAGTTGGATGTGCTTAGAAAACAACTGAAGGACAATAACAAAAAAATATACAATCTACCCTAACCAGTGTTACTTCCCCTACTTCTGTTTCATGGTTTGCCTGAATAAATATGTTTATTTGCTGTCTGAGATTGACTTTTATATAAGAAGGGTCTGGTGGGAAAGGAGACAAAATTCTCAAGAGTAAACCAACCTTCACTCTTCTGATCTGGGACAGGTCCACCTCCGTCTTGAAGGACCCAGAAAACTTAATTTTATTCTGAACAACAGAACAGAGTGCTGTACCCCTAGACTGCAATTATCTGACATGTAATAGATTTAATTCTAGCCAAATACCCCTCTTAAAGATAGAAGAATGAAGGAATAATGTTCTACTCATGGCCATTTGACTTTCCACAAAGATGAAAATCACAGTCATCCTTAGATATGTGAAGTAGGGTGTTCTTATTTATTGAAATATATCCCTACAACACAAGCTGCCCCAAATTATACTGTAGCCACCAGGAAAACCATCCAGTAAAATCTAGGTTGTTGTTTTGTATGTTGGCTCAAGATTAGAATATTTCTTCTTCCAATATAAGTATTTTATGGAGGTATGTATATGTGTATATCCATGCACATGGATATATATGTGTATACATATCATATATATGCATTATATATATATATATATATATACATATATATATATATATATGCATATATGCTGTTTAGTTATGTCCAATTCTTTGTGACTCCATGGATCATACTGTTCATAAGGTCATCTTGGCAAGGATATTGAAGGGGTTTGCTATTTCCTTCTCTAGTGGATTAAGGCAAACAGAAGTTAACTGATTCATCCAGGGTTACACAGCTAGTAAGTATATGAGACCAGATTTGAACTCAGATCTACCTGACTCCAGGCCCAGTACTCTATCCACTGAACCATCTGGTTGCATCATTATATGTGTATACATATATGTATACTATATATATATATGAATATGTCCATCTACATATATACACACATACATGTATACACATATAGTACATATTTCAAGACTGGAATCAACAGGCTAAATGTTTGTTTCAGGGAAATTCTTATTGGCCTGATGACTTATTTAACTGTAACTGATAGTATTGTTCTGTGTAAAAGTGAAATGAAATGTTCTTAATGGGTGTTACTGTTGAAGGACCACTTTGAAGTGAACATTTTATATTGTATATTTGAGTCATCATGAGTATTCAGTGATGACTCTTTTTCTTCATTAAGGATTATCAGTTTTCAGGGTATTTATTGCCTGTGTGATCATGATATTGTCAAGGCCTTATACTGTATAGTAGATACTTTGGGAGAATGCATAGCACGACATTGAAGGTGTAATAATAAGTGGTAACTGTATTATGTAAATTGTCTAAAAATGTGGGACATTCTATTATGAAGGGATTGCCTTTAATATTTTTATAATTTTGTTATTTGAAAAGGCTAAAGATAAAAACATATGTGAGACATATAAAAATTAAGAAAGCAATCCTTGAGACAAGGCACTTACTCAGAGCAAAGATGGCCACAATGTCTTGTTTCCTAGTATCTCTTTTGAATATGACTGACGAGGATTTTGGAGTTAATAGAAAAATCTGAATCTCAGAACCATTTTGTGTTGTTGGGAAAATGTATATTTCCTGTTTATGGCTTAGGCACAAATGAAGATTTAGTTATTCATCATGGAGCAAAAGTGACATCTCTTATTGAAGGGATCCAGCATTGAACCAGTGGGGTAACTCTAAAAATGTTAGAGTATAATGGGAAAAAATGTTTTACCATTCTTTGAATTGCTACTTGATGATGCTGGGGTAGCTAAATGCTAAAAACAAAGGAGAGTCTCTCTGTGTGTCTGTCTGTCTGTCTCTCTCTCTTTGACATCTGCTGCCTGAGAGGGGTAAAACCCTCAAGAAGGAGCAGAATTACTTAAGTTCTGCAAATCCCAAGCTAAGGGTCTTTGCTCTTTCTGAAAGAAAAGATCTATGTGCTACCTTGGTGGCAAAAGGAAGTCTTGGCACATCAGAGTAGAACAGCTCAGCCCAGCAGAATCATGGTCCAACTTCTAAGTGAAAGAGTTGAACCACAAAACATGTCCAAACCCTGTCAATGAAACTTTGTGTGAACTGTTCTTGATAGATAGATAGATAGATAGATAGATAGACAGAAGACTAATGAATGAACGAGCAAACAAACAAATAAATAAATCACTCCCATTGACATTTTGTGCCCACTTTTCCTAAGAGACACTGTGTACATTGGTAGTGCCATACGTTTGTGGGTGGAATTTATTTTTTTAATCATTCTTGCTTTGCCTACTGTTTAGCAAACGCTTAATTTAGAGTTCATATATTCAACTGGTTGAGTAGTAGAAATGTAGCCACTCACCAGGATTAGTTCTATAACCCTGAGAGAATTTGTTGTAGCAGCTGCCCACCTCTAGAAAACCCCTGACTTATTAGTCCCTCATGAGTGCAAACTGGAGAAGGAGGAAAAGAGAGACAGACAGACCAACTGGGACAGAGACACAAAGAAAGAGACAGAGATCCTAATGATCTGTAGGATTTGATCCTGATCTCCTTGGGGACTTTCATATGTCCAGGTGGAGAATGAGCCACTGGCATGGGAGTGCCAAGGGGAAGAGACTTGTACTAACTATTCTTATGTCATTTTAGTTGATGTCCTTTGTTGAAAAACTAATTAGTCTGGCTGATTATCAACAAGAAACACATTGGAGGGGAAGAGGGCTTATAAAGGGTCAGTACTAGAAACAACTCCTCAAAATTAATCCTACAACAAGTAGGGGTAGGGCACATCAGCTGTAGTATTTCCAAAGAAGTAACTTGATGAAGCTGTGTGAAAACTGGATATTAAACCATTTGCCATGGAATAGAATAGAAATTTAAGCTCAGTTCTGGTAAGAGGATGGATCGAGAACAAATGGAAGAGTCTGCTAACTCATGTTCATTTGACAGTGAGATCACTGTCTTCAACAGTCTATGATACGTGATATCACCTTCTGCACCTCAAGGTGTTGCAGCAGTTAGTGATGAAGGACAGACTGTCAGTCTGTACAAATAGAAAGCTATGATTCTTTTCAATGAGACCCACCTGTCTTCTCAATCAGAGGTGTTGAACACACAACCCTGGGATCCCATGCTGCTCACATTATGCCCAACTATGGGCTAAGCCAGATTAAAATGTGATTGCGAACTTATAACAAAATAAATAAAAATACAATCAAACAGATAATATTAGTAGGTGATTTTCTAAGCCAATAAGCAGCCCATGGGGATCCTTCTGTTCAGTTTGGTAGTGCCTATTTCTATTTGAGTTTGACAACACTACCCTAAATCGTAAGATCATAGATTTAGAGCTGAGAGGGACCCTAGAAGCCATCTGTTCTGACTTTCCCATTTTACAAATGGGGAAACTCAGGCACAGAAAGGGTTAATGATTTACCCAATATCAGATGGCTCTGAAGAAGCAACTAGGTGGTAAAGTGATTAGAGCAGCAGAACTGGAGTCAGGAAGACCTGAGTTCAAATCCAGTCTTAGACACTTACCAGCTATGTGACTCTGAGCAAGTCACCTGACATCTGTCTTAGTCTCCTCATTCATAAAATGGGGGTGGTAATAACAGTACTTATCTCCCAGGGTTGTTGTGAGGGTCAAAGGAGAGGACACTGGAGAAAGCTTAGCACAGTGTCTGGCATACAGTAGGTGCTTGATAAATGCTTGTTCCCTTCCCTTCCCCTTCTGCCTGGTTGTGGATAAATTCTGAGGGAAACCAGAGTAGGCTATGGACCCAAACAAGTTATAAGAATATGAATGTTGAGAAACTCTGCATGCAACAGGTGTACAATAGCTACATCCTTATTTTTTTCTTATTTTTCTCTCTCTATTTGTGCATGTGTATATTCTTTTATAGACTGAACCATCCTAAAGTATAGTCATAGTCAATGCATATAGTCTTCTTCTAGAGTCCTCCTCTCTTCACTTTTAATTATTTCCCAAGAGTACTTCTAAATTTCTTTATATATGTCGTAGACCTCATTTTTGGAGGCATTGTAATATTTCATTAGATCGATGTGTGATATTCAATTTCCTGCCAACTGTTAAACATTAGTTCTTAGCAATTAAAAATTATATTGTTATGAATATTTTAACAGTTCTTTATTCTTTGTGATACCACTCATCAAGTGATAGGGTTGGATTACATTTGTGCTCTTTGTACTGCCACTTTGCCCTGAAAAAAAATGTCCATTCATGTGCACTTCTACTAGCAATGTATAAGTGTGTCCCTTTTCCCCCAAGAAGCCCAACAGAATTAAGGGTTTTTTTATGTTTACTTATTTTTTGCTAATTTGATGAACAGGAAATATTATCTCAAAGATTTGTAGCTTCTATTTACCTAATTATTAACGAGGATGAATGTTTTTTCTAATGGTTGTTCACAATGCATACATCCTGAGATTATTTGTTCATTTACAGCGAATAGTTATCCAATAGAAAATAGGTTCAATAGTCATACTGCAATAGTTCTCCCAGAGCCACTTTCCCAGGTATTCTCCACCACCACTCACATTGAGTTCCCCAGAGGGTTGGTTGAATGTTGGTTGATCACCACTTTTTAACTATTACTCTCAGAGTTGTAGGATTAATCCTGAGGAGTTCAGTTTCTAGTACTGACCCTTTATAAGCCCTCTTCCCCTCCAATGTATTTCTTGTTGATAATAAGTCAGACTAGTTAGTTTTTCAACAAAGAACATCAACTAAAACGACATAAGAATAGTTAGTACAAGTCTCCTCCCCATGGCACTCCAATACCAGGGGCTCATTCTTCACCTGGACATACAAAGGCCCCCAAGGAAATTAGGGTCAAATCTAAAGTACAAATGCAGTGAGGCACACGCATAGGTGACACATGATGAAAGCAAACCTAGTAAATGCTGGCACAGTGAGTTCTTGTCAACCTTCATAGAATCCTCATGAAGCTTGTTTTTTTTATTTATATTATTTTTTAGTGTTCTACAATCACTTCCTTAAAATTAAGATTTTATCGCCCCCACCTTTCCCCAACTACCCCCCTCCCTCTCTGCGACAGTATACAATTCTGTGTAAGTTCTACATATACTTTCCTATTGAGTACATTTTCACTATAGTCATGCTATGTAGTCAAACTAAAATAAATGGAAGAAATCATATAACAAATCAAAACATAATACACTAAAACCCACACACATACAAACATGATCTGCTACATTCTGCCACTGACTTCCATATTTCTTTCTCTAAGTGTGGAAGACATTTTGCCTTAGAATACCACCATTGGGATTTTTTTTTTTTTAGTAAGTGCTTGCATTATTATGAAGTTCCAAGTCTACCAGAAAAAACTCTCACACACTGTGGTCGTTGCTGTGTGCAAAGTTCTCCTGGTTCTGCTCCTTTCACTAAGCATCAGATCATATAAGTCCTTCCAGGCCTCCCTGAAGTCTTCTTGTTCCTCATTTCTTATGGCACAATAGTACTCCATTACATTCATGTACCATAATTTATTCAGCCATTCCCCACTTGATGGCCATCCCCTTGATTTCCAGTTTTTGGTCACCACAAAGAGAGCAGCTATAAATATTTTTGTACATGTGGTACCATTTCCCATTTTTATGATCTCTGGGGGATACAGTCCTAGTAGCGATATTGCTGGGTCAAAGGGTCTGCATATTTTTGTAGCTCTTTGGGCATAGTTCCAAACCGTTCTTCAGAATGGTTGGATGAGCTCACAGCTCCACCAACAATGAATTAGTGTTCCAACTCTCCCACATCCTCTCCGGCATTTATCATTTTCTTGTTCTGACCTCATGAAGTTTTGAGGCAGGAAGGGGGGAGGAATGAAGAAGCCTCCTGCTGAGGGTGAAAGAGGAGAGTGTAAAAGCTGGTTTGAAACTTAACATCAAAAAAATGAAGATCCCGGCAACTGGCTTTGGAGAAAGAAGATATTTCAGATTACAAAGGGTTTAGAAGATATTAAGAAGACAAAAATGAAGGTACAAATGATAGATGCCTTTTTTAAGGAGTCTAGTTAAGGAAAGGAGAGATGTCAGATAGCTAATTTCAGAATCAAAGGACCTAGATTCAAATCCTGACTCTGCTCCTTATAGCTTATGGAACCTTGAGCAAGGCACTTCACCTTATCTATAGCTTCACTTTTTCCTCATCTGGAAAATGGGCGATTGGACTAAATCATGTTTAAGATCCTTTCTTTCTTTTAACCTATTATCCCCTGGTTTCAGACTCAATACTCCACCATTCTTTTAAAGAATATGGACATGGATTCCTTATTCTGACATTAAAAGCTTCCCCAGGCCTAGTTCCAACCAACCTCATACTACTCCTCTTCTGCTCCAGCTATCCTTCTTTCTTATCCTGACCTCTCCTATATTGTAGGTAATAGGATGCCCCTGAGGGTTTAAGGGCAAGAGAATAATATGATAAGATGTAATGGTAATTTAAATGGGAAGATCTTTTCCATTCATTAATAGACCCATGTGATCTGCCTGGGTCACATGGAAGTCTGAGTCATATGAGTATTGACTCATATGGAATGCGAAGAGGAGAAGCTGGAGCAGAGCTGAAAAAAAAAATTTGATCAGAGAGAAGACAGATCTAGGAAGGATGCAGGCAACTAGCTAGCATGAGTGAAAGAACTCATTTGCGATTTTGTTTAATGGAGCTAGTTTGTGGGAAGCCTGGCAGGGGGAAGGCTTGGGGGTGGTATTGTTCTCTGAATTGTTATTGTGTATAGATTTCTGTTACTATGAAGGATTTGGCTTTCTGGTATCTGAATAAATGTTTTGGTTTTATCTTCCATGTGAAGAGTCTGGGGTATTTCGTGATTCAGAATTGCGCCGGGATATTTATGACCACCACAGACTCAGTGAATATTGCATTGGTGCTACATAAGATTTGTGTACCTAAATGCATGATAAATCAACAAGCAATTATTTAGTGTTTTGTCTTTACAGTGGTTCTCACCTGTTTTGGTATCATGTAACCCTTTGGCAGTCTAGTGAACCCCTTTCAAAATAATATTTTTAAATGCACAAAATAGATACATGGCAAAATATTAAAATTTTCAACTTCACAGATCTCCTGAATTCTAAGTGGCTCAGGGACTCCAAGTTAAGAATTCTTGGGATAGAGGTAGAACCTCTTTGAGAATTGTAAAGAAATTGATGTTCTTCTCAAGTGGCCCTGAATGGAAGGATCACACAACCTGCCACCCAGATGAGCAAAGGATCATTAGCACTTGAGTCACTGTGATGGAAGAGGGTCAGGGATTTTAAGAAAGCAGACCTATGACTTAAACCCATAGACAACACACATTTGTTGTTTAACTGAATAAACTTTTGGTAAATTGAAAGATGTTTTGTCCCAGCAAAGCAATAGATTATCCAATATGACTTGGAGCTTGTAATTCTACATCCAGAATTCTCTCCTTTCTGGCTTCTCTGGTTTCCTCAAAGTGCTAGCTAAAACCTCACCTTCTATGGGGAGTCTCGCTAATCTCCCTTAATTCTGTTCCCTCCCTTTGTTGATTATTTCTAGATCTTCCTGTTTGTACCTTATGTGTACATAGTTGTTTATACACATGTCCATTAGACTATGAGCTCTCTTGTACCTTTCTTTGTATCCCTAGTGCTTAGTACAATGTCAGGCATATAGTAGGTGCTTAATAAATGTTTACTGACTGATCTACCTTCAGGGTTTGAGATCCTTGGATTAGATAATCTCACAAGTCATTTTGAACACTAATATGAAACTAGATGGTATCATGGAAAGGACTCTGAATGAGATTGAATAAGGATTAAGTTTTATCCAGAAATGGTCCCATGTGACCTTGGACAATTCACTTACCCTCACTACTCTTTAATTTCTTTAATCTTAAGATGAGAAAATCAGACTACGTAACTTGTGAGGGACTTTCAAGTTTTAGATCTTATGATTTCTTTGCGTCATTGACTCAGCCCATGGGTCATTGTTGAATTCATGCCCAGTTTGTTGGTTTGTTCTTTGCTTCTTTTGTTGAAAAAAGTGTTCATAGATATTAATTTTCTCCTAAGTACTGTTTTGGATGCATCTCATGAATTTTGGTACATTGTCTCGTTGTTACCTTCAATGAAATTATTAATATTGCTACCTTTAATGAAATTAATTAATTTACTGTTTCTATGATTTTTTCTTTAGGACTAAGTTATTAAGTCTTCAGTTCTTTTCTATTTTTTGTTTCAAAGGCCCTTTAGTGAATATAATTTATATTGTATTATTTGTCTTTCTGCCTCATCTCACCTCACTCTAATCCATGTTCCACATCTGCCAAAATGATTTCCCTAGAGTTCAGATGTAACTATGTCACCAATATTGAGTAAGGACTCATTAAAACTCCAGTGGTTGCCTATTGCCCCCAGAATGAAACATAAATTCCTCTGTTTAGCATTTAAAGCTCTTCCCAACCTGGTCCCAACCTACCATTCCAGCCGTATTACCATATATTATTCTCCTTTTAGTGCTCAACGTTTGACCCCTCTGGCCTTTCTACTATTTGTCACTCTCACGCAAAAGCACATCCAAAATTCTCGAACATAAACAGAATACTATCCACAAAGTAGAGCCATGTCTAAAAAAAATAAGGAAGAATAGATTTGTGTTAAAAACTTTCTACTGAGTTGAAATTAAAGAAAATTAGCTTTTGGGGTTTTTTTGCTTCTAAATTGTGTTTGCTGTATATCTACACATAGAGAGAAACATGACTTGCTAGAAAGCACTTATGTTCAAAGCCTGTTATCATAATCATCAAACAAATATTTTTTCCATTTAATAGTATTTTTTTCAATTTCGTATATAGTTTTCAATATTCACTTTTATCAACAAGTATTTATTAAGAGCTTACTATGTGACACACTTTGTGCTAAGCGCTGGAGATGAGGTCCCTGCCCTTAAGAAACTCATAGCCTAGAAGGCAGACAACCATTCCAGTATTGGTTTGTTGTTGCCCTTTGATCTTGAAAGGGGCCAAAATGACATCCCTATATTAGAGTCAAGGTACAGTGCATCTGACTATGGCTGATCAGACCAACATGAGCTCAGAATGCTCTACCACAGGTAAGGCACAAATAGTCCATGTAAACACTTGGGGTGGATTCTCTACATTTGCTTATCTCATGTATGTTTTGAACTGTTTCAATTCTGTTTTGCTCCTAGAGCACAGCACCTTCTCGGCTGTGGACGCACCATGCTGGGAGGTCCTATGACAGTGTCTCCCATATCTCCTAATCAATTCCAAAATTCTTCAGAGAGACCTTGAGAGTGTTCTTGTATTGCTTTTCCTGACATGGATTATAGTACTAATCCAAACATAGAGAGTCATTTTGACTCTATATACTTCAGGATTTTAAGTTATGTTATTTTTTATGAAAGGTAACTGTTACAGGTGAATTATTATAAATTGTCATTGATGAACTACATGGGTCCATAAATTTTGTAATATATTTTAAAAATCAAAATGTTTAAATAGGAACACACATATAATACATACATACATAAACATACATACATATGTACATGCATATACACATATATACATACACACACTCATACACACATACACACACACACACACACACACACACACACACACACACACACACACATATATATATATATATATATATATATATATATGCACCAGCCCCATTGCCATTACCCACATCCTGAAGATGGACTCAATTTTGAATGTATATAGTAGTGGGTATCTGCAAAAAGACAGACTTCAGATTAATGAAAGGAACTACTGAGAGGCATTTGGGGCTAGTTTTTGCGGGGAGGTGGGGCAGGAGGGACTGACCCATTCTAGCTGTGTGAACATGGGCAAATAATGTAAACTTTCTATGTCCTATGCCAGTGTTCAATGAACTGCTTTGACAGCACGTCTGTCAGTTAAAAAAATTATTTATAAATTATATGCATGCACTACTGTACTAGCAGTAGGGCAGTGAAGTGGCATAGTAGATAGAATTCCAGGCCTAGAATCAGGAAGACTCATCTTCCTGAGTTCAAATCTGACCTCAGATACTTATTGTGTGACCTTGGGCAAGTCACTTAACCTGATTTGCCTCAATTCTGTCATCTGTAAAATGAGTTGGAAAAGGAAATGGCACACCAGTATTTTTCTCAAGAAAACCCCCAATGGAATCACAAAGAGTAGGACACAACTGAAATGACTTGAGAAGACTACTGTTTTATTATGTTTTTTTTATATTTATTATGTTCTATGTGTATTGTTTATTTTGTTTATTATGAAACACAAAAATGGACATTAAAAGGAGATAAAGGTAAAATAAATAAAGATATTTCATTTTATTGTTGGTACAAAACATTATTGCTCTCACCAAAATATTACTTTTTTTAGAGAGAATAGTGTGATTAAATATATTGAAGTATTAAAAAATTTATGTACTGACAGGCCAGAAGTATAAATAATATTTTATGATGTTAGCCAAATATGTGAATTTTTTGGTTATTCAATTGAAAGATACATAAATCAATAATAAATAATAGATAAATAAAGTCCTTGAATGTTTTTGATATTAATTAGAGTAATCACTTTTATAATAGGAACTAGACTTATGATTTCATTGGGATAAGGAGTTTCACGGTGAGGAAATTCATTCTACCAGTGCAAGTCCGCATCTTTTCTGCAATATATAGACAAAGAGTTATCCTAGAGTTCTAAAAGTATGTACGCCCTCAGAGTCACGCAGACCATATGACAGAGGCCAGATTCCAAACCCAAGTCTTCCCTAGCTCCAAGGTCAACTCTCTGTTTCCTATGGCTTGTTGCCTCTCACAGATTTTTACTGCTTTTCATATGGACTTATTTAATTCCATTCTTTTATTTGAAATTTTATATTGTTACCACTATATTGTGTTTAGCTCCACACAATTATATTCCATCCAGACAGACCTTGAGGCTATTCTGAAATCTTCAGCCTCTGTGCACGTGGGTGCTCTGACCCCTAAGCCCAGAATGAACTCGCTCTTCATCCGAGTTCTGTCAGAACTCTTCTTTTCCCTGCAGGTTCAGCTGAAGTACCACTTCTTCCTTGATTTTCCTGGATGTAAGCTCTCTCCTACCAACATTTTTCCTGAACATTTTGCAACCTATAGTTACCCTTACTTATTCTGACTAGTCATGAAAACACTATTACCAATATTAATTTTGATTGTCTATTAGACAACACAAACAATTACCCAAACAGGAACAAACCAGCAATCTGAATTCCAAGAGCTTCCCAAAAAGAATGTATGAGGCTGATACTCAATGACAAGGCTCCTTTTCTGCCTGGCTGAAGGTCATATGTCTACCTCCAGATCAAACAAGTATCAGTCAATCAATCAGTACTGCCCTCAAGCAAACATGGGGCATCCTTGAATTTCAAGTCTCAGTGGAGACCCAAGGTCAGGATGAAGGCTGGGGGTCTCCAGTAAATTTCTTACAATTCTAGCTATGGGTATTGAGAGTTTACCTTACTTGCCCGTGATCACATGGCTAGCATGGGTCAGGAGTTTTCCTGAACTAATACCAACTGCATCTCAGGAGCCCCTTCCAATGAGCTGAAATCTGCCTTCTTGCAGACACCCACTACCTCTAATCGCCCCCAATGAAACAATAGAGAACTAAAAAGCTTGTTTCTAAATCCAAATTTACTATTACAAAGAATTCAAAGATAGTGATTGTCATTGCTAATCTAGGTGGTACAATGGAGAGAGAGGGGGATATTGAGTCAGGAGATTTAAACTCAAAATTTTGCCTCAGATGTGTGACTCTGGACAAAATATTTATCCTGTAATATTCCTCATTTGTAAAATAGGGAGAATAACACCCACCTCTTGAAGGGAGACTCAAAGGGGCCTAAGTCCGATTTTGAAGTGAAGGTTCTGAGGCAATTTGAGAGTTTCCTCTCTCACCCGAACTGCTTAATTATTTTGTGTGTCTAAAGCTTGAGGGAAGGGTTTGAGAGAAGTACTGTATATATATACATATATATTTACATATATGTATATATATAGTAAAAATGAATAGTAATCTCAGAAAAAAAGCATTAGAATGGCAGGGGTTGGGAGAGAAAAGAGAGACTGGGAATGGACTTTATAGAAATGGGACCCATTAGTGAAAATACTCAGCTGTTTTGACTTTATTGATTATTACACTGCGTATCTTTCAATAAAAAAGTATCTTTTTCAAAAATTCACCTGTGACTATCTATATTGATCAAATTAGCTGAACAACTATTATTCAGGCATGCTTAATCCTCCAAGACATGCATAAGAATTTTTCTGAAATAATGAGATATATCCAATCACATTGATCTCACTAGCAACATTATTGATATTTGTTAGTGAGAACAAAAAGGGTTATTTTCTTGTTGTATTTGTCTTAATAGACACGAGAAAGATTGGGATTTAAAAACAACTTGAAGAATCAACATGCATCAGCTTATCCAGTATTTTTTTATCCATAAAGCAAAGAAAATAAAGATAGGATGAATTTTTTTTATTTCAAAGTGAAAGTATAATTTAAAATGTATACAATTTTATGTGCCTAGTCCTTTCATTGTTAATATAATAAGCAAAATAAAAACATTTAAAATATTTTCATTTCTATCTCATCTTTTAAAATTTAAAAATATGTTGTGCTATAGTTTACCATATACAGAACATGGATATAACTTATACATATGTTTTATGGATACTCAATATTGCATATATGGTGGTATGTGTTCAAAAATTTTTACTAATAAAGGCATATAAATCAAAAAAAGTTGGAGATCATTGAACTAGGTAATGACTTGGGTAATTTAAGAGGAAACTCATGGGTTTCACTTGTGGAGGCTGGAGTAGTTCCTGCATTAGGTGTGGGGTTCAAAGATGCAAAAATAAGCAAGTTAGTTCTCATGACAGATGATGGCTAGGGTTCACCAAGAACACTTGATATCACAGGGTTTAGAGCTACAAGGGACTTGAGAGATTAATCTAAACACACCTTTTCATTTTATGGAGAAAGAAACTGAGTCCCAGGGAAGCAGAGCAATTTGAGCAAGGTCTCTCAAGTAGGAAGTAGAAGAGCAAGATTTTATAATCCCTTCCAGATATCCTCCTCACCCTGTCCTTAGAGGAACAGAGAGAATTAGGGAGAGTTCAAGAGCCCACATTTGCGTGACATTTAGAGCAAACATTCAAGAGTTTGATATGGTAAATCTGTCATCTTTTCCATTATAACCAGAACCACAAGGTTATAGCAGCCAAGTGTCTGCTCTCATCCTTGGAGACATTGCACTATTGATGAGAAAGAGCTGAACCAACTTAAATACTTAGAAAACATCTTTTGTGAGCAGAGCACCATGTTCCTGAGGACTCAAAGATGAAAACACCCCCTATCCTTAAGGAGCTCATCTTCTAGGGGAAAAGCAAGACACACATATTGTCATGGCAAACAAACTCATTTTATGACAATTAAGAATAGAAGTGAGAGGTAGCATGGCAAAATGGATCAAGTTCTGAATTTGAAGTCAGGAAGACCTGGGTTTGAATCCTATCCCCAATATTTGGTACCTGTGTGATTGGGTAAGTTGTTTAACCTTTCTGAGGCCAATTATTTCAATTAAAAAATGAAATGTTTAGAATTGTTGACCTCTAAGGTCCCTCGCTGCTCTAATCTAGGATCTCTGATTACAGAGGGAAATGTGTTTCTATATGGCAAGTGGCTTTCAGAATACAAGTCATTTCCCATATGGAGCTATACTATAAAGAAAACATATAATCATGCTGTGTCTCAACCAGTCAGTCATTGGCCTTGGGGTTAGTATACTAAAAATCTCTCTTTACTCCTCTTTAGTTTACTAAAAATCTCTTTTTACTCCTCTGAAACACGTGGGGTTACCCCACGTGTTTCAGAGGAGTAAAGAGTTTTTTTTTTTTATCTGCTAGTCTGTCATTGTTTTTTGAAGTCCTAAACAGTGTGGCCTCTCTGTTTTAGTTGCCCTTGAACAAGAACTGGAGTTAAAAAAGGGCTTAGATGCAAAAGTCCACTTGATGTTGAAATAGATGCTTCTAAAATGCTACCACTCATGGCCAGGAAGGAAAAAAACAATGCCTCACTCATTTTGCCACATTAATATAGAATTATAACATATGACTACTGATTTAAATGCCTAAGAAATATCACAGAGAAAGGGAGAAGGGAATACAGGAGGGAGAAATCTCTTAAAACCGGGGGTCCATTGGAGAAGAGGAAGGTCATCCTGAAGATGATATAAAGGAAGGAAAACATTTCAACAAGCAGACATATAAAGGAGGAGTGTTCCAGGCATGATCAAAAGTCAGCACAGATGGATAGAGGCAAGAGGTAAGGAAATGGAAGAACAGTAAGCAATTTGGTTTGGCTGAAACAGAGACTTCATAAAGAGAAGAGCAGTATAAGACAGGAAATGTAGATTGGAGCCAGATAGTTTGACATTCAAGGACGTTCAAAAAGTAATGTGTGTTTTTATCATACAGGCAATGGAGAGCCACTGAACATTTCTGAGTAAAGCATCATGATCAAAGACTAAGAAAGATTATTTTGGCAACTTGTGAAAGCTGGATTAGAAAGGGGAGAGTCAAGAGGTGGAGAGTCCATTTAGGAAGGTATTATGGTTGTCTGGGCAGCCCATAAAAATAAATCTCCCTATTAAGCCTTGAGTTAAGGGGAAGGCAGCCAACAGACTTCCTGGGGTCCAAGAAAGGCATTACTGGTAAATAGATGGTGGCGAACAGAGAAGGAGGAACTGAGTCCTTCCTGAAGTATTCAGTGTTGAAGAGCCTACACAGGCCCCCAGGTGTCTCCTGAAAAGTGACAGTCTCCCCTGCTCAGGTCTGAGCCCACACCCCCTCCCTTGACTCTCCTGCTGAGATTTTTCCTTGTGGCTGCATCAATTTAGAATGAAAACACGATTAACATCTGGAAAGTCACATCTCTTGTCCTCCTCTTCCAGCCCCAAATTCTTTTCTGTCCCAAGGGACTGAACTACATCAGGACTAACACATTTTCTATCCTGTTCTTCTTCTTGAATCACATACCTTGCCTCAGGCTCCTGGGAGTCATGTAGGCTTCAGGGGCATTCTGTTTTGGAAAAGCCAGGCAAAAGGAAGGAACATATGCTGAGGCCAAACAATAAAGCATTTTGTTTCCTTTCAAGCTGGAGATAGGCATATACAGTGTCACTGGAGCCCAGGGCTAGGTCAATGGTAGTGATGTGCAAGAGTTTATAGGATAATGTTTTATTCTTTCTCATGGTTCACACTCATCACAAAGGAGGCTACTCCTTCAGGGTAATCAGGAAAGGTACTCTTCTGGGTCAAAAGGCAAGACTACCTTTTCTATGAGCCACAGCTGAAAGAAGAGATTTGATGTAAGCACAATTGCTATCATCATTCCAAGGGTAGGGTAGGGAGGGTAGGGCAATCCTCGACAATGGCGGAGATATAGTAGGCTATGGGAGAGGATTGAAGGGATGTGAAGTAGATGACTGGACCTCTATTTAACCCCAATCAATATTAATCAGTTAACGATTTTGTAGGGGTGGTGATTGGTGGTACAATCAATTGGTGGCTATAATCAATATACATTTAGTCAATCAATCAAATTAGCCAACCAATTGATACATATTTAATCTTAGTAAATCAATTAACATATCATACCTGCTATCAATATACATACAGTTAATCAATTAATACATTTATCAACATATATTTAATCAAATAGGAAAGAGTCTTTCCTATGAAAGGACCCCAGACTCTTATAAAAAGTCTTAAACCTTTTATGAAAGCCCCAAATGATATATTGTGTAATCAGAAGGTCAGTTACTAAGAAATATGTTTGCCTAGAAGCCAACTAAAGGACTACCATCCTTTCTTCTTGCTGAGCAAACGACCAACCTCAGCATGACAGATGTGACTCAATTACATGGAAAATCTCCCAGTCATTTGATTCCCTCTCCACCTTTCATTATCTTATTACCTAAAATGAGGAGATGGCTATGAGCATTTGACCAATGAATGACCCTGGTTGCCAGGGTATGGACTGCCATTCTACCTGTCTTTCAGCCTATATAGATGTTTTGATATCTGTTCATCAGCCCAACTCTGGAAGTCTGCCCCTTGATTTTGGTAGGACCTCCTGAAATGTCAAGATAGGTCTGTTACAGTTTGCTTGCAATCTGTCTGTCAGTCAGTGGAATTCTGTATTTTGCATAGTCAAGGGAAAGGTTAATCCATCAATCAAACTCTATATTTTTGGCCTGTTCTGTCTATAGCAAGCACTATAAAAGTAAGGCCCTGGAGGAAGGGGGCATCTGAGATTATAAGAATGTCTGAGGGCTCATTCGTTAAAGGGGGCCAGGTACCTTTAATAAATGGTTATTGTCTCAGAG
>CM053769.1:198497229-198516582 GCA_028658325.1 Potorous gilbertii
CCTATAGCTATAAATTTCCTCCAAAATTTAGTTAAGGTGCTCTTCCGATGATACATGCCATCTACTTGGGGCCATGATGTTTGTTTTTTCTCCCTTTGGTATACTTTAGTGAATCTACTGATCACTCATCAAATTAATTTGATCCACTCTGTTTCCCTAAGAAAGGATACATAAAACTATATTAATAAAGTCCTACCAGTCAATAGTGAGATTTCAGATCAGCTAGGCTCATTAAGAAACTTGTGTTCTCCTAATAGGGGCTGGTAAGGCTTTCATTACTGGCTCTGTTGAGTCCCTTTTCTGTGTCTGTATATAGGTATGTGCACACACACACACACACACACACACACACACACACACATACACACACAGCGTTGTCCACTACAGGCACAGTAGAACTGGATAAATAGTTCTAGGTAAATTAGAAAAATGTAGAGGAAAAAAACTTTTGGGGGAAAAATACTGAATTTTGATGGCATTATTATGAGGGCATGAAAATCACCAGATACATTAATCAAGCAAGCATGCATTCATTAAGAACTCCCTATGCTCCAGGTACTGGAAAATGGGGCAGAGTCTTCTCTCAAGGACCTTCCATTCCACCAGTGAAGAGCCACCCCTCAAATTTTAACAAAACTTTAAGGACGGTTCCTGTGGCCACCCAGTTACCCCATCCTTCCCTCTCTCTCTCCTGTGGAGCTGTAGAGAGTAACACAGCCAGTATAGACACAGATAGTCATGAATGTCCAGCTTATCTGAAGACATTGCCAGTGGTTCAGGTTGCTAGTAGAGGTAGACAAAAACACAACACACAACATACTTCTGTTTCCCCTGCCTAAGAAGTCAACGCTAAACCGCTTTTCTCTCCAATGCCAAGAACTTTGTGCCTCTGAAAGCTCTAAGACCTACACCCATTCTTATTGCCTCCCAGCCCTGGGAAGGGCTGAAAGGAAACTGCTGAGCTTGTCAAGCAGTCCTCATAGACAGCCACTTAATCTCCTTGTTTATTGTCTCTCCAGCTCCAGCTAACGGGAGCAACTTAAGTCCAACTTTCACTCTGAGCTGGGCCAGGGCAATGGGGCCGAAACCCTTCCATCCTAGACTCTTTCCCTTCATTGGGACCCATCACTTGTTGCTCTCAAGTCTTCCATCCCCCTCTTCTGTCCCCTGACCCCCTCACTGAGGCCCCAGGTTTTCCATTAAAAAAAATTCCAAGCATACACACAATTCTAGGCTTCCCAGATAGCCTCTCTTGGCTACCTCTGATCTAGGCGTATTACCCTTGTTTTCTGCTTCTGCTCCATTGGACAGGGGAAGAAGGGGGCAAGCAGCCCCAAAAGAATGAGTCAATGTTTTCCCTGAGACCCCTGGTACTTTGAATGGAAAACCAATGTGTGCAAAGACAGGGGTTGTGTCTGGGGGGCCATCTTTTCTGCCAGTTGGATTGGCCTTCCTGGAAGTCTCCCTGCTTAGTCCTCTAATTTCAGGGACCATGGCTTATGGAACCAGGCCCGTTATTACTGCTGTACGCTGGCCAAAAGGGGAAAAATGAAGAGGGGGGAGGTCTAAATGAGGGCCTCTGTAACCACTTATGGGGCCCCAGGCAAACAGTTTGTGGATGGCCTTCTTTTATTTTTTTCCTTGCAATATTTCTCTCCCTCCCAACCCCAACATGTGTTAGGAACAGAGAAAATGTGCACTCTCTTAACACTAATTTTAAAGCAATACCGTATGAGCCTTTTGGCTCGTGGATATTTCATTTATGTTTATCCGCTTGCAAAGTATGTCTGCTTTCACATCCAGGGCCAGATTAATGAGAGGTTGCTATTTGATAAGAGCATAGAACTTTCAGAGCTGGAGATCATCTGCTGAGTTTGTTGATTAATAGTTGATTAATAATAGTAAGTCTATCTTTACAGTTAAAAAAAACTGAGACCTAATGAGAGGGAGAGACCTCCCAAGGTCACACAAGTTGGTAGCAGATTCAAGATAAGAGCCCACATGGACAATCACTTGGTATAGTGCTGTTCGCAAAGACACAGAGAGTCTTCAAGGTATTTTCTCTATTATGACAAACTACTCAAACATCACTGTCAAATGCTAGGATGTGATCTCATTTGTGCTGGATTGCCAGAGGTGGTCTCCAGACTCTCTCTCTCTCTCTCTCTCTCTCTCTCTCTCTCTCTCTCTCTCTCTCTCTCTCTCTCTTTTTCTCTCTCTATCACAAATATTCAGCTATAGGGCTCAAATTCAGGGAGTCCAAGAAAACTATCTCTTTTTGCCTATAAGCAAAGGCTTCCTTAGCCCTCTTTCCCAGTGTCCCAGGACTCACCGAAGTGACTATTGACTTTCTAGTAAAGTAAATGTGAAATTAATTAATTTATGGAGAGCAAAGAGAGGCAAGGTTGGATAAGTAGGGTAGGACCAGATTTTGAAAGGTTTTGAATTCCATGATAATGAGTTTGGAGTCTGATCCCACAGCCAGTTGGGAGCCATTGAAGTTTTGGGGCAATAATGACATGAAGGGTGGCATGGTTTAGTGGAAAACATAGACTTGGAGTCATGAGACCTGGATTGATATCATGTTTTTAACACTTGTTAGCTGTATAGTCATGAGGAAGTCACTTCATCTTTGTGGAAGTCAGTTTCCTCATCTGGAAAATGGAGTGATAATTAATAGCAATAATAACAATATCTGTAAGGAAAGCACTTTTCTGACCTTAAATTTAAGGGTGTGTGTGTGGGTGTGTGAGTGTGTGGGTGTATGTGTGTGGGGGGGTGTGTGTTTGTTGTATAAGGATGAAACCAGTATTCCAGAAAGATTAGTCTGACTGGCAATAGAATGTAAAATATATTAGAGAAAGACTGGATACTGAGACATCACTTAGATGCTGCTTGGGGAATCACCAGGATATAAATGATTGATTGGACATCTTCCAATATCTAGACTCTTCCAGGAAAAGGGGATGAACACAGCTCCTGGTTTCCAAGAGGAGTGCAATTCTCAGAATGACCCAGGCAATTAAAAAAAAAGAAAAGATGTACTACTACCTTTCACATACCCCAACCTTACTTTCTAAGAATAAATAACAGGGACTGTAGACCTCAGAAGAATCTGTAGAACTCATGCCAGTGCTGGAAACAAGACAGCCTGTTAAAGTATCAGGAGTTTAAAAGCACACATTGCCAAAAAGCAGGGTTCCTACCTACCTCCCCATCCATCAGTCACAGATTTTTATCAGTAGAATTTAACCCTAAGGATTGTCCAAGGCACACAGATTTATCATAATTTTTTCTCCTTTGTTGGTTCACCATTCATAAATTACCACTTGACTGGGAGTGTGACCCAAGGTTCTGTCCTGGGCCCTCTTCACTCTCTATTCTCTCACTTGATTTCCTTGAATTTCCATGGATTTAATCATTTATTATTTCAATGCAGATTCAGCCCAAGTCTATCCCTGGAGCTCTAGGACCACATCACCTACTGCATAAATACCTCAAACTCAACATGTCCAAAATAATACTCTTTTCCTCCAAATCCACTTTTCTTCTGAACTCTTTTATTTCTGTCATCTTCTCAGTCTTTCTCACCCCACTATATCCACCTGGTTGCCATATCTTGATGTTCTTATCCCTAAAACATCTTTTACATCCATCCCCTTCTTTGTTGTCACATGACTATCATTTTAGTTCAAGCCCTTATCACTCTCACCTGGGCTATTGCAATAATATCCTAACTAGTGTCCCTAACATAAGTCTCCACACTCTGTGATTTTATCCTCCACACATCTGCCAAAGTAATTTTCTTAAGAAAAAAAAATTAGTCTTACCACATCGCTCCCTTACTCAATAAATTCCAGTGGCTCCCTATTGCCTTTAGGATAAAGTATAAATTCCTTTGTTTGGAAATTATACTCCCCCTCCCACCTAGTTTTCCAGATTTATTATGCATTTGTAAAAAAGAGACTTTTTTCCTCCTAAGATTAATGTAATCACAGAAGGCCCAGAATGTACTAGCAAAGTCTAAATGTTAAAAAAAATTTTCATATAATACTACCATGATGTCTATATAAGTCTTTAATTACTTTGGAGGATGATTAGATTTTGGCCACTAAAAGGCACACAGGAAATATTTTGTCATTGGTTGAGAGAATCATCATATACTGGCCTCTTGGGTTGATATAGAAGAGACATAAGTCATAGAGCAGCTGAAGAGGCAGTTCAGAACCAGAAGATTCCAGTTCAAACTTGTATCCTTGAGAGTGCATGGTAAAAGCAAATCCTTTTGTTTTTACCAATGGACAATAAAGATAAGAGTGAAATAGAGAGGGAGGGCTTCTTTTGCTCCCCCTCACCCATTGGGACCATGCCATCTGTGCCGCTAGTCCAGTAGGAGACCATGCATTTACTAAAAGCTAATTAAGTCTACCAAATGATTGTTTATATGAAGCACACTGATGGAGACTCATGAGCTACAATATTAGAAATAGACACCCACAGCTTTGCTGGAGAAGGAAATGGCAAACTACTTCTATATCTTTGCCAAGAAGATGCAAATGGGGTCACAAAGAGTCAGATACAACTTAAAGAACTGAACAACAAAACCCGACAGTGTTACCCCTAGAATCTGGAATAGGAGTCACCCCTCAGAAGACCTAAATCGTGAACTTGATAGTTAGCTTTGAGAATAGTTTCGGAGGGTGAATTGCACATTGCTTTCCCTCATAATTCTAGATATTCTAGCCCAATTGGATAATTTGCTGTTTCTCAGACATGATGCTCTATCTCCTAATAAGACTCAATGCTTTCTCCCATACCTGGAATATGTTTCTTCCTCATTTCTATTTCTTAGAATACCTTTTTTCTTTCAAAACTTAGCCAGTCATGTTCTACATGAAACCTTTCCTGATCCCTCCATCTATTAGTGCTCTCATCTCTAAAACTGCTGTGAGTGTGTGTGTGTGTGTGTGTGTGTGTGTGTGTGTGTGTGTGTGAAAATAGGAAGGAAGATAGGAGCAGCTAATTAGCTACTGTGCTATGATAACTAAGGAATTAAAACCCTCCACCTGGACCCTGTGTAGCCTTTAAGGATATTTTTACGGTTGAAAAAGAGAGAAGCTGAGTCAACAATAACTTAATGAGAGTGAGTGTGCCCTGGTGAACAAGAGGAAGGAGGCATAAAGGGGGGTCCCATGTATGCCTCAGTCCCTGAGGATGAGGGATAAGAATATAAAGGAGGAATAAGAGAACAGAGAAGAGCAAGGAGGAAGAAGTTTCCATTCTCTTCTGCCTGGAGAGCTTGTCTTTTGGTAAAGAATGAGCTACAAGAAACCACATGAGCTCCTTAAGACAGCTCAGGGGCAGATTTTGTGGTAAATCCTCTCCCTTCAACTTCTGTATGAGATAATTCCTATTTCCCAGGCTTAGTGGGGGGCAAGAGAGAAATGGTGTCTGCAATGGAAAGGAAAGCCCAGGAGACAGTCATTTTCTTTGCATTAAAGACTAGTCACAAAAGATTTTGGTTTAGTGGTTCAACTGTGGCTGAAGTCATCTGAGTTTGGACTTTGTTCAAGTCAGCAGAGAGTGGAAACAGTCCGTGGTGGAAGATTAAACCAGAAATTTTTCTTACTGGTTCCACTTCCAAAAAGCCTATGGAGTATAAGAATCAATTCCATTCAAAGTTGGGGAGAGAGCAAAAGAGAGAAATTTGGCATCCCCTCCAAGGAGAGTTTACATTTCTATCACAGTTCCTTCCATTTAAATATTGCTTAGTTCTGAAAGGAGATGAGAATATAGACTATAACCCATTTATACCTCTGAAAGGGAATTACTGAATCATAGATCTGGGGACAGATAAGGCAGTTAGGCAGCACAGAGGATAGAGCACTGAGCTTGGAATCAGGAAGATTCATCTTCATGAGTTCAAATCTGGCCCGAGGCACTTACTAGCTGTATAAGCCTGAGCAAATCACTTAACCTTGTTTACCTCAGTCTCCTCATCTGTAAAATGAGCTGGGGAAGGAAATAGTAAACCACTCCAGTATCTTTGCCAAGAAAACTGCAAATGGGGTTATAGTCAGACTGAAAAATGATCAAATAAAAATCCAGTAAAACATCTACTCTAGCCTCCCACTCAAGGTAGGAATTCTCTCTATAATAGGGTATTAAAACCAGAATCTAAGGCATCTGTGAAAAAAAGTAATTCATTTTTATTTTCATTAACCTCTATCTGAAATTTAGTTTTTCCTTTAATTCTTTAAAAACATTATCCCAAGAATGGGTCCATAGGCTTTGCCAAACGGGTCTATGACACCAAAAAATGATAAGAACTCCTGCTTTTCAGCATCCCTGACAGGCCCTGATAGGGCCTCTCTTTGAACACTTCCAGGTACTTCATCAGTACCTTGATGAAACCCACTCTCCTCTTGGAAAATTCTAATCTATTTTAAAACATATTCTCCTTAACTTTAACCCATCACTACTATTTTGCTTGGCAATCTCAATTTCCATGAATTTAATCATGATCTTTATGCAGATGTCTCAGATTTATTTATCCAACCCTAACCTTGCTCCTGACCCCCAGTCTCCCTTACCCAACTGCCCAGAGGACATCTTGAAGTAGATATTCCATAGATATCTTAAATACTTGTCCAAAACTGAATTCATTATCTTTCTCTCCAAATCATTCAGTCTTCTCAATTTCCCTATTACCATCATCCTCTTTGTAACCCAGGTTCCCAACCTAGGTGTTACCAGGGACTTCTTACTTTATCACCCCCTACACCCAATCTGTTGCCGAGTCCTATCAATCCTATCTTTGTAACACATCTTACCCAAGCTACCTTCTCTTCTCTGACTGCCATTACTTTAGTTAAGACCTTCATCACCTTATTCCTGAACTATTACAATAGTCTTCTGGTTGGCATCTTTGCCTGAAGTCTATACTCACTACAATCCATCCCACATTCAGGTTCCCAGCTTGGGTATGATCCTCTACTCCTTCTTCTTCTGCTTGACAATAATTCAACTGAAATTACTATCTCTGAAGTCAACAATGAGTTGGAGACCCTTAATAGTCACATCTAATGATCTCTTCTCATTCCACATCCTTCTTAACCTTTCTATAGCATTTAATATTGTGAATATCTTTTCCCCCTAGACACTTTCTCTTCTCTGCATTTTTGTAAATTTACCCTTTCCTGATTCTACCCCTGCCTCTCTGATTGCCCCTCCATCTCCTTTGTTAGGTCTTCATCCATGTCAGTCAATCAATCAATAAACATGTATCATGTGTCAGGCATTGCACTAAGCTCTAGGGATAGAAAAAGAGACCAACGACAATCTCTGCCTTTGGAAGAAGCTTACAATCGAACAGAGTGGACAACATTGCAAACAAATATATACAAAGCTAGCTATATACAGGATAAATAGGAAAGAATTAACAGAGGGAAGGCCGTGGAATTAAAAGGGGTTGGGAAAGACTTCCTGTAGCCATGGTTGTTCCCCAAGGCGATGTCCTGAGCCCTCTTCTCTTCGCCCTTTATACTATCTCATTTGGTGATCTCAGATCTCATGGGTTAAAATACTATCTCTGTGCAAATAATTCTCATATCTGTTTATCTAGCCCTAACCTTAAGGCTTGCATTTCCAACCTCCTATTAGACATGTCCAAATTAATGTCCCATAGACATCTTAAACTCAAAATGTCAAAAACATAACTCCTTATCTTTTCCCCAAAACTCTCCCCTCTTCTCAACCTGGTGAAATTTCTCATCACCTCACTCTTAGACTATGCCTCCTGGCTGTTCTCCCTGACTCAAGTCTCTCCCCACTCCAGTACATCTTCATTCACCTGCCAAAGTGATCTTCTGAAAGTACAGATCTAACCACGTCTCATCATTCCCCTTAATAAACTACAGGATCAAATATAAGTCTAGCCTTTCAAATCTTTCACAACCTAGCTCCTTCCTAGCTTTCCAGTATCCTTACATGTTAGTACTGCCAATTACTCTCTTATTCCGTGCACTGGCCTCCTTGCTCTTTCTCTCACAAGACTTACTCCATTCTCCAGTTCTATGTATGTTCAATATCTGTCCTTTATAGTTGGCATATCTTCCTTCAAGTGTTAGGTAAACCTCTACTTTCTGCAAGAAGGCTTTCCCAGCCCCTTTTAGTGCCTTCCTCTTGGACTATCCCCAATTTATCCCATTTGTATTTTGTTTGTATTTTGCATATGGTCTCCTCCATTAGACTATGAGTTCCTGGAGAGAAAAAAGTTATTTTTTCCTTTCTTTATATACTCAGTGTTTAGCATAATGTCTGTATGGAGTAAATACTTGGTAGATGCTTATTGACTTGGCTTATTCTTACTCATGTTTTCTAGAACCAAGCAAAATTAATCCAATTCCTCTTTAATAGGACAGTCCACCCAGGACCTGAAGCCAGCTACCATATCTCCCAGAAACTCTTACCCCTGTGGCTCCTAAAAGAATCATAGTCACAGGATTTCAGAGTTGGAAGGGGCATCCACTATACCGTGTAATGAATTTCCTATCTCCCAAGGCAATATATCCCATTTCTAGACTGTTTTTCCTCTTCATGAACCAAAATCTGCTTCTGCAAAATCCACCTACCCCTCTTATTTCTGCTCTCTGAGGTTAAGCTGAACAAGTCTGCTTCCTGTTCTACTTGAGGTCTCTTCAACCACTTCATCCGTTTACTGACAGAGTCTAAGATGTAGTCAGAGGACATTCAAATTCTGCTCCAGAAACTTGACTACAGAAACAACAATATTAGGGAAATCTGGCCTAGGCTCTTTTCTGTTCTCCCTCTATATGACTCATTTGGTGATCTCACTTCTCATGGATTCAATTATCATCTCTATATATATAATTCTCAGAACTCTTCTAAGCCTCATTTTCCTCATCTGTAAAATTAGAGGGCTGGAACAAGACAGTCTTCTAAGATCCTTTCTCACCTTCAACCTATGATCCTACAATGCCTCTTTTAAACCTTCTCTCCTCCAAATTCAAAACAAATTCCTTACATCGAATTGTGTCTCCTGACCATTCTGGTCAGACTTCTCTAAGTAAACACTAGTTTGTCAATATATTACTTAGTATGTATCTACCAAAATTTAACAGAATGCCCTGAACAGACCCTATCAAAAACAGTGGACAAAGGGGCTTCATCTCTCTCATTCTGGAAACTGTGTTTTTGTTATTGCAACCTAACATTGCATTAACTTTTTAATTTATTTTAGTTGCCATATTATACTTTTGTCTCATGTTGTGTTTTCAGTCACCAAATGTTTTAGGCCTTTTTCACATGACTTAAGCCTGTTCTCCCCATCAGATACTTGATTTTAAAAAAAAATCAATGCAGTATCCACATTCTGGATGCAGTAGTGGAAGAGGAAGTAGCTTTGGAGTTCCATATCCCTAGAGGTTCATTTAAATATATTTGAGGCCCACCTCTGTTGCTTACTACCTAAATAGGTGCCTCAGTTTATTCATCTGTAAATTGATGAGATTGGATAAGGCATCATCTGATATCTGTTCCATCTCTAAATCCTGTGCTGTGTTAAAGAAGACCAAGGTATGAGACGTGAGAAAAGTAAGGGACTACATATAAGTTTCCTATGAGTCTTTCTTCTCTGAGAGAAGAGAAAAATCAGAGACCTGAAAAAATTCATTAGACCAGTTCTCTGAAGGGCCCCCATTTCAGTTCTTCTGCCCTTCCTAGACCTTTAAATGTGGTACAAAATATCCATCAAAGCCCCATTTTCCACCATACTTCAAACATACCAGTGTTCTTGGTATACACTTTAGCACTGGTCCCAACTCTGGAAGTGGAGTTCAAATAGTCACTTTGTCTTGGGTGGTGAGAGATGCAATAGGCTATGCAGGACCATCCATTCAGGAGTTTGGGGACCAAATAAAATTGTACTGGGTGGGTGGGGGAAGAGGGAATGAGTGCCATCTTCAAGTATTTGGAGAGCCATCACATAGAAGAAGGATTAGAATTGTTTTGCTTGTCATCAGAAGACATAACTAGGAGCAAAGGATGGAAGATTCAAAGAGACAAACTTTGGTTCAACCTAAGGAAAAACTTCCTAACAATTAGAGCTCTTCCAAAGCAGAATGATTTGCCTTATGGATTAAATTCAGTTCAATAAGCATAAATACCTACTACGTACAAGATAGTCTGGGGTAGAAGGTGGGGAAATTGAACATGAGGGATACCAAGTCAAAAAAGTTTTTCATATACAGACTTGTTGAAACCAATCATTGGCAATGTTGTAGGGGAGAAGTCTTGTTAGTTACAGGTTTGACTGGATGGCATTTGCAGAGTCTATGATTCTATACATTGCACCCTCCCTTCTAAAGTTTTTCATGGGTGAAATGAAATTAAAATGAACATCAGAAACAATCTTGAAAGGGAGAATAAGTCATGAGGTGGAGGGAGATGAAATCAGCACAGAAAAGTATGGGGGGAGAGTAGAGCCATCTCACCTGCTTTGTGTTGGGGGAGAGGGTTTTTTGAGTTGATCATTTCTATAGGAACTCTAAGTCTTTTTGAACACCAGTGAGTAATGTCCTTCTTTCTCTCCCACTGAGATACCTCCCTTAGTCATGGCCCTATAGCAGCAGTGGGAACCTGAGCAGTATCTGGGAAGTTCCTGTACCACAGCAATGACTCATCCCCATAGAAATGCTCTTCATGAAGGATCAATCTAACAGAAACTAACTGGGAGTTTTTCCAGTGGTCTGTGGAATATTCAGGCCTTTACCTCTCTGGCTTCAATTTCCTTATATGTAAAATGGGAGGTGTGAAGTTAAATCAATTATCTTTAATGTTGCCTTTGGTTCTGACAGTAATCCTGGAAACCATACATCATTATGGGAATTTGCATGGCCTACTCTGCAGATATTGTCCAAACCTGCTTCTTTATGCTAGGTGATAACCTAGGCATAATGGGTTAGTCACACTGCTCATTTCTGTCTTTAAGCATCCCATTCCCTGTAGTTATGATTTCCATTGATGGCCAACAGAATTTCAGAATCTCAAAACTCAAAGGGACTTTGGGGTCATATTTTTGTGTGTTGGAAAAGAGTTAGAATAAAATCCAAAAGTCAGGGTTAGAATGGACCTTAGAAATAATTTTATAAAATTCCCCCAAATTTATAGATAAAGCAACTGAGTCCCAGAGAATTTAAATTACTTTGCCCAAAGTTACACAATTAAATGAGGTTTTTGTGTTCATCCTTCATTTTTGAAGAGGACCATGACATCAGAGAAATGATGACATGACTTGTACTTGACTTTGTTGTGAGTGAGAACTATGCAAGGTCACCAACCTCACTTTCTCTTCCTAAACCCTCCAGATTCAGTGACCAGATATTCATCAGGATGACAGGCAATGGTCCATGGTGCAATGGGAGACCTTGGTCTTTTAGCATAAGGCCTTTTCAAGTACTCATTTAAATTGAGGTAATGCCCATTCAGTGAACAGGCCTCTTTAAGAAGTAGTTAGAGGCTGACCTCTTTAAAAAGAAAAGAAAAAAATTTTTTTAAAAATAAATAAATATGGGAGAGACCTCAGGATCCTCAGAGTTGTTGTTTCAAAGATCTCAGGATCCTCAGAGTTGTTGTTTCAAAGAGAAACAGTAACTATTGACATTCACTCTAAACCAGAGGGTCCAAAAAATAGCCATTGAGTGAAGCTTGGGCAAGGACCCATTGTTGTTCAATCTATGGGCTTCAGAATACACTAAGTATAAGGTTTTAGGAAAGACAAGAAAGGAAGGAAGAAGGGAAGAAAAGAAGGGAGGAAGGAAGAGAGAAAAAGAAAAGAAATAGAAAAGAAATAAAGAGAAAGAAAAGAAAGAAATCTAGCCAGTAAACCCTGAGTTAACTGGGCAGCTTCTGGCCATCAAAATTTACCTTCTTTTGGAGAGGAGAAGGAAAGGGAGAGGGAAAGGTTGAAAAACAGGATAAGCTGAGTTACCCAGCTAGCTGGGTCCCCATTCAGACAGTTCAGTTTACTCACAGGTTGTGTTCATGTTTCATTTTCAAAGAGGACTATGACAACGGAGAAATGATGACATGATTTACACTTGACTTAGTATCAGATCTCTTGGCTCCTACCATGGTGTTCCTAAAGTCCAACCCCTACCTGAACAGGAATTCTTTCAACAATATCTCTGACCCCCATTTTCATCAATGAGAAACTCACTGCTTAACAAAGAAGCCTATTCTATTTCTAGATAGGTCTAATTTTTAGGTTAGTTTTCCTTATATTGACTAATATGTCCTTGTATTGAGCATAGTTATATCTCCTGACATAGAAAGAGGAAAGTAGAATTTTCCTTTGAGAACAATAACAATAGAGGTAAGGAGAACAAGGTAATGCTACTCTGCTGAGGAAAAATCAGAATCAACTTAAACCTCCTTCCATGTGATAGTTCCTCAAATGTTTGAAGTGACTGGTGTGGAAGCAAATAGACCAAGTCAGTTAGCCTTGTGTTTAGTGATAGAATAGGTAAGATAGGTTAGATAGGATAGGTAGACAGGCAGACAGGTAGGCAAGCAGGCAGACAGACAGACACAGACAGATGATAGATAGGTGAGAGAGAGAGAGAGAGAGAGAGAGAGAGAGAGAGAGAGAGAGATACAGATACATAGATAAATAGACAGATGGAGAGAGAGAGAGCATTCATTAAACACAACTCTGTACCAGGCACTCTGCAAAGCTATAGGGATACTCAAAATTGACAGTTCCCTGCCCCCAAGGAGCTCACATTTTAATGGGCAAAGACAATACATTAAAAAAAGAAACTGAAAGAGCTAAGAGGAGGTACATGTATTTGGGTAAAGTTCAGAAAGAAATTAGACAACCATGAGTTGAACAGGTTTTAAGTAAGCAGGACTCGCATGGATGCCTCCTCAAATGGAAGCTTGATCAGTTCTGTTACAAACACATTTATTAGATTATCAAGAAATTTCTAAGACTGTTGATTGACACAGATCCCTCCTTATCAAGTCAAGAATCCCAACTAACAAAGGAGAATTTAAAATATACCTTTCAAAGGTATTCTAGAGAATTCTAAGCAGTTAGCTACATCTTCATGTCTTGCATCAGAGTTGCAACCCATAACAAAGTATTTATCTGACAGAACATTTGTGGCATTAAATATGACAAATCATTCATTGCCTCAAAGGACTCCAGGATCAAATAAACAAGTGTTGCAAATCACAAAAGTTCAAATAATTGTAAAATTATTAGGAGGCTTTTCTATCTGTAATATTCTAACTATAGGTATTCTAGTGATAGTCTGCTATGTAGGCAATTAACCTTGATTCTATAATTTGTAACTTGTCAGTGGTCTAGTCTTTTGTTTGTTTGGTGTGGTTTGTGGGGTGTTTTTTTTACAGTTGTATTTCCCTTTTAATTCTGCTTTTCCTATAAGTTTGGGACTTTAGTAACATGCTTAATCAAATGGTCTCAATGTATCTCTTCCCATTCTCCATCCCAAATCTTCTCTTTTCTAGTCTGTTTTTCTAAATCTTTCCACTGATTTTTAGGTCTGTGACAGGGTGTAGGGTATGTTCAGAGAAGACTAGTACCTCTCATGTGAGACATGCTGAGCCACTTCCAGGGCTGCTCATGCACCTTTGGGGTTCACCTGATCCACCCAACTCTCACCTGTGGCTCCAAGAAGCTATAGTCGGTGCAGTAGCCACGTTTTGGTAAACCATTTCTGCAGATGTGCTAAACCAGGTTGAGGGTAACCAAGGGGTCTCAAACTCATCAGTGAGTTGCTGGGGTATCTTCCCCAAACATGTGAAGACTTACCCTGGTAGAATGGGCAGATGAGAACAATTCATTCCAACAACCATGAAGGTGGCTATGGAGCACAGGGTTTGGTTCGACATCAAAAACACCAAGATCATCCACTGCATCCCAAGCCCTCACTAGTTGTCTTGATTTTGTCTTGTCACTCGACTCTGATGACTCTGGAAGAGAAAGTGAGACCAATGACTTTGTCCAATTCTGCCTCACTTAAATCCAATTTATGCATGAATCAAAAAACATCACCCATGCCATTTTTACCAGGTCTGTGGTATAAAAGATCAAATGTTGAACTAGAATCAGCATTTACATAGCACCTTAAGGATTGCAAAGTACTTTTCATATGTCAATTCTGTGTAACTTTGGGAAAATCACTTAGCCTCTCTAAGCCTCCATTTACCCATTTGTAAAATGGGGTTGATAGTTCCCACCTTGCCTACTTCTTGGGTTGTTGTGAGCATATGCTGAAAGAATTTTGAACAAGGCTACCAAAATGTAAGATTACTTTTGAGTTGTGATGTGGACCTCTCTCCATTAGGTTTAAGTTATGCCCCTCCTATTTACCACCTGTATGGCCTTGGGCAAGTCACTTCACCTTTTGTAGGTCTCAGTTTTCTCAAGTATAAAATGAGAGGATTGGACTAGGTAATTCTATGGTCGCTTCCAGCTCTAAATCTTATGATTTGTTGAAGAGGATGAAGAGGTAGGATATGAGGAAAGGAGGGCAGGTGGGAATGCTACACACAAATTTCCCTTTCACAAGAAATGTGTAAAAATTCCATGCCACAAATTTTCAAATTCACATTTAAGTAAATTCCCAAATTAATGCCTTCCTTAAACAGAGAATTCAAGGACTGAACAAAGATTGTCAAGACTGTTTTCTGAGGGGCCCCCACTTTCGTTCTTCAGCTTGGACCTTTAAGAGTGATATGACTCAAACCTACGAAGTCCCATTTCCTACAATAATGAAGCACACCAGTGCTCTTTGTATATGATTTAGCACTAGTTTCAACCAGTAATAGAACAAGATCATTAACTTCTACTTTATACCGGTCTGTGGATATCAAGCCTAGGCATCCATAGGGAATCCTGAAGAACTGAGTAGCTTCTTTCATTGTTGTTGAGATAGGATAAAGTGTCATCTAGTAAATAAAAACAGTAATAGCTCACATTTATATAGTACTTAGGGTTTTCCAAACAACAAGTCTGTTCCATTCAATTCTGACAAGGCAGGAAAGGCAACTTCTGCTAGCCTATTCCAAGCTTCTGTCTTTACTCATATTCCTGCGGTGGTTACTAGGGCATCAGAAATTTTGGCTATTTAATTTAATCATTTTGCCCAGGGCAGTTTTGTAAAGTATCCCTCTCCCCCCCCACCACACACACACACACACACACCCAGAGCCACACATGCCTCACATGGAAGGGTTTGGGGTGGATTTGACTCATTAAAGAAACTAAGCATGTATCAATCATCCCAAAAGCATGTGCCCAGCTCTGGCAGGTTGCCAAATGGTTGGTAGGTGGTGGGGAAGGTCAGTGGATGGACAAGGTTAGTTTAGTGCCCAGTGCCAGAGGCTTGGACTCTGATAATAAGGAAATGATGCAAGCCAAAGCACAAAGGTTTCTTTGGCTCCAGTGGTAAAAGTTGTCAGCTTGGAATTCAACTGAAGACTGTACAGCAAATACTTTAAATGACACAACCTATTAATATTCCCAGATAATTACTCCCAGTTTTATAAGCTCTGTGTCTAAGGGGATTCCAGGCAGGTCAATTAGAGGGGTTGGTTGGATTTACGTTATTGAAGATCCTCGTGACTTCCTACCAACTGAGCCCTACTTGGCATCTACTTCAGTTAGAACTTGTTGCTGTGACTCAGAATGAAGTGTTTGTCCTTGAGCTCCTGTCACCTCTAGCTGCCTACAAGAGTCTGGTTGGGGGTGGGGAGGAGGTGACAAGGGAAAGTGATGCTAAGACAGGAGGGGTAAAGAAGAGATGCACTTTATCCCAACTGCTTCCTCATCCCAGCATCTTAAAATCCCTTCCTTTCAAGACTCATTTCAGGGGCTAACTCCTCTATGCAAACTTGCCTGGTGACTTTCTTTCTCTCCACACCACCCCTGCCAACTGAGAGGAAACTCTTTAAATATCACATTTTCTTAGAGCAGTTGAACTGAATCTCTCCTTTGTCCTCATCATGTATGACCATGTCTCACATTTATTTGCATTTGATTTTCATTCTTTATTAGGTTGCAAGAACCTGTGGGTGGAGAGTCTCTCATCTTTTCACTGTGACACCTCAGCAATGGACACAATAACCCCATTATTTTGAAATACTTGTGATTTCTTCAGCAGGAATGCTCCTTCCACTGGTGCATTAGTGATGATTTTATCCTCCAAAAGCTATAATGAGGGAAATAAGCACTCTGGACCTGATTCTTTCCAAAAACAGGATGACCTCATTGCTCAAGTAGAAATGACTGGCATTCTGTGAGAAGGCTAGCAATCATTCTATCCAAGAACGGTCATAGAAGAGAAGCAAGTCAGGGAAACTGTGACATATACCCTATACTTGAGGAAAATATATCTCCAAGAGTTTAGAAAGATGTTAAAAAGGATATCATGACCCAAAATTCTGAAAGAAGTGGTACCAGGAGAGATATGAAGAACTCAAGTATGAAATTTTGAGAGCAGCATGAGAAACAATTGTGATGAAGAAGAAAAAAGAGAATTGTCTAAAGAGTCTGATGTGGATGTGCAGGGAAATTATCAAACATGGATTTCTAAAAAAAATTTTACAGACAAGTATAAAATATGGAAGCAAGAAAAGGAAAAGGAAAATAAACACAAAATACTGTCACAGTGCTGAAAGAGTAGTTTCAGGTGCCAAAGAAGGAATAGTACTACAGCACAGAGTGAATGAAATGATGGTAGAAAAAAAGGCAAGAGCATCCCACTTATATCTGTTTTCTCTGAGAGGGAGAATATTCCCTGGGTAGTAAAGGACATAACAAAAATGTTTAACAGGGAGTTGAAACATAGAATAAGGAAAGAGATGATAAAAAAAACCTAGGTCTCCTCTATGAGTTCAAACCACCAGGGCTAAATGAAATGTATTCTAGGATAATTAAGCAAGCAAACGTTTATTAAGTACCTACCAGGTCCCAGCGCTGGGGATAAAAAAGAGATAAAATGAAAATAGTCCCTGCTCTCAAAGAACTTAACCTTCTAATGGTGAAGACAACATGTACATAAAGTAATTTCCAAAGTATACAAAATGGATATATCTTGGAGGCGAAGGCACAGTTGCTGCAGAGAGGTATCATGCAGAAAGAGCCCTTTAAGTGGAGTCTTAAAGAAAACCAGAGATTCCAAGAAGCAGAGATGAGGAAGGTTGGGAAGGGAGCAGAGAGGGAGGGAAAATAGGGTTTGGAGGATGGGGGTAAAGAAAGAGAGAAAGGGGCATTCCAAGTATGGGCAACAGACATTGAGTGAAAAAAACAGAGATGGGAGATGGAGTGTTCTATGTAAGAAAACAGAAAAATAGGCCAGTTTGGGGAATAAAATGGAAGAAAGCTGGAAAGAGGCAAGCATTTGTAACGAATGCACATAATTGTCTGATCTTAGAGATATTAGAAAAATACTGCAACTTATTGAGTAAGGGACATGGTTAGACCTGTATTTTAGCAACATCACTATAGGGGCTATAGAGAGAATGAAGTGGGTGGGGAAAGGCTTGAGGAATAGCAACTAACCAGGAGGCTAGTGGGAATAAAAGGACTTACTAATGTGAATACAGAACTATTGTCAGTGATCTTTGAAATGCTGGAGAGAACTGGGGAGATATTGGGAAACTGAAGAAGCGTAAACGTTGTAGGAATTTAAAATTCAAAGAGTATAGTCTGCAACCTAGAGGATGGTACACTTAGCTTCAATTTTATGGCAAAAATATAGAATCTATCATTTAAAGAACAACCAATGAACAGCTAGAAAAGCAAGTGTGATGAGGACCACATAGAGATCATGCTATACTAACCCTATTTCCTTTTTGGAAAGGGTTACTGGATTGATAGAACAGAGTACTGCTGTATGTAGACAAATTTTATGGAAATTTCAGCAAAGCATTTAATGGTCTCTTAAATCATGCTAATGGAAAATATGTGGATTAGACCATATCATAGAGAGGTAGATTTGGAGCTGGTTGAGAGGTCAGATCCAAAGAGAAGTCCATCAGGGTTTGATGTCAACATGGAAGGAGGTCTCCCATTGAAGTGCTTCATGGACATATTCTTGACCCTGATAAAGGTGATAAATCTGATCAATGGCTTGAAATGAATAATAATATTGACAATACTTCCATAAAGAACTATAATACTGATTTTTTTTAAAAAAAATAGTGTAATAGAATGATGAAAGGGCCAGACTTAATAGAAGGGGATTAAAGTTCTATTTCTGACAGATACTGGCTATGTACAGATAAACAAGACACACATCTCTTAGTGGCTCAAGCAATTCCTTAAGACTAGTCTATAGATAAGCTGCCAGTCAACATTGGTAGAGGGATTTTCCACACCAAGAAATTCCCACACCAATAAAATTACAAACTTAGACACCTCCACCCTCCAAAAAAATAAACAACAGTAATTGACATTTATATACAACTTAACATTTTGCAAGGTGCTTTTTTCGTCTCATGACAACTCTGTGAGTTATTATTGCTACATTTTACAGATGAGAAAACTGAAATTCAGAGGGATGATGTGATTCATCCATGGTAACATGGCTACTAAGTGTCTAAGGTGGTAGTAGAACCCAGATCTTCCTGTCTACAGCACTCTTTCTAACTGTAACATGTAGCCTCTATTCAATGAAAGTAGAGATAGTCTGCTTATTAGATTTGTAGATGACCCAAACCTAGGAGGGAGAGCTAACACAACAGATGACAAAATCAGAGTTCAAAAAGATCTCAATGAGCTACACCACTGAGCCAAATTGAATAAGATGAAATTTAATAGGGATAAATATAAAGTCATTCATTTGGGTCCAAAAAATCAACCTCACTCATGAAAAATCACAGAGCAGTAGGTAATTACAATTGGTCCAAAGAAAAGCTGGGATTTTACACAGATGTCAAGCTCAATATATATTAACAGTAGCTTATGGTAGCCAAGAAGGCAAGTACAAGTTTTAGGCACAATGAAAGAGGAAAATCTTCCAAAGAATAAAAAGGTCATAGTCTCACCTGGTCAGGATATATATGGAACTTTGTGCTATTTCTGGACATCACATTTTAGGAAGGACACTGATAAGCCAGAGGTCATATAGAAAAGAGCACCCAGGGTGGCTCGACTGAAAACTGGGAATATTTATCCTAAAGAAGATAAAATACAGGGTATATAATAACTACCTTCAGGTTTGAAGGACTGTCTCATGGAAGCAGGATTAAGCTGCTCTACATGCCCTAAAAAAAGAGAGAGAAGAAGGAAAGTGTGGGCAA